>LPNX010077941.1:25293-35836 GCA_001517045.1 Pseudotsuga menziesii | reverse complement strand
CCTTCTGCTTTTTCTGCTTTATTGCCTGCTTTTTCAGTGTTTTAAGGCACATAGGAAAGCAAGACTAGGTGAGGTGGACTAGTTTTTTGTCCTCTTCATCCTCCAATATTTTCTCCTTGCAAAAGCATGTATGAGCTTCCATTCCACTACTCTTTAGCTTTCCCATGCGCCCTTTCCAATTCATGAGCTCCATGACAGATTTGGGATCAGCTTTTTACACCTATTGGGGATTTGCCTATTTTGAGTAAGCCTGCTTTATGCTAGTTTTGGATGCCTCCTTATGCATTCGACCTCTTGATGTATTCTATATATTCAGCAACCTATGTTATTATAGGTTTGGCTATTGTACACTCAGTTAATATAATTTTGTGTTACAGCTCCATATTCAGTCTCCATTGTTAGCAATTTTGTATGATCAATTGATAATTGTTGTGGGTAAAATTAATCTACTGCTGGCCTGAATTTCTACACAATTTGATCTTGTATATGGTTTCTCAGTAATTCTTCGGTGCCTTTTATTATTTCTAACCCTTGAATATGTTCTTGAGTCTGTCAATTCTGCTGAAATACTTCTCTGTAATAAGTAGGCCAGTCACAGAGTACCTCCTCTGTGATGACAAATTCTTCCAAGTGGTCTTGTAGCAGTTTGTAAGCTTCTGAGAATGTTGTGTACCATTGCATTAATAATATGGATGTCTCTTCTTTTTTATATTTTTTTGCATTTTGTTTGTCTACTTGTAGGGTCACCACCACACTCTCAAATAGTTGATATGCTTTTTCTAGTGGCTTGTCAGTTTCGACTTCCATCGGCCCTGGTATTATAGTTTGAGCTAAGTTTCTACATTTTGACAGGAATTTGACTTGTTCATTCTTAATGTCATTGACCTGCTGTCGTCTAACTTGGATTCTTCTTTTTTCCTTGGTGGCTAGAGTTTCTAAGAGTTGTGCCAACTCTTAGTCTCTTAGTTTTGTTGTGTCGACTACAGTAGTCGATCCCAGCTGGCTAAGGTGGATCATTGTCGTCCTCTACTCCTTGTGATGTTCCTTCTTCTTTTTCTCTCTTTTTCTCTTGTGTTTATGCTATTATATCTGCTGTTGTGCTTGTGCATCTGCAAGTTGTGGGTTCTCCTGTGGTTGGTTTTCTAGTTGCTGATCTTCAACAGTTGGTGTAATTGCTAGTTGAATCTCTTAGGTGGGATCTGTAGTTGGATGTGTATCTGGAGGATTTGGTACAGATGGTTCAGGGTTTGGTACAGATGGTGGGTATCTTTGTGGTGTCTTCCTATGTAATATGGGTTGGATATGGGGGTGGAGGTGTAGACACTAGGTCGACAATGTTTTCGTTCAATGAAGGGGTTGTAGTTTTTACCTTTTTCAACCTCCCTTTATTTCTCCTGACTCAACGAAGCATCTAAACTGCATATTCTATGATGTCAATGGTCCTAGCTGCTAGTTCGTTTTCATCTTATGATTCTAAGAGGATAATCCCCTTCCCTTTTTCTTGAGTTTTCTTTTTTCTTGCAGTTACTATTTCCCTTGCTAGTTTTCTGATTTTTTCTTTATTTATAGTGTATTCTGGCTTGTTAGATTCAATGTCTTCCTCTAATCCTTCTCCTCTCTCTTGTTGGTGAACCAGACTGATGTTTTTCTCTGCTAGTTTAGCCACCTGATGCTCCGTCGGTGTACTTCCCCTTTGAGTCGGTGGTGGTAAAGTTGTTATTTGTAGTTTGTTAGTGTCATCTGATTGTGTCTCTTCTGAGACGAAGCTGCTGATATATAGTCAGAGTTCATAGTCATCCTCCTTCTCCTGGTCAGTCAGTGGTTCTTTAATTGGTAGGTTTACTTCTTTATCCTTTCCTGGTATTGATAATTTTGTATTTGATTGTCGAGCTAGCACTCGGAAAATATCTTCAACTGTTGGGTAATAGTTGAGAGGTTTTTCTTTTGCTTTTTCTCCCTGCATATACCAGACTGTAGTGTGATCAAGTTATAGTTGGATGTGTGCTATTTTTAGCAGACTTCTTCGGATGTTCTGAGGCACCCTCCATCTAGTTGTCTGGATTTTTAAGTTTTGGAACCAATTTTCCAACAATAATTTTCCGTTTGCTAATTCCCTCATTGTTCCATTCTGCGAAAATGGCTTGAACCTCCACATGTGGTATTTATGTGGTTCTTGGAACTGTTTGTCCCTGACTGGTCATAAGTGGTACATCAATATCCAGAGTATTAGAGATGGGAACCTTATAATTCCGGCTAACTCCTGACACTTATCACATATAGATTTGAGCATGTCGGTGACATACTGAGCCCACCTATACACTTTTATTGATTCTTCTATTATGTCTACCACTTCTAAGATATCTAGCTTCAGGTCACCCCTTCGTCCTATAGGGGTGAGCCCTGTTGCTATGAGTTTGGACACGATTTGTGGTGTCCAGGCTTGTATTTGACTGATCATTAGCCCTTTTCATTTTTTTCCTAATGGTGTCCCTGTTAATCATTCAACCAATCCTTCTTTTATGCCAATAGGGACAAGGTCACCTTTGTTTGAGAGACCAGTCAGCTTATATATGACTTCGCCAGAGATTTCTACTAGTTTGTCGAAGTAAAACTTTTTGTTGTGGTATCAGCTGATAATGAATTTTACCGTGGTTTCTTTCATTCCTCCAAAACTCTCCATGAATGGTGTGTTCATGTAGTTAATAATGGAGCTGTGGTTTATCTTCTCTACTTCTTCTGTCTGTTTCTTGTCGAAATAGTCCCATTCTTTGATTTCGACCCAAGTTTGCTCCCATGAGGTTTCTTGTACCTTGGTGTTCTTGAAGTTTCTTATTCGTCTCATGAGTGGGGTTTCTGTTGATTGTAGTTCCCTTATTTTTGCAGAAGCAGCTTTGGCTTTCTTTGGGGCCATCTTGTCGGTCTCTTGTTCGATTTTTCTTACAGATTCTAGTTTCTCAATTTTCTAACTGTTGATTTGTTCTATCTCTTCAAAATACGGTAAAAGATTTTTTTTGGTCTGATATTTATAGGTGGAGCGGGTGACATTTCTGTTGATGGATGTATTAGTGGTAGAAGTGATGGTCTAGGACAGTCTCTAGAGTTTTTGTTTACTACGACTTGATTTTGGCACTGCTTCTATATGTAGTCATGAAGGCATGATTTGACCTTCAGGGTCATGAGTTGATGTCAATCATGCGAATGGTTGATGGCAGTATGTCGATGGTTTTGATGTCAGTTGTCGAAGTGCTGGTTATTATATCTTTTGAAATTTCCTGTCATCTTGGGTTATGGGTGTTGGTTCTATTTTGTTGTTTTTAGGTTTTTTATATTTTTGTAGTTTTTGTCTGACAGTTATGGTCGTTATATGTATGTCTCTCATTAGAGGAAATTTCAACTCAAAATGGGCCTTTTAACTTTGATTCAAATTCCATGTCATAATGTGTTAGCCAATGAAATTGCTTTAAATTTGAAATACCGTATAGGTCTTAAACACTTTTTTAATATAAATTTGGGGATAGGTATCATAAAAAAAAAACTACTTTTTTTGTTTGTATTTTCGACATATCTCCCCATGTTTTTACTCAAATTTCAATCGGGAGAGCTCGTTGGATGCATAATTAAATTCCGCATCCAACGCGTACCCACTCGGCATACTTTTGACGGACCTCGCTACCCCAAAAACAATAAATACATGAAAAAATGTGATGACGATGTCATCATCACATTTTTTCAGGTATTTCTTGTTTTTGGGGTAGCGGGGTCCGTCAAAAGTAGGCCAAGTGGGTACTCGTTGGATGCAGAATTTAATTCTGCATCCAATGAGCTCTCCTGATCAAAATTTGAGTAAAAACACGGGGATATATGTCGAAAATACAAACAAAAAGTAGTTTTTTTCTTTTCTTCCTCTAAAATTAATAAATATTATTTTATTATTTTAACTATTATTTTATTAATTCTTTTTAGGAGGCCCATTTTGAGTTGAAATTTTCTCTAATGTTTCTCCTTTTTTTTAAAACTTATTTTAGTTTTTGTACCATTTTAGTCAGGAACCATTAATAATTTTCCAAAATATTATGCCTTGTAATGTCTTTAGTCGGACTAATCCGTTCGCATAAATCTCTTTGACAATGTAAGGTCCCATCCATTCTGTGTGTAATTTTTTGGGTTTTCCTTTTACTCGACTATTATATAGTAAGGCGAGGTTCCTACTGACAGATTTTTGTTTCTGATATTGTGATCATGCCAAGCCTTCTGCTATTTGTTTTTGTATTTCTTGATGTTGTAAAGTGATTAGTCGGTGTTCCTCCAGCTTGCTTAATTGCATCAGTCAGTCCTTGCTGACTTCTTCGACATCGACATGTAAAATATCTACTATGATAGGTGTTTCCTGTCGAAAATGTAGTGGAACAACTGCTGCTTGGCCATAGACTAGTCTGAACGGTGTTTGGTCGGTCGAACACTTGTATGTTGTTCTATAAGCCCATAGTACTGCAGGTATCTTTTCATCACAATCATATTTGTTGGTATTGCAGATTTTTGTTAGACCCCTTGTTAATGTTTTATTGAATGCCTCTATTGATCCATTCGATTGAGGGTGATAAGCTGTACTATGTCGGTGGTCAATTTTGAGATGGTATGTTAGTGCTTTGATGGTTTTGTTAATAAAGTGTAAAGATTGGTCACCGATTAGGGTTATTGGGCATCCAAATCTAGTAATTATATTTTTTGTAGATAAATTTTACATCTATCTCACTGGAACATGTGTCAACTGGTTTTGATTCTTCCCACTTGGTTACATATTCTACTGCGGTTATTATGTATCTTGCACTTGTTCTTTTTGCTGGTATCGGGAATGGTCCTATGAAGTCGATGGCCCAAATTTCAAATGTCAAACTTGGGTTTATAGATATCAAGGGTATTTCTGTGCTAGGCAGAGGTTGACCCAGTCTTTGACACCTGTCGCATTTGCTAACAAAATTTTTATAATCCTTGTATAGTGTCGGCCATGATAGCCCTGACTGTTGGATTTTCTTGGCAGTTGTGTCTACTTGAGAATGTCCTCTCACCAGTCCGTAGTGTGCTTCATACATGATATTATCTCTTTCGTTTTCTAATATGCATCGTCTAAGGATTTTGTCTAGGCGCATTTTATATAAAAATCCATTTATGAGGCTATATAGTGCAACTTTCATAGCTAAGATTTGTTTCATTTTCATGCTCATGCCCTCTAGTGCTTGCCTACTTTCTACGAATTGAGCTATTTCCTCTAATTCTGCTGGGATTGCTTCTATTTGAAATAAGTGTGCATCTGGTAGGTTGTCTTCAACTCCTATCGGCTCCTCTCCTGTGTCAATTCGTAATAAGCGGTTGGGTCTTACATTTAATTTTCCTGTTCTAACAACGACTTCAAATTTGAATTCTTGGAATGGTAGTAGCCATCGAGAAATTATCCCATGGTGTAAGGGTTTTTTTACAAGGTATTTTAATGCTTGGTGGTCAGTATAAAAGATGAAAGGGTTGGCTAATAGGTAATGTAGATACTTTTGTAGTGCAAAAACCATTCCTAATGCTTCTCTCTATGTTGTCGAATAGTTTATTTCTTCCTTATTTAGTTTTTTGCTGCTGTAAACTATGGGGTAATCCATTCCATCGTCCCCTGGTTGTGTTAAGATCGCTCCTATTTCTAGTCCTGATGCATTGATATGTACGTGAAATTTGATCGACCAATTCGGGAACCTTAGGATGGGTGCATCTACTAGCTTCCTTTTTAGTGTTTCAAATGATATGTTGCATTCATCTGTCCAGTCGATCTCATGATATTCTCTTAATAGTTCCTCCAATGGATAGGTCATATCTGAGTAGTATCTCATAAATTTCCTGTAATATCCTGTATGACCAAGTAGTACCCTGACTTGTTTTCGGTTCATTGGTGGTTTTAAGTCGAGGATAATTTTTATTTTTGCAAAGTTGACCTTGATTCCTTCTTTGCATACAATGTGTCCTAATATTATTCCTATAGGAGTTAGGAATATGCATTTCCTTATGTTCAGAGATAGCTGGATTTGTCAGCATCATTCCAACATGAGCCTTAGCCATTTGCAGTGATATTTCATAATAGAGTATATTATCCAATCATTGAAATATACTGCCATTGTTTTGTAGATATATTCTTGAATTGTTTTGACCACTATTCTTGAAAATACTACAGGTTCATTCTTTAGACTAAAAGGAATAACTATGTAGGAAAATTAGCCGAATTCACATATGAATGTTGTATTTTTATGGTCTTCTTTGGCTATTGGTACTTGGTAGTAACCTAAGAATCCATCTGTAAATGATAAGCATTCATGTCCAACGAATTCGTTTAGGATTTAATCTACATAGGGTGTTGGGAATGGGTCTGTTAAGGTGACTTTGTTTAATTCTCTGAAGTTGACACAAATCTGTAGCTTTGTCGGGTCGTGTTTCTTTGGCTGTACAACCATTGGAATTTCCCATTTCGATTGGTCAGTAGGGTAGATAATTCCTGCTGTAAGCATATTATCAATCTCTTTCTCGACTATCTCTTTGTATTTATGAGCTAATTTATATGTCCTCTTCTTTACAGGTCGAGCATCAGGTTTAATGTCGATCTTCATTTCACCCATTTCATGGACTAGACCTTTGAGATCTTTGCAGTCTCTAGAGAATACATCCTCGAATTCTTTCAATAAGTTTATTATTTCGGTTGTTTGTTCTTCACTCCAGTAATCACCAATTTTTTTCATTTTCGGTCGATCATCATTTGATATGTCAAATTATGTAGTTTTCACTTTGGAATCTAACCATTTTGGTGCTTTGGATTCATTGATCTGTTATCTCCCTTATTTGAATTCTGAAAATGTTGTAGGAAGGTCTGTTGCAGTCATTCGGTCGGTATCTTCTTTGTCGACGGTCTCGACTTTAAGTACTGTGCGAACTGGTTTTGTTCTTTCTGAATGGTATGATTTCCATCGAAAGATTTTCCCTTCTGGATTTTTTGTTTTCCATTTGTAGTCTTGTTGACTGTGTTATTGTCCTGGTTTGTATGCTATTACATGTTATTGATGGTTGTTGGCAAGCAACACCCTCCAGAGCAATTTGAACACAATTTTTTTTTAAATGTCATTCCATCAATTTTTTGAAAGACATTTGATATCACAACCTTAGTCAACACTCATCTATAAATATTTTAGGAGTGCCGTTAGAATATTTTATTCTAAAGGCACTCCCAATAGAAGTTGATAGATTGATTGATTTAGGGGGATTAACATCAGTTTATATCAAGTTTGAAGTTCTTGGCCTTAGTTTCTCATTTATTTTTGATCATTTTAAAAGGTTATAATCCTGAAAGTTAGGAACTCCTAATTTTACAACATTTATCATTCATGCATATTTGAGGTCAAATAGATTTATTACATCAATGGTTCTTGACTGTTAACCTAAGCAAGCTTATACGTGATATGATATTTGTTTTTCAATTTATATATGAGGCCTAATGAGTTTTATTTTCTACTTCCAAAATATCTATTTCATCATGTTAATCATAGGGATAAAAGTGTATTTCATATAAATTTAGCAAGTTTCAGATTATTATACACTTGTCCTCATTATGAATTTTGTATTTTTAGATGAGATGAGATTGATGGGATTATGAACCTTTTCAACACCATGAAGTATAGTCAGTATTTAAGTCCATCATAAGTGGCTAAGATGATTTTCGAAGGTTTGATATGGGTTTGGTTACATTACCAAGTGTCTCTTGATTCATTATAATATCAACCATAATTCTAATTACATCAATTGTATTTTTTATTTTAATCTTGGTATTGTTGATATTCGATGATGAAAGATAAGGTGATTGTAACCATTAAACTATGATTTGAAACTACGAGTTTTATTAGGCCATCACATCAGTATGAAAAATGTTAATCAGCATTGATGCTATTATTGAAATTGAAGGTTTGATATCCGCGTAACCCAAATGTTTGCCATCTGTTGATTTTCAATCATGGAAATATCACGAATAAGCCGTCAGTCACTTAATTTTTCTGTAGACCATTATAGCATGGTAAGTGTTTTCCAAGTCCCATTAACTTGTCAATTCGAAGATATGATGACCTTATAGGAAAGTTCACAGTTCTTTGGTGAAATAGGGCAGTTTGGAGTGTTAATCTATATGTACGAATTATGGATAAACCAACTTTGTTTTTTAGTTTAGCTTTTGAAAATCATGAAATCCTGTGTGATTGCTATGATGGCCCCTGTTTCGATATTTGAACTCATAGGTGATGAGTATTTGGATGTTTCCCCTAAATGCCGTGAGTCAATGGTAAGGGTTGGATGGCTAGGGTTTTTGTAGAAATTCTTTGGGTTTAACTTGGCAGTTTCTAGGGCATTTGCAGCATCATTTGATGGTATCAAAGCACAGAGAGGAGATGTCGAGTTGAATTTGACAGAAGAGTTTGTTTCTCAGGCCATAGGTTTAACATGGGTAGGTGAACGTTGGTATAAGGGTAAGCATGTAAAAAACGATGATTGGAAGGATTTCTTGACCCCGGCTAACCGACAAATGAAGTATAAGTCTAGTTTACCTTCTCGACTTCTCAAGAATAAATGGAATTCTCTGCTCAAACTGATTATCAGGTACGTCACCTATGCAGGTCGACTTTCCCAAACCTAGTTTTATCATCTTCGACTTTTAATGGTTTTCAAGGGACGTCTTGTAAACATGATGTATTATTTCTTAAATAGTCTGCATAAGATGGCTTGGACCTCTCAAATTAATTTGGGGGATAAGGAGAGGAGTCTATTTCATCATGGACTAATTATAATACTTGTTTCTTACCGGCTAGGAGAATTAGAGGATACTTGGGAATCATTTCTCATAGGTAATGGGTTTGGGTAAAATTTGGAGTGGCCCTGATGGAGGCCCAAAACCAAGTGAAGATGTATCAAGGTAGATGAAGTTAGCCCTGAGTTAAAAGAGTGTGGTTCTCAAGATAATATTGACAATGAAGTGTCTGAACCCAGTCAAACCCTAAGTAGCAGTGACTTTAAGGTCAAGTCTGAAATGAACCCTGAGATCCCTGTTGATAATTCTCACCCTCAAATGAAAAAACCAGTGATCACAACACTCTTTCCAAATGAGGATATTCCTCATTCACAGACCAACATTAGTAAAAAACTTGCTGAAGACCAAATTAGTAGAGTAGTGAGTAATCAAGCTATTTGCCGACGTACTCATAGTATGACAAATACATTTTTCGCCAGAAGATACTTGAGTGTAGGGGATGACTCTATTATTGAAGTGAGTGATTCTTTAGAGCCTTGTCACAATCCAACTCCAATTGGTCCAACCATCCTGGACCTGAAATATGTATCTGTCTCTGATACTAATGTTGTCGGTGTTCAACAAGTAAATCCTCGGTGTGATGTGGATCAAGAGATTGATCAGAAGCCATGCATAGAGGAGAAAGATAGAAGGGGGTCGAATGTAGGATTGAAGGAACAAATCAATTGAATCTCTTATTACTAAGTCATCTCATCTCTAGAAACTGATTTAAAATAGGCTCAGGTTATTAAGGCATTTGCTATGGATAAAATTTCAAGCTTGAAAGCTGATTTGACTTCTTGGATTGAAAAATGGAATCTTTTGAGGGAGAAGAAGCTTAAATACAAAGCTCTAGTTCAAAGCCTTTTGTTAAGAAATCGAATATTGATCAAACAGAAAAAGATTTCTAATACCAATACTATTAGATTTAAGTCCAAGTTAGATGAAGCAAGAAGAAATGTGCCAATTTGACTTTCTATTGAATCAACCCTTAAAATATGACATTTTTGTTTTCTGTAATGAAGTTCAATTTTGTCTTATGGTTTAGATATTCGTTAGACATAAAGATGATTTGAAATTAGTCTCTAAATGTAACTAATATCTTGTATTTTGCAGTTTTGGTTCTTGGTGCAAAGCGTTTTCTCAATTAATAAGGATATCTGCAGAATTGAAATTCTACAGACATCCTATTTATTTTTATGTGATTGTTAGTTGCACTTTTCTAACAGATTCTGTTTTAAATTACTAGGTATTAAGGAGTAAAAGAGATGGAACTTGATGATGTGCTACATTTTCTGAGTTTAACTTGGCTACATTTTTCTCATTGGAGGCTACTTTGAAAATGCAATTGATTGTTATTTTGATGGTTCTACACCCCTATTTATGAGCATCATCAGTTGGTGGATTGCTGAATATAGTGATGACACATCTTGAGGAATAATGATACTCGATTTTATCTAGTAAGTTAGTTATTTCTTCCAGGTTATTCCATGCTAGTGGTTACTCAACAAAATACCTAGCATCATGGCCTTTCCTTTGCTCTGTATTTGGAGAAAGTCCACGTATTACCATAGAAATAGGGTGGTTAGTTAATTAGTTGTTGTTTTGGTTCCCTTTATAAACAAGTTTCAAACATGAATAACAGGTTCGATTTCTGAGAGATTTGGAGAATTGATATTTTACAGGTTTTAT
>LPNX010077941.1:1614-24870 GCA_001517045.1 Pseudotsuga menziesii | reverse complement strand
GTATATGTTTGATTCATTTGATAACAGGTTTTAATTTCTGTTTGAATTATTTCGTAATGAAATATCATCTTATTGTGAGATAATTCATATTTAATTCTATTTATTGTATACTTTTCTAACAACTCAGAATGATTGATCATCTTATGCAATAAAACCTCTTGTAAAATTAATAATTCATGCTCTTGGCTGAGATAGGTATTTTGCATTTAGGTCATCATAGAATAGAATTAGGAGCTACTATTTTCTGTACTTAGCTTATGGTAATTTTTAGCATTAGTTAGTCATTAGGTTAAATTTCTCTGATTGTTAAAAGATTTGGTTAAGAAAATTTTTCCACATACACCTAGAGAGACTCTCTATTTGGAGAGCACATTATACACACAGCAGGGCCTTGATCCTATGAAAGACAATTATCTTAAACATATATAAGATTGCATTAAGTCGAGTGTGTGGGATGCCTTTCCATTGTTGGCCTAGGTCAGTTTCAACGACCAACAATGGTCAATCGTAATTTTGTTTTAGGGTGTTGTTCCTGATCGGTTCTATAAATGCTTTGATTTGTTTTGCATTTTCGACCATCTTTTCATTTTACGGTCTAAATCTAAAGTCTTTAATGAAGTTCTCTCTAAGTTCGTTCCATTGAAATGTTTCACTCCGTGCTTCTTTTATTTTGTACCATTTGTTTGGTAAGTCAGATAGCGTTGATGGAAACAGGTGTGGCCATGTATGTTCATCTTTATATCCAAGTCTTTTCCACTCTCTTTTGCATGTTCTTATGTGTTCTTCTAGGTCCTACCCCCAGACAAAAAAAGGTATTTGGGCTTGTTTCGTTATCCTTTTTCCTCCAAATATTTCGATAAAGTAAGTCGAATCTGTTGTCCATGTTTGCAATCTTGATTGATGGGTATCCCACCATCTAGCGGCTTGTCCTGTGAAGGCTTCTACTAGGCTTTGTAGCCAGCCATGTTCACCAATGTTTTTAGATACTTGTTCTATATGCATAACTGGTGATTCTCTTTCTTTGTATCTTGGGATTTTTTTGATACTTACATTTGTTGGTTTTAAGGTAGGGTATTCCCTGGTTTTTTTTTCGAATATTTTTGGGAAAATGGAAACTAAGAAACAATGTTGGACATGTTTCTTTTGTACTATCTGAATGGTCCAGCAACCTCTTGGTTGTGTCTCATAGTTTTTGACTTCCCAATCATATAATTCTGCATCCGAGTTGTATCCTACTGAATCTTGATTTCCTAAGAAAAGCTCGCCATAGACATTAGGTTTTGTGTAGTATTCATTATTTTGTATTTGGTATAGATGTTGGATGTCAACTTCTTCATCAATAGGTTCTATCCACAGTTCTCCTTGGGCTGAGTGTACATGTACTATGACTTTATATCCATTCCCTTTTAGTTTTATCCTTTCTTTGTATAAAGATATCGATGCTTTCATTTTCTTCCCCAAGGTCAACCTACTAAAGCTAGGAAGGAACTGGATCTTTCCTTAGGGTCAATAATTTAAAAGTCGACTTTGGTTGATATTCCTTTTATTGTCGTATCGAAATTTATCTAAAATTTAATAGGTTTGATTAGACCTTGGTTGGTTAATTTGAGGTATATTCCTAACTCATATAGTTGAGGTCTACCCAATTGTTCCCAAGTGTCGCGAGTCATAATGTTTACTTGTGAGCCGAAGTCAAGTGCAACTTGTTGAACATGGTATACTTCAATTTCTAGGTCGACAATGTTGATCTATTTTTAACTTTGGAATGTATTCATCTATGTATCTTATGTATTGTAACCCGATGTTTATTCCAGGATGTATCTATAATGTAATTGAGTGATATTGTCATGCCCCGATGTTCCGATCAGGATGATCAATAATGTAGACAAGTCATGTCAAGTCACAGTAAGTAACCCTCTAATTGTCTAAGGGTTAAAGTCCCCACAGTTCTGGGGCACTAGGGTTATTAGACTCTCCTAGTAGAGGTCGGCCCTAGCAGGGTTTTATTCATGTCAGGATTAGTATAAATAGAGAACTGGAGTCTCTATTTATGTAATTTCCTGGTTTTGACCCTGTTACATTAGATGTACATGATGTATATATATTGTAATGATCATGGTGCAGAGATAAAGGCCAAGGCCCCACCATTGATCGGTAATGCTAGATTTTGGATTTAAATTGTCACCGATGGTATACCGAGGCATGCGGCATATATTATGATGGTCATCATGTAAATATGCATCTATAATTAATTAAAATGAACACAACTACCTACGGTCGCGGCAACTAAATCGAATGGGGCATGATTTTCCCAAGGATAAGGAGGTAAGGGGGTGGATTTGTCCAACTTTGGCCAAAAAGGAGAAAAAGCCATGTGTCTTATTCCCTTGTTTTATTTCCAACCACTCTCATTGAAGAATTACTGCTGGTGGTTGAAGCAGTTAATGATTTTGGGGGCTGGGGTGGCAGGACTGTCAGTCCTCACCCACACGTACACTCTTCTTCCTCCCCACGAGTTAAAAAATGCACAGGACTTGCAATTCGCGTCCTCCCCATTGCTGTTCACCCTCACGCACAGGCTCTTGGCGTTTTTGGTCTCATGCAGACATTCATTTTCACTCCACGAGTTGCTGAGCACCCACGAACTGCAAAATCACATCCTTCTTGTTGTGTGTGCATCCACGGACAAAAACGGAGCTATTTTTCCTCACGTAGGGCCTCCATTGTCTGTTATTTTCCTTGCTGGGTCGGATTGTTTCCCATGCACATGTATTCTTCTATTTGGGGCACACATAGTGAGCTGAGAGCCGTGCTCTTGCATCCATGGCTGACTATGAAGGGCCATTCATGTTTTTTGGCTGTCTCACAGATTAATTGGGTTGTTTTTCCCTGCTGTAAGTTGTGCTCACTGATAGATTTCGGGGCTGTAGTCTTCCCCATGTTGTGAATGTAGTTGCTGTTACACTTGGGGGCCGTTGTAAATTCGAGTGAGAGTCATTTTGGCCACGATAGGGCCAAGAATGACTCAGAAATTCGTTTTCTCTGTTTAAGCTGTGAAAGTTAAATTAATTGCCGGAGTGCAATGGTTGGTCTTCGGACTGTGTTGGGAGCAAGGATGTTGGCTTAGTTTTGCTTGATAAACCTGGTGGCTGGAACCACACAGACAGAGCTAGAGGGTTGGCCTTCTTCTCCATCACCCCTGAATAGCACTGGAAGGGAATGCAGGGCCTGAGGGACTGTGTTAGCAGAGAAGGGACCGATTCCTTGTCTTGGGTGTGGATGGGTGTCTTAGAGGTCAGGCTAGTTCTGGTGTAGGTTTCCTTGGCTCTGTAATGATCTCACCAGCTTAGCAATCTGCCTTCTCCAACTCCTTAATGGCCTGATAAACCCAACTCTGTTGGCTTGGCTGTGTGTTTTGTACATCCTTGGCTATGTGTAAGCCTTCTAGTTCTCTTATTCCGTGGAGAATCATGCCCAGCTCGAGGGTGGCAGCGTTGCTGAGAGCTTAAGGAGCACGCTGGCCTATGGTTGGGTGGAACGTTGCAGCGACGTAGCTGGTTGCGGAGCAAAGCTTTCATAAGATAAGTGATCTTGTTTATTTTTCCTCTGCAATCTTAATTTACTATTAAGGAAATTGATGAACATGTGAATGAATGCTTGTTTAAATGCATGTTGATTCCGCTGTGCTAGGATAAATAATCATAGCTATGCATAATATACAATTGTAGCTGTGTCTTTTAGATAATTGCATCCGTGCATGATAAATTCTCATATGTGCATAATTAAGTTCAAAGCATATGTTTAAGCATTCTGTTTCTAGCAATTTTTATGCCTGTACATGTTCATGGGCGGTTAGCCCGGTCTGATAAAGCTGGTAGTCGCGTCCTCCTTGCCGATCGGAGGCATGGGGACGTGACAATTTATCACACAACTCATCCACACTCAAGTGTAGCACATAGTTGAGGAAGGAGAAGACACTGGGGTTAAATAAGAAGAAGATTAATGTTGTCAGGAGATCACTTACTGTTTTGGGGCTTTTACTGTTTTGGTGCTGATTCTATCTATGAGGAAGTTGCGGGGTTTTCTTCTTTATGGTTTCCCCAAGGAAAAAAACTGTGTTCATTGTCCCTTGTGTTTGATTGTTGTACTTGTTATTCTCTCAGTTAAAGATCCTAATAATGCTAGCTTAATGTTGAAAAACTAACATGGTATCAGAGCGAACTGGAGAAGTAGACATTGTGCAGTTGCTAGAACTAGGGATTCCTAGATTGTGTATCTTCCTCCACATATTTTCAGCAAAAGTAAGGTGGAATAACTCTCCTCCTTAGGGCGCATCTTTCTGTCGAAGCAGAATCCAATTCTGAGGTTTTTTAGTTTTGGACCCGACACTACTGTCGAAAATTAGGGCTTTTTACATAAGAGGAATTTTTTAGTGAGCCCAGGCCTGGATTGATATTCTTCCCAAAATTGAAGTTAGGGACAAATTTCAAGGCAATTGGGTGGACAGATCTCTGGAAAACCAAAACCCTAATTTTCTCCTGAACTAGCTCTGCAGGATTTCAACTCAAGTTTTAGATTCGACATCTTGACCTAGTAAGATCTAATCTCTCTTGTATTTCCATTTGAGATTCTAAGTTTAAGATGTCTCATCATACCAAGCTTGATGAAAAGCTTGAGGGAGCTAATAACTTATGAGCCTTGAAGTCTAGGATCTTCCTGGTCCTGGAAGAGAATGAATTAGAATCCTACATTCATGAGGAGGTTCCAGTTCCAGAGGGAGATGACGCAAAGGAATTACATAAGAAGAAGATGGTTATGGAAAAGAGAATCATTGCTGATTCTATCAATGATCACCTTATCCCACAGGTGTCCTCTCTCAAGACACCTAAAGCTATATTTGATGCCCTAACCAAATTGTTTGAAGGGAAGAACATAAACCAGAAGATGAATCTGAGGAATCAACTGAAGAATGTGAAGATTCAAAATGCAAAGACCATCTAGTCTTACTTCACAAGGGTTTCTCAGATCAAGGAACAATCAGAAGCTGTAGATGAAGAAGTGGAGAATGCAAAGATTGTGATGACAACACTGAATGGCCTTCCTAGGTCATGGGATTCTTTCATCCAAGGAATCTTTGATAGAAATAAGTTAGTCAAATTCAGTAGACTATGGGAAGAATGTTCTCAAGAAGAAGCATGGATAACAACTCGAGAAGAGAAGATGGGAAGTGAAGACCAAGCTCTCATAGTCCACTCCAAGTAAAGCATAAGAAGACCTCATTACTCCAAAGGTAAGGATCCTCATCACAGAGATAACAATAGAAGAGACCCATCAAAATTGAGATGTTATACATGTGATGAAAGAGGACACTTTGCAAAAGACTTCCCTAAGAACAAGGGTCGCTCTCATAAGAAGAAGGGGAACAAAAAAAGACATCATGCTCATGCTGTAGAGGATGATGAACCATCCAAGAAGAGATCCAGATATGAAAGTGAAGATTCTTCAAGCGAGGATGAATATGTTCTGAACTTTACTCTCACAGGTAACATTACTCATGGAAGTGATGATTGGCTTATAGATAGTGGGGCTTCCAAAAATATGACTGGATTCAAGGAATCCTTTGTGAGACTGTCAGAACATGAATCACCTCACAAGGTGAAGCTAGGAGATGACTACCAATATCCAATAAAAGGTAGTGGGGAATCTTCATATAAAATAGACTCTGGTAAGTCTCTAACAATGAAAGAAGTATTGTTTATGCCAGGACTCCAGAAGAAACTTCTCTCCATATTAGCATTGGATGAAAAATAAATGAGAGTTTCATTCATAGATGGTCAAGTCATCATGTGGCCAAAAGGAAAGACTATTGATGATGTAGTAGTGATTGGAGAACAAGAATGAGGTTTGTCCAAATTGAAGGGCCATCCAGAACAAGCCTTGATCCATGAAACAGTAGATCCAAGTGAACTTTGGCATAGAAGGCTTGCTCATCTGCATTACAGAGCACTACCTATTGCAAGCAAAGTTGTTGAAGGTCTTCCATAATTTCAAGAAAAACATGATGGGGTCTGCAAAGGATGTGCGAAAGGGAAGAATACAATGAAGACATTTCCTAGCAGTGAAAGCAAAGGCATACTAGAAATCATCCACTCCGATGTATGCGGTCCTATGTCATCAAAATAACTAAGAGGGTATGCATACTAGGTTTATTTTATTGATTATTTTTCTAGAAAGACATGGGTTTACTTCACGAAGAACAAAGATAAAGTATTTATTAAGTTCAAGGAATTCAAAGCATTGATCGAGAACCATACTGAAAAGAAGATCAAGACCATTCGATTAGATAATGGCGAAGAATTCACTTCGAATGAATTCAAAGAGATATGCAAAGAATCAGAGATTAAGAGGGAGTTGTCCACTCCTTATAATCCACAAAATAATGGGATTGCGGAACGAAAGAATAGAACCATCATAGAAGCTGCAAGAGCAATGCTTCATGATCAAGATCTTCCTATGCATATTTGGGCTGAAGCTGCTAGAACAACAGTGTATGTACAGAACTGTACTCCACATAGAGTACTCGAGAACAAGACTCCTAAAAAAGTATTCTCCGGCAAGAAACCATAAGTCAGCCATCTCAAAATAATTGGATGTCCTATGTACATACACATTCCAAAAGAGAAGAGAACAAAATTAGATCCTTCAAGAGAGAAGGGCATATTTGTGGGATACTTTGAAAGCTCGAAGGCTTACAGAATATATTTCCGAGGATACAAGAAGATTGAAATCAGTAGGGATGTGACATTTGATGAAGACAGAACTTACAACAAATCCAGAAGGAGACCCGCTGAAGAACCTAAAGAAGTAGAAGTAGAAGTACCCAGCATTCATGATACAACCATGAATGAAGAAGCTCAAGAAAAAGATCAAGATTTCGAGGAACCACAAAGACCTATAGATCCACCCTTGGAGAAGAATCCTCATAAGAGGAAACCTGCTTGGGTACGTGAACTTATCCAAGGTGCGGAAAGATATGGGGCTCCAGAAGAGAATCACAGAGAAAGAAAGAGGACCAGATCCTGCTCTGGGTATGTAGCTTTACTATGTGATTTCATTGATAAAGAACCTTCCAGTTATGAAGAAGCGACAGAACGAAAAGAATGGAAGGATTCCATGATCGAAGAATATCAATAGATCATGAAGAATGATGTTTGGGATGTTGTTCCAAGACCAGAAGGGAAGTCAGTTGTAACTTCCAAATGGATCTACAATATCAAGCATTGTGTAGATGGTATCATTGAAAAGTATAAAGGAAGATTTGTAGCTCAGGGTTTCTCTCAGAAAGAAGGAATAGATTATGAAGAAACCTTTGCATTTATATCCAGATACACTTCCATCAGATCAATACTTGCTGGCTGCAATAATGAAATGGACGATACACCAGATGGATGGCAAGACTGCTTTCTTGAATGGTGTAGTGGAAGAGGAATTATATGTAGAATAGCCACTCGGTTTTGAGACACATGATAGAGAGTCTCATGTATGCAGATTGAATAAATCCCTGTACAGTTTGAAACAGACACCCATTACTTGGTACGGCAAAATCAATAGCTTTCTATCCAATTTGGGCTTTACCAAGAGTAAAGAAAATTCCAACCTTTACTACAAGGTTGAATATGGAAAACTAGTGATGCTTCTACTATATGTAGATGATCTATTTGTGACAGGTACAGATGGGCTGATTGCTGATACGAAGAGAAAGATTGCTGCTAAGTTCAAAATGAAGGACTTGGGGATGATGCATTACTTTCTAGCTATGGAGGTTTGGCAGAGTACAGATAGAATCTTCGTTGGACAAGGGAAGTATGCAGTAGAGATCCTGAAGAGGTTTGGGATGATGGACTGCAAGACTATGGCCACACCTATGGAATTGAACCTGAATCTATTGAACGATGCTTCATCAGAGTCGGTTGATGCTATGATGTATCGTCAGATGATTGGGTCATTGATGTATCTGATGAACACAAGACCAGACATTTGCTTTTTTGTGAACACCTTGAGCCAATTCTTGACAGATCCAAGAAATGTTCACTTGATTGCTACAAAGCATATTTTGAGGTACCTAAAGGGTACAGTTGATTATGGGCTCAAGTACGATGCGAATCAAAATATTAACCTGGAGGGTTATGTTGATTCAGATTGGGTGGGAAGTGCCATTGATAGGAAGAGCACTTCAGGGTGTTGCTTCAGTATGGGATCAAGTGTGATCTCTTGGTTTAGTAGGAAGCAATCCTATGTGGCACTGAGTACAGTTGAAGTAGAGTATGTCGCAGCTTGTTCAGCTATTTGTGAGGTAGTATGGCTGCGAAATCTACTATTTGATATATTTGATATCCAGTTGGATGCTACTTGTATACATTGTGACAAACATAGTTGCGTGAAGTTGTAAGAGAATCCAGTGTTCCATGATAAGTTGAAGCATATCGAGATCAAGTATCACTATATCAAGAATATGGTGCATAGGGGAGCAATGAAGCTCCATTATGTTGTGATGGAGGAAGAAATATATGATGTATTGATGAAGCCATTAGCTAGGCTGAAGTTTGAGTACATCAGGGAGAAGCTTGGTGTTCTCCAGATCAAGGTTTCCTCCAAGAGAAAATGATGAGACCCAGAGCCATTCTGACATGGTTAGAGGATTAGTTCCTTCCATGGTCAGATGTAAGGGCTGAACCATTCTTTCATGGTGAGAGGATTGGTTCCTTTCATGTCAGATATGAGTGATGGAAATTCTGTTGAGTAGTACATATGTAAGGGCAATTTCCATTCTAGGAATGAAGGCACCTGATCAGTTACCAGGAACAATTAGTCTATGATTGAGTAGCCATTTTGATGTGACAGAGGGATGTGCTCCCACTTGATCAGATGTAAGGGTTGAACCATTCTATCATGGCTAAAGGATTAAGTTCCTTCCATGTCAGATGTGAGTGTTGGTCATTCTGACGAGTAGGTAGGATGTAAGGGCAACTTCCATTCTCTAGGATAATGGAGGCACCTGGTCAATTACCAAGTAGCTTAGTCGAGGAGAAAGGGGGGCCATTCTGATATGATTGTTGGGATGTGTTCCCTCATGATCAGATATGAGTGCAATCCCTTCCATCATTGTGAGTAGGATGTGTTCCCACCTGGGTGGATGTAAGTGCAGAGCCTTTCTTTGCATCATGTGTTGATCGGATATAAGTGCTAAGCCTTTCTTTGCATCATGTGTTGATCAGATGTAAGTGCAGTTCCTTTCTTCACATCATGTGTTGATCATATGTAAGTACAGTATCCATCTTCAATCATGTGTTGATCAGATAGAGATGTTGAAGCCTTTCTTTGATCATGTGTTGATCAGATGTAAGTGTTGGGCCTTTCTGATATGATTATAGGATTAGTTCCTACATGATCAAATGTGAGTGTTGGGTGTGCCTTTCTAACGATTAGGTCAGATGTAAGTGCTGGGCGTGCCATTCTTCGATCCTGTGTTGATCAGATGTAAGTGTAGTATCTATCTTCGATCATGTGTTGATCAGATGTAAGTGCAGTATCCATCCTCGATCATGTGTTGTTCAGATAGAAACGATGATCCTTTCTTCGATCATGTGTTGATCAGATATAAGTGCTGAAGAAGACCTACATGGAGGCTAGGCCTACAACCACCATGAAAAAGGGCTGGCTCTGTAGAACTTCCTATGATGAGAAGAACCATGAGATAACACCCATGATGATCGAGATCCAATGATGATGATAGCCAGTGATGATCCAGATCGAGTGATGATCCAGATCCAGTGATGATTATCCAGCAGTGATGATCTAGATCCAGTGATGATGCCCAGTGATGATCCATATTGAGTGATGATCCAGATCCAGTAATGATGTTCCATGATGATCCAGATCAAGAGATGATCCAGATCCGAAGATGAGGATGACTTGAAGATGAAGATGAATTGAATATGAAGATGACTTGAAGACTCAAAAGAATTGAGATGCAGATGCCGAGATGATCCAGCTGATACAGAGAAGAAGACCAGTGCTGAAAATTGTGTCAAAAGAATACCTTCCTAGTTAAGAGGGAGTGTTGATGTATTTGTAACTTCGGAATGTATTCATCTATGTATCTTATGTATTGTAACTCAATGTTTATTACAGGATGTATCTATAATGTAATTGAGTCATATTTTCATGCCCTGATGTTCCGATCGAGAGGATCAATATTGTAAACAAGTCATGTCAAGTCATAGTGAGTAACCCTCCGATTGTATAAGGGTTAAAGTTCATGCATTTTCGGGATAATAGGGCTATTAGACACTCCTACTAGAGGTTGGCCCTAGTAGGGTTTTAGTCATGTCGAGATTAGTATAAATATAGAACTGGAGTCTCTATTTATCACACAACTCATCCACGCTCAAGTGTAGCACATAGTTGAGGAAGGAGAAGACACTGGGGCTAGATAAGAAGAAGATTACTGCTATTGTGAGATCACTTAGTGTTTTGGGGGTTTTACTATTTTGGTGTTGATTCTATCTCTGAGGAAGTTGCGAGGTTTTCTCCTTTATGGTTTCCCCAAGAAAAAACACTGTGTTCATTGTCTCTTGTGTTTGATTGTTGTACTTTTTATTCTCTTAGTTAAATATCCTAATAATGCTAGCTTAATGTTGAAAAAATAACAGACAAGTGGGTCAGCATAACTTTTGTCCTTTTGGGTTTAGGCTGCATATGTTTTTTGTCTTTTTTTCTATATTATTGTTACACTTCATATTATACAATAATTCAATGAATTTAGATAATGCTTTATCATCGTGTACTAAACGTATTAATTCTTTAACTATGCTTTTTCGACTATCATCAGCTTCTTCTTGTCTAACAAATTCTTTAAATATATTCGTTGCGTCATTATACAATTTTTTTTGTGTAGCTGGGTTAGGATAATTGTTGTTTTCTTTTATTTTACTTATGCATGGATTATCACTCACAATTTTTGTCCCTTGTTGGGTTACTATATGAAGGTTCTTCGTGTTGATTACATCATGTTTTTTAATGCACGAAAAGACATTAACATTTTTGTTTTTATTGATTTTATCAAGAATAGTAGGACAATCCTCTAATGGGTGATAGCCGACTCTAGAGGTAGTACAAAATTTTAAATCGGTTATGTCCTATTATGGGTAGTCTGCATATCGATGACCTTCTTTATAGCATGTAAAACACTAGATGGGTCCACGTGGTCGATTGTTGCAATTCCCAGAGAATCGACCTAGACCTCCATATATTCCACAATGGTTTTTGAACCGGCGCTCATATCGACGACCTTCATATTTTTTTATTATTCAGTTCATTTTGATCATTGCTTCGCTAGTTGTTATCATTGTTCTATGCAACTACGTTTGTCTGGTAGACTGCTTGGTAGTTTTGTTGACATTTTAAGTTTAAGTGGCAGTCGGTCATTGCGTGAATTTTTATTTCTGTTAGGATATTTAGACACTTAGATTGTGCTTTGTCAACTATCATCATCTTCTTCTTTTCTTTGGTCACTGCGTGACTTTTTATTTTTGTTAGGATATTTTATGAAGAGTCGCTTTCAGTTTTGATCAAGATTTGGAATCAATGTTGCCAAAAATTTGAAAGGGTTTCTGGTTCTATATTTTTTGTGCATTTGTGGAATGTGGGAGCTGTTCCATTGTGTCTAGAGTGCCATTTCCATTTGGAAACAATTTTTTTTTCACCGAAAACCGTTCCCATTTGTTCCAAAAACACCCATTTCGACAAATATGAAGGTATAATGTTACAATGACGAATTTGTTTTAGTTTTTTAAAATATTTCATATTTTATCAGTCTTATTATTAGATCTTTTTTGTTTTAGTCTCAGACTGTTGCCTTCCCTAGCTATGTATACTCTTTGTCGTGCACCTTGCGCGATCACGAAGAATCAGAAACAGTGAGGGAAAGTTTTTTTTTCTTGTCTTCTCAGCTATGTATGCTCTTTGCCGTGCACCTTGTGCAATCATGACAAATCAGAAACAGTGAGAAAAATTGAAAACGTAGACTTTCCATGTAAGCTAACCAAGATCTAACCCCATTGTGTGGAATATTTTTTTTTGTTTTTTTTTTGTTTTTGTTTTTTTTGTGAGTTGCAGGAAAAGAAAGCAAGCACAGAGAATGAGAGAGAAGAGTAAAAAAGAAAAAAACACCATTCCTCTTTCCATACTATTACGTACCTTTTAAACTTAGCTCACTTGGTCCAAAGTTGTTTTACTCCTTGATAAGTCTTATCAAGCTATTTTTTAGTGCATGCAATTTCTATTCTCAAGTTACTTTATTGTAAAAGTGTATCTCACATAAATAAAATAAAATAAAAAGTCTTTCACTTAAGTCTTTAATTTATTGCCACACTATTTAAAAGTCACATTATTGTAAAAGTGAACATCACTTATTCTACAAAAGTGATTCACTTCAAAGCAACTTTATTGTAAAGTGATTGTCAAAAGTTGATCTTGGAAAGAGAGGGATTTTTTTTTAGTTGGTTAAGTTAATATCTGCCACGTCACTATTGGGGACATCTTCAACATTTTTTTTGATCAAGCATAACTTCATCATCCAGAATCAGTTTTGAGTGCCGTTTTTTTTAAACCGCATATATTTTCGAGCTCTTTGCATCCAAATAGTTAGTTCTTTTTCTTTCAGCCATTAGTTTACAGTATGGCCACCCCTTGTGATATTATACTTACAAGTTCTAACTATTTCTTGTGGAAATCTCATATGGAAGATGTTCTACGAAGTAGGGGAATTTTCAGGATAACCTCAGGGAAAGAAACATAACCCACTGATGATGATACGAAAATTAAATGGGAAAATAGATGTGATGAAGCTCGTGGATTGATTGGGATGTCAATCTCTATTGATTTGCGATTCCACATATCTGAAATTACTGAACCTGATAAAGCTTGGGAAAAGTTGGAATCTGTGTTTGGTAAACACAATGAAATTTGGGGTCATCAACTCAAGAATGAGTTGATTTCCTTGAATCCAAATGATTTTTCATGCATTCAAGACTATTTATCTAAGTATAAAACTCTTAGACTCTTATGTGTAGAATGCAAGATTAAGAAAGAAGACAAACAATGTATTTATCATATTTTTTCCAAAATTGGCCCTACATAATCTATTTTTGTATCTACATTCTACTCCATGAAAGAATCCTTGACTGTAGCTAGCTATCAAGAGCCTAGTCTTGAATCCTTTTGTGATTCCTTAATTAGAGAGCAAGATAAGCTCATTCATCTTGGAATAATTAACAATGCAGATACATATGGGAAATCCTTATTGTCCCAACAGAAAGAAAAGTCCAAGCCTCCTAAGAAACAAAATTTTCGCAATAATAAGCCAAACAACAAGGGTCCCAAACCCTCTTAGTCAGCTCCTTCTTTAAAAAATGACAAAGGATCCAAGCCAAAAGGAAAGAATACTGAGCGACATTGCAATTTTTGTGGGAAATATAATCATGATGAATCTAAGTGTTTTAGGAAGATGACAGCCTTAGAAGCAGCAATGAAGAAGTACCACATCATCCTAGATTCATCTTCAGAATCTAACTCTCATGGACATGCGCTTTGTCCTTCTGGTTACTCTTATACTGCATCTTCTTCTTCTACTTAAATTAAAAGGATCATTGATTCTAGAGCATATTATCATATGGCTAAGGATAAAGCCATGTTTTTTACTATGCATGAATGTAACACAAAATAAATATTTGTTGCTGATGATAGATCTCTAAGTGTTGTACAATCTGGAATAGTTCCAGTAGAAAATGGTCATTTCAGTAATGTACTATGTGTTCCAAAAATTTTCTGCAATTTGCTATCAGTCTATCAAATTACTCATTTATGTGAAGGTAAAACTATGACGTTTACACCTCACCAAGTTGTAATCAAGGATTTTAAAAATCCTCAAAATATCCTTACTACTGGAACTGTTGATGATATTACCAGGCTGTACAAATTTAACAACTTTGGGTCATCAGCTTCAGTTTTTGTTGCTCATAGTGATAACTTGAGCAAACTTTGGCATGAATGATTTGGTCACTTAAATTATCGCTCATTGCAACAACTATGTAAAGACAATATGGTGACTGGTATTCTAATGGTATCTTGCAAGGATGGTGTTTGTTTCAGTTGTGTACTTGAAAAACATCATCGGGATAGTTTTGACAAACGTGCCTCTTGGCATGCCTCGGTTCCCTTGGAGCTTGTGCATAGTGACTTGTGGGGTCCTCTTCCATCTGCTTCCTTTTCTGGTTTCAAATATTTCTTAACTTTCATTGATGACTACTCCAGATGCACTTGGGGTTACTTCCTAAAACTTAAGAGCGAAGTATTTAACATGTTCTTGGCCTACAAGGGCCTTGTTGAAAAACAATCTGGTCATCAAATTATTAAGTTAAGATCTGACAATGGAAGAGAATATGTTCACAACAAGTTTACTACTTTTTGCACTGAATAAGGAATCCAACAATAGTACACTATTCCATATACACCACAACAAAATGGTGTAGCTGAATGGAAGAACCACACTTTAAAAGAAATGTCTAATTGTATGATCCAATCTAAGGGAGTAAGTCTTCAATATTGGGCTAAGGCCATAAATTGTGCAAATTACATATTTAATCACACACCCACTAAAGTTTTACAAGGTATAACACCAGAAGAAGCATGGAGTAAAATTAAACCAGATGTAAGTCACTTTCGTGTGTTTGGTTGTGAAGCATGGGCTCACATTCCGGATGAAAAACGGAAAGCATTGTAGCCTAAAAGTGAAAAGTGCATATTTTTTGGATAGTCTAAAGATGTAAAAGGTTATAGACTTCTTCAACCACATTCTCATGATATAATCATTAGAAGAGATGTTAAATTTGATGGAAATCTCTTGGCCTGCGAGCCTAACTTGCCAGGTGTGCCATCTTTGGCCTACGAGCCTGATTCAGTGATTGTACCTTCTTCTTCTTCTTCTTCCAGCTTCCTTGACAGGTTTCCAACTCCAGTTTCTGATGATGACAGTGAGGATGAAAATCCACCTCCACCTGCTCATGTTCCTCCAATTGCACCAGCACCAATGCCTCCTCGATGGGTCCGTTCAACATCTGAAGCAGTTGGTGATCTTGTCAGTGATCCTAGAGATCAAGGTTGAACACATTCTTAGTTTCAGTGAGCCTCTTCTCTTTTGGCTCAAGTTTCCAAGAATCATGATTCAAAAACTTTTGCAGAAGCTTCAGGAAATCCGGATTGGGATGCAGCTATGGATGAAGAATATTATTCCTTAATGGCGAACGATACTCGGGATCTTGTTCCTCTTCTAAAAGGAAGAAAACTTGTCAGATGTAAATTGATCTAGAGAAATAAGTCTACATCAGATGGAAGTGTTGAAAGACTTAAGGAAAAATTAGTTTCCAAACATTTTCCCCAAGTTGAAGGGATTGAATTCAATGAAACCTTTGCCCCTGTAGCAAAAATGAACTCCATCTGCCTTGTTCTTTCCCTTGCAGCCTTACATAATTGGGAATTCCATCAAATGGATGTCAAGTCTACCTTCTTACATGGTGATTGACAGGAGGAAATTTACATGGAACAACTTCCTAGATATGTTCAGAATAACTCTAGCCTTGTTTGTCTCCTTAAGAAGTCCTTATATGGCCTTAAGCAAGATCCTAGAGCTTGGTATGTCAAAATGGATAGATTTCTCCTTGACACTGGTTTTTCTAGATGTCATTTTGACCCCAATGTCTATACCAAGAAAGTAGGAAACCATCTCTTCATACTTGTTCTTTATGTTGATGATCTTATCCTTACTGGTAGTGACCCTAAACTTATAACCCATGTGAAATCCAATCTTAAGCAAAATTTTGAAATGTCAGACTTAGGACATTTGCATTATTTTCTTGGTCCTCAAGTCTTGCAAACCAAAGAAGGAATCTTTCTTTCCTAGTCTAAGTATGCTTGTGACCTTTTTCGTCGCTTCCACATGGAAGATTTTAAACCAACCCCTTCTCCCTTCCAGTTTGGAGTCAAAATTTCTGCCACTTGTACTTCCCCTGAAGTAGATGCCACCTTGTATCCTCAGCTTGTTGGTAGTATTTTATACTTGACTCATTCCTGTCCTGACCTTTCTTTTTCCATTGGTCGTGTTTCCTGTTATATGCAAACTCCTCATGAAAGTCACTGGAAAGAAGAAAAAATAAAACTTCGATATATTCGAGTTACAATTCAGCTTGGGATTCATTACAGTACAGGGGGGAAACCTTTGTTGGTTGGTTTCACTGATTCAGATTGGGCTGGTGATCCTGATGATTGAAAGTCTATTGCAGGTTATGTTTTTATTCTGGGATCTGGACCTGTCACTTGGGATTGTAAGAAACAACAAGCCCTTACTCTTTCTTCAGCAGAAGAAAAATATCGAGCCGCAGTTAATACCAGCCAGGAAGCTTTATGGCTTCGACAGATCATTTCAGAGTTTGGATTCGAGCAGCAACATCCTACTCCAATTTGGTGCGACAATCAAAGTGCCATCAAGCTTGCCAAAGATCCAGTTCTACATCAATGCAACAAACACATTGTGCTACACATGCACTTGATCAGAAATCTTGGTCATGATCATGTTCTTGAAATGCTCTATTTCCCTACAGATGATCAAGTTGCAGACATCTTCACCAAGTCTCTTACAGAAGCAAATTTTTCTAAACTTTGGTCTATGTTAGGAGTTCAGGAATTTTTCCTTAAGGAGGGATAGGCTCTAATGCCTCCTTACTTCTCCTAATAGTGTCACTTTTGTAAATCCTTCAATCCTATCCCAAGTTGTTCTTAAGGGGGGATGTTAGGATATTTAGACACTTAGGAGTTAGTTAAGATCGACGTGTGTAATATATCCGTTAGGTAAAAGTGTGTTTCTTTAGTATGAATTAGTATGCATTTGTAAATATTCTAATCCGACAGTCACGATATGTTCTAGACATAGAGTGATTCGACGGTTCAACTTCTCTTAGATCATACCTACCATTGATCCTCAGCTTAACACCCGATTGGTCTATGATCTCTATTTAAAGAGCATAGAGGGTCCTTGGCTAGTTGATATATTATGAGAAGCTCATGTAACTTTATTTCTTTTTCATAACAAATTGCTCCAAGTATCTATTTAGTTGGGGCCATGGACTATTTCCCTCTTGAGGGTTTTAACCACGTGACAAACATTGGTGTATTGATCTTTGATTCATTTGTGTAAAGTGGTTGCTCTTGGTGTTCGGTCCTTTGAGAGTACCCTATTAAACCTAACAATTTCACAGATTGCACACCAAGATTCTTTGTCATTTTTCATGTTATACGGGAAATATTTCATTTTGTGTTCTCCATGTTCTTAGTAGATGTCATAGAAGCACTTTGTCTGAACAAATAAAACATCCTGTCGACTTATGTCTTGTCGACAGTTACCTTTAGTATGTTCAGTCATTGAGCATTTTGTGCACCAGACATCCTGATTCTTGAGGTTCAACTCTTTCAATGATTTCTGCATGAGTTCTAGCTATTCTTCCAGTCTAGTATGTATGGGATATCATGGGAAATCTTCATCAATCTCCACTTACAAAGATTTGGTAAGTGCATCTTCGTACGTTTTAAACATCTCCAAGATTATGTGGCATAGGATTTTCTGTGATAGACCTACAAGAAACCACTGAATTAATAGTTGTTCATTAATTACATAATCCAGTTGGATAAGGAGGTATTTCCATCATTTGTCATACTCTCGAATAGACTCTGCTGGCTTTTGAGATGTTGTTTTCAACTTTTTGGCTGCCAGATTTTTTGGATCTAGAGTTTTAAAGAAAGACAAGAATTGCACTTTAATTTTTGCTTTAGATGCTTGTGAAGTTCTCTCAATATAGGTCATGTACCACATTAGTGCTCTTTTCCTGAAGGGACCGACTAACTGTGCCATTTGTTGATTTTCAGCTGTAACTTGATTTTCCTCCCATATTGACTCACAAACAAACCAATGTTGTTGAGGATATTCATCTCCGTCATATAGAGGGATATGTGCCAGTCCGTGACCCATGTCGAAATCGATGTTGTTGTCTCCTTCTGGAGGTGGTGGTGGTAAGGGTAGTGGGATGTTTTTCTTGTATCAGTGTGTAGAGCTATTGTTGATGGAACTTTCATTCCCATCACTCATTTTGTTTGTCTTTTCTTCTTCGACAAGTAGTCGGTTATGGTCGACTTCTCCTGTCGATGTCCAACTGCACTGATTTGTCTGCAGGTCTAAGTGTTCTTTATTTTCCAAAGCTGTGTTTGGCAGGGGGGGTGCTTCTTCATGTGTTGAGTAAAGTAAGTGGATACTTTGGTTGGAAGGGTACACCTAAAGTGTTACCCAGTTTCCTTCCTCTAGTTGATGGATCACTAGATTATTATCATCATTTACCTTGTTGTCTATTCGGATCCATATACCAAACTCACTAGCTCTTAGTCTTAGGTCTTCTTTAACAATGGCTTGTATCCTGGTACTCGGATTCGTTGGAGACAGAGGTCTTATCTCCTAGGGAACTTCTATTTGGAGAGCTTCACTCTTCTCTATCCACAAGTCTTCTTCCATGGGTGATGCTTCTTCATCCACACCTTCTTCCTGTCGGTCATGAACCGACTCTGGTGGATTTATTTTTTGGTTTTCCACCCCAGTATTCATTCCTCTTTGCAGTGCTATAGGCTATTCTCTTTTTTCTTCCCTTCTTTTTAGCCTCTTCTCTCTCTCTACTTTCTGTAAATCCGCCATACCTTTGTGTGTCACTATTCATTTGATATCATTTTTAGGTTGACTTTTCATTGCTAGTGATGGTATCTCCTTTTAATCAACTAGAATCCTCTTCACTTTTCCCCAACATATGACCAGCTACCCCCCCATAGCCTACCCAATGCTTTAGAAAGCTTGGATAGTTCTGTTTACTTGCTTAGGAAATATTCCCACTCCCTTTCAACAATGAATTTTTCTCACTTTTTTTTGTTTCTCTGCCCAGTTAGAATCTGGTGGCAGTCCGTGTAGTGACAGATGAGGTTCTACAATATGACCCACTCCCTTTACTATCAGGAATTTGAACAGTAGGGTCGGTAGGGAACATAGGAACTGCTCGGTAAGGTCTGTATAGAATCTTTTCTGAACAGTTTCTACCGAAGTTATTTCTTCTATGGCTTGCTCCTCGCAGAATTCATATGTTATCTTTTCAAACCACTCTGACAGGTTTGTTCTTCCCCCTCGAATCAGTTTCTCTAGTAGCTCTTGGTCCTTAGTTGCTTCTGCCTTTTTCATCCAATTTTTTTTTCAAAAGCTGGGGTACGAATTCTATGAACTTCTCATGAGTTTCAGTGAAGAATTTCTCCTTCTCCTGAGCAGTGGTTAATCTGTTTCTCCTCGCCTAATTCTGTAAATAATTTGGGATCTTACGCTCCCAGTAGTTCTTAATCTCTTGTTCTGATATCATCTGCTTATGGTCATCTTAGATATGTACTACTGGCAATGGAACCAATGTTGTAATCTCACAGATCACAAAGGGTTACCAAAATACACATTGAATTATACAGACATAATAGACACAAGAGACAAGAACATAGTTATAGAACAACATATTATATAATATCATGAGGGTCCATACATACACAGAACCGAACCGAGTTCTCATCTAGCTCAACATCCACTAATACAAGTGATCAATTTTGCCACGGAAAAACGTGGCAATATCCACGGAAAAGCGTGGATATTGCCACGTCTAAACGTTTTTTGTTCCGTGGCAACTATTTCGTCGCAATAGCGATGACCCCTAATTTGCGTCGCAAGAGCGACGACCCTTTCCGTCGCTATAGCCACGCTCTGTACAAAGGTTTTTAAAAAATGGATATCCACTTTCGTCGCTATATCCACGCCTCTTCCGTCACTATAGCAACGCCGTTCCGTCTCTATAGCCACGCTTTGTATAGAGGTTTTTAAAAATGGAGATCCACTTCCGTCGCTATAGCCACGCCTCGTCCGTCGCTATAGCAACGCCTTTCCGTCGCTATATCGACGGTGGGTAAAATTTAAAAAAAAAAAGTAGTTGCATCCGTCGCTATAGCCACGCCTGTTCCGTCGCTATATCGACGGTAGCTAAAATTTAAAAAAAAAAAATAGTTGCAGCCAGGTGAATTTGGACTACCAACCATATAGAAAGGATTCTCCTTGCATTCTCAATTAACATAACAGAAATTCATCTTGATAAAATCTGTTTCGTGCCAATCGACTCATCACAGCCAAACCTACAAAACAAAATAACACTATCGTTACATGCCGAACTAAAGGTACCAAACAAATCAAAGGTGATGTCACTGCGACAACCTCAGCTGTAACGGGTTACGGAACAAGCAAATTGATTTGGAATTGGTCGTTATTGAGAAACAAGCTTGAAAATATAGAATAACATCACAACACCTAATAAAGTTAACATAGAATACTTTTTTCTTGTGGTTTTTCAATCTGCATGGTTTTGAAAAGAAAGTATTTCATGGCAAACAAAAACACATGTAAAAAGGTCGAATTTATCCACGAAAAATGGAAGTATTCATAACATCAGGTCTCAGGCAACTTTTAACAGCCCCTTGGTGAAAGAAACTCAGGAAGTAAAGTGAATTCTGAAAGTTATAAACACAACCATGGTAATGCCAACATGCAAATGTTTCCTTTTATTCTAGGATCAGTTTAATTTAGTTTTACGAGCATATTACCTGCTGATTACCCAAAAATATACAATCAACAATAAGCCACACAGAAAATTGGGAGAATTAATGATATCAATTTTGTGCTCTTAAATCAGACAAACTAATTAATATTGAACTAGATGTATTGTGATTTGGTCTTTATATGGATTCATTTGTTGTCATCGTTTTCGGTTTTTAATATAGGATTAAAAGAAGAAGAAATGGCACCTTCCACAACTTTAAAGAGCGCAGACCACCAATTTTCCCTGGGTACTTGATGTTGGACTAATTCCTCTTCAATAGCAGTGTCATGCTTTCCTTGCAACACAACCTGCAGGATCTGAGCTGCATTCCTCATCTCTTGAAGAATGTAGTTGTCATTTCCTCCCTCAGCAATTGCTTGCAGATCTTGCTGTGATGAAGTCAAACTCAAGGCAAGAGCAAATTGTGCTGCCGCAGCCCATCGTGGAGAGGCATTCCACTTCCTTTTCTTTTCAATTGCTCTGTTTTCAAAGCCCTCTCTACTGTCTAGTTCTCCCATAACTATACTCTGTAACAAACCAAAAAAGTTCAAACATGAGAAAAAAATATCAAGATGGCAACCTTTGTGTGAGAGGTTGTGAGTATGTGGATAAAATGAAGCTGATTATAGTGGCCTTGGATTTTATGCCACAAGTCAAATTCTAGTGTGGTTCTTATGCTTTATGAACTTTCAAATGATAGATGTAGCATATCCAATTCAAAAATATATCTGGAGGCTCCAGTTTTATCAAGACTCTAGCTTAACAACTAAAATGATGGCAAAAACTGCAATAAAACCAACTTTTTATGAAAACAATGGCAGATGTAAAATAATGGTAAATGGTGATTATGCCAATCTTACTCGTAAATATTGTGCATTAGCTGATCCAGTGCTTTGAACCATTTTTGAGAATGCACTCTCTTCATTAGAAAGTAGATTCTCAGGAGTATCAAATTCTAAAACCTGTAACAGTAGAAAAAAGGCCCATAACAGTTCATAAAAACAAGTTATATAAGACCAACTTAAGTCTATAACTTCCTGAAACCTAGATTCTGTGATGAAGACAGCATACTTATGATGAACCTATAGCACAATAACAACATGATGCCAAGTTAAAGATCAATTTCTGAACTCTCATACGCTGTTAAGATGAAGTGGAGGGGAAGTGCCAATGGGATTGTGGTTCACAGTCCATTCACTAGTGAGGTTGACTGAGGATAAGACATTCACCAGGGCTCCATTCTCATTGAGGTCTGCCTCACCCATTTGGCAAGCTATATGAGACTGGATGCAAGTCCCAAGTGCATTTTCCTAAGCTAAAATGAGTCTGTATCATGCATATGCAGTGGTGCCTCTCCAGGAATCTTTTTAAGAAGCAAATTCCAACAATAAAAATATAAAGTGGAAACCGGGGGGGAAGAGAGAGAAAGAAAGAGAGAGCACATACCTGACCAGCTTCAAGAACTAGTATGCGGTCACAATCAATAATAGTATTAATTCGATGAGCAATAACAAGCATTGTACAAGACCTAAATTCTTCACGGATAGTCTTCTGGATAAGAGCATCTGTTACAACATCCACAGCTACCGTGGCTTCATCAAGAACTAAAATATTTGATCTTCGAAGCAGGGCACGAGCAAGGCTAAGTAGTTGACGTTGGAATACACTAAAATTGTCACCAGCTTCGGAAACCTACAAAAAATAACAGTATTGACTCAACTTTAGTCAGGCAAAGCTCCCCTTCACAAAAACATGCATCAAATATACACATGTTACTAGTACAGAAAGGAAGCATCTTAAGTTGAGATGCATATATTCTTGAGGTCATTTTTCCCTAGACTCCAACCATGACATCCACCAAAGTCCAATCTAACTACGACTTCTCATCATTGATTTATTATTATAAATATGTCAGAAGCAGTTATGCACAAAGCCAGAATGCAGGTATCTTCAAAAACTTGACTGCCATAATGTAGATTATATTGCAGGTCCAGATTTTTTTTTCTCTTTTAATAACAATAAAATTTTACTTGGTACTGTATAATATATAATATGACCATCAAAGCATGCCATTTAGAGAAAAACATTTGAGAGTGTGCATGGAAAATAACAAAATGATGCAAACTGTTTTTTGGTAATTTCTATGAGGGGTGAACATTTAGATGAAAAGATCGTCTATCCAACCACAAATATAATTTCTATAATACAACGGTCAAACTTTGGGACAGCACGTTTCCAAAGAGACTAAAAATGATGAAAATCATTACTAGAGTTCTCTTTTCCCATTAGAATTTTGAAGAAATATTTATTTACAAGAAAACGGTCAGAAAAACCTAATATTTTGAAGCATCAAATTGAAATAATCCATCACATTTCATGTACATACATTAATTTTATCACCCTAAAAGAGTTTATGGGTTAATGATTTTCTAAAAGT
>LPNX010077929.1:88691-110000 GCA_001517045.1 Pseudotsuga menziesii | reverse complement strand
GGTTGGGTTATAGTTTGACTTTAGGAGCTGTACTCATTTATCTGAGTTTATCTCCACCGACTGGTTAAGCTTCCAGTCCCCATGGAGCCTCTGTTGATGCCTCTTGTGTCGCAGAGATGTCCCAGTTTGTATATTGAGTCTATGCTGCCTTTATTCAGTCACCATACACCGTTATGCTCTTGTTTGAAGGAATTCAAAGCCTGAGTCGGCCATTCCTCAGTTATCTTGACTTTGCATGTCGGCCATTCCCGGTACAGTTATTGGTTCGTGCACCTTATGATCGAGTCCTTCCACATTATATAGCTTTGTTGAGTACCTTGTGTTGGATGATGGGGGATGCCTTAATGCCCTCCTTCCAGCGGATTTCATCCCATCGAATTCAGATCATTTATTCCAGGATTGGAATCTAGAGTCATTTTGAGTGCCTTGATACTTGCAGTCATCAATGGTAGTTTCTCTTGCCATCAAGAGTCTTTGGGAATACATCAATGTCCCTTTATCGATGGATCCTCTCAAGTGTTCGACCTCAACACATTTATTTACACTTGCTAGTTTGCACTCTAGTACCTTGATTCCCATTTTCATTATCGATGGGTAATCTCGTGTCTGTTAACGGTATACATCAATGACCGGTAATCAGACGATGGACTACTATGTTCGGCCTCGACACCTCTATTCACATAGTAGGACATGTACTCATAGCAGTTTGTGTAGAATACTTTCTAGATTGGTGGCATCTCTTATATGCTACCTCCTTGATCGTGATAGTGTTCATGAGATATCGGCTCTCGTGACTTGATGCCAGTATATGTTAGACATTTCCAGCCACTATGGAGATCTTGATCTGTTATATATCTTCAGCCATTATGGAGATCATGGTCCTTTGTATATCTTCTTCATGGAGATTCTAATCTATGTATATTCTACGTGGCAATGACCACTTATGTGATATCTTGTATCATGCCTATTCATGGCCATTGTACTCTTATGTATATGGGACTGCTATATGTATTTGTAGTTATGTGCAGAGTTGTATCATTGTACTATGTTGATTGGGTGGCTGGTCTTCCATTTGGGATTCTTCATCACTCCACTTTTGGGATGGACTTATAATGTATTTCAGCCATCATATGACCCCTCTGACCTCACACATTAGGGGGCATCTGTTATAGCTTATTTTACCACTCCAGGTGAATCACACTTTGTATGGCCTTCCCCTATCCTTCTGTAGACTCCTTGGACCTCTTGGACCATTTTTTGTCCTTTGTTGTTTCCTTGACCATCCCTAAAAACATGTGAAAAATGATACACATGACTTTTAAACCCTTAATCATGTATATACGCGGGTTTGACACCTAAAACCTTGTACATCAGGATGTGTACAAAATCCAAATCCTTTTGGAGTTTTCCTTGACATGGATCCGACTCACTTGACTCCTGGCCTTCCCTATGCCTTGAGATCACTCGGATTCGACCTTTCATTACCCCTTTGAAAAGCTATATAAGGAACTCTATGATACATTGAAGGCATATGATAGAATTGAGAGCAAAGAAACTATAGTCCATTGTTGCCGGAACTTATGCTTGAGTCTGCATCCCTTTGTCCCTTGGAGCACTTTTGTGTTCTTCCCAAGCTTTCCTTTTGCTTGTGAGCTTGCTATTGAGAGATGGAGGATTGAGGTGGTGGAGGCCCAAGTGGGGGATTCAGTTTCTCCTATTCGCAAACGTGTTGACAGAGGTTGTATCTATTGTAATCTCTGATTTATATTAATAGAAATATCTTTTCCTGTCCAATAATGTGTGTTTGAATTAATATTTTATCCATGGGATGTTTTCAAATGCGTATACATTGTTGATTATATATGCTAGAATAGATCTAACACCATGATATATAGTATGCTTGCATTGTTTACTTGTTGTTGAGGAAGTAATTTATCAATTCAAGTTGAAGTTGGAAATCTCAACGGGGATCTACTTCAACTGTCCGAAATAAGGTACGAGGTCTGATCCTTTAGTTTTAGACATTTAATTTCTATTGCATATTGGAAAGGATTGATTTATGGAGTCAAGTTGTCTGTTGTGGTACCCCAAGCCATAGGAATTTCCCCAAGCCATAGGAATTTCTCGTTGTAACACCCATTGATTCCTTTCCCTTTTGAGAATATGAACTGGGGGGTTGCCTCTTCTGTAAAGGACAAAATTAGAGTTTCGGGGAACAAACTCACTTGGACCTTTACCTCTCACAGGTATCTGTCCTTGGTATTTTAGCTTAGAAATTTCAGCAGTCAGGTTATCTAACAGTTTGCTCATTTTTTCAATCTTGTTTTTTGATGAAGAAGCCCCAATAGGGTCTGCTGGCTACTCTTTCATGTCTATCTTTCCTTTGACCTTCTGAGATGCCACAATGTTAGATTCTACCTCTAGGGCAGCATCTTGCATGAGTGTTAAGGAGGTAGACCTCCTTTCTCTAAGAAGCAAGCATAAATCTGAGTCAAAGGTATTTTCATAAGTTATCCTGGCTAAGGTATTAGTAGGCTTGATTTCAGTGGGGATCTTATTGTACATGTTGTTGAACCTCTTGGTGAAATTGGAGATAGACTCCCCATTCTCTCTTTTCAAGTTGCTGAATTCAGTGATATAATAGAGGTGGACTCTCCTCTCTCCCCAATGCTTTAGAAAGATGTCATCTAGGGCTTCAATTCCTGCCACTGATCCAGCAGGCAGTTCTTTAAACCATTTCCTAGCTTGGCCATCTAGGCTTTGCACAAAAACCCTAGTCCATACATCTTCCTATTCTATGTTAATGTTCTCAGCATAAATGTAAAATTCCTCTAGATGTTCTTCAACTGTGAAATCTCCCTCTCCTGTGAACTTAGGCATGTACTTGAGGTAGTCTCCAGTGGGCATGGCCAAGAGAGGGTTAGGAAAATTTAGGGGGGCATACCTAGCTACCAGGATCCTTTCCATTTTGGTCAATTAAGGGCAGCCATATTGAAAATGGGTATGGAAAGGGTGGAAGAAGGTAGTACTAATGTAGGTAGTTGCTGAGAAGGTGGTGGTGGTAAACGTATCCTAGTGGAGTCACCAGGGATTGGATATTCACAAGCAGCAATGCTTGAATCTGCCCAAACCCTAATTTTTTTTGATATATTTATAAATTCCTGAGAATCAAGTGTTTCAGTAGAAGAAATAATAGCAAAAATATTTCTTGAAATACCTGATGTAGCTTCTTGTACATCACTACTGGTCTACCTTAGTGAAGCCCTAGCTCTTCTCAGAATCTCTTCTGGATCTGAAACTGGTGTTGCTGGTGGTGCTTGAGGGTTTGCTCTAGTACTTGGTCTTCTTGAAGCCACCTTATTTCAATGGAGTCGCTAGATAGATGATTACAACTAGAATAGTGTCCAAGCTTTTTCTATCATCAAATCATGGATCTATGTCATCTCCCAGCGAAGCTAAGCTTCAGTCTCCTCTCCCCGGCAACAACGCCTATTTGTTATCACTCCAGGAAACTCCTCTAGGTTGCAGCTCAAGGATTCCTGGTAACTTACAATGTTTTTGGGGCTTTCTAATATGGATCAAGTCAGGTGACCTACATGACCTTCCACTCTCAAGACATGCATGAAACTCAATCAGGTACAAGGATTTTAGTTACCACTGTTTAGAGGTTGACAATATGGTGCAGGGATGGAGAACTCATCATGCTGGCATATTCATACATAAGACATATACATATAAATGGCCAAATCATGACAAGGAAGGAACTTATAATTCAAATCACATCAACATAGCAATAGGGTGATAGCTATCAGTCATTAATTAACTTGAATATAACCTGAATAACACATTCAAGCATAAGCACAGAAAAGACAGAAATGGAAGCTGAACAAATGATAACAAAATAGCTTATATCAAATCATGATCAAAATGAGAAGTTGACAATAGTATAGGTTTATAAGTCCCCGAAGTGGAACCTTTTCAATAAAATAATTCTTAGGCTTTATATCCTTTACAAAAATACTCAGATCCTGAAAACTTGGATCCAATTTAACAAAAATAAACAAAATAATTGTCTTTTGCAAAATTAGGTTAAAAAACCTTGATTAACTACTAGTCTAACTAACTATAGAACTAGTTCACTGTATGAACCTTCAGATAACTAAGGTAACTACTGGAAATCACTGCCATTGGACCTCTGCTGGTTAAGTCACTGTTTCACTTTAACAGATCAGTGTTGGTGTCCTTTTCTCCCTTTATGTCATAGTAAAACTGAAGCACACCTTCCTTGATTTTTTCTTCAGCGTCCTTCATCTTTAGACTTTGTCCCTGAGCCATCTATTTTTGCCCAAAACTGGTCCTGCGTGTCAAAATTTAATTTTATGCCTCTATCTGTTTTCGGTGGTTAATATTCCAAACTATTGAAACCATTAGCTTCCGAAAGCGGGGCTTTCGGTGGATAATGAACTGCCTCAGCGTCCGCCTAAGCCACCGAAAGCCCTGTTTTCCAGAAATTCTTAGGTTTCTTTTAAAAATGTTCTTTTAGGTATGTCTGCTAAGATTTCTTCTTCAGCAGGTTCTATGCTAGGAGGGTTAACAACAGCCTGGCTTATTTCTAGAGGCTAAAGACTAACTACAGCTTCAGCTAGGGTTTCCAACGTGGGGTGGCTGCTAGTGTTTTCCTTGGCCTCCTTCAACTGCACCCTTTGAAGCCTAATCATCTTATACAATCTAGTATTGTCTTTTAGGTACATTTTATTCAGTTTCTTTAAGAAAATATACCTTTCACTCTGCGCTAGGTAAGACACATGTAGCAACTTGTTTATATTGGTCAATGCAGCATTATTTTTCTTTATTTCCCTTTCCAAAATATTCATCTCATACACTTACCTTAGCAATTGATTTATCTTTTGAGTTTTGGGCTTGCTGGAGGAAGCCTTCTCTGTTGGTTCCTCTTGCACTTCTGGTGTAGGGGATGGTATTTCTTCAGTCACTGCTACAATCTGCAGAGCTAGGTTTTCACCTTCTTCTGGTTCCTCATCTGAATCTGAGTAGGGCAGGTTCAAAATATTCTCACTGTGTGTTTCAACTTCCTAGCCCTTCTCACTGAAATCCATGTTCCTTTTGACCTTCTTGGCTTTGGAAGAGGAGGGAGGCTATTTTGCTGCTGCTAGGGATATATCCCTTCTCTTTCTTCTCCCACTCCTTGGTGTACTGGACTTTTTGGTAGGAGACATCCCCTTCTCTTCTGGCTGAAGGCCTATTTCAAATCCATTCCAAAACAAAAAATAAGGCCATGCCATATTCCTCCTTTTTAGAAAATCTTGGACCAACAGTTGGATAAGGCCATGGTGAGATAGTCTACCAGCAATATTGGTTGGTTGAGCCTTCACCTGGTGTGCCATCTTCCCCAAACTTCTGTGTAAGTAAAAGGGCAAAATCAGTGGGCTTTTACTTGTGAAGTGGTTCATCAACTTAAAATGGTAAATCATAGCTCTCATTAGAGGAAATTTCAACTCAAAATGGGCCTCCTAAAATGAACTAATAAAATAATAGTTAAAATAATAAAATAATATTTATTGATTTTGAAGGAAGAAAAGAAAAAAACTACTTTTTTGTTTGTATTTTTGACATATTTCCATGTGTTTTTACTCAAATTTCGATCGGGAGAGCTCGTTGGATGTGGAATTAAATTCTGCATCCAACAAGTACCCACTCGACATACTTTTGACAGACCCCACTACCCCAAAAACAAGAAATACCTGAAAAAATGGATTGATGACATCATCATTCTGTTTTTTCAGGTATTTCTTGTTTTTGGGGTAGCGGGGTCCGTCAAAAGTATGTCAAGTGGGTACTCATTGGATGCAGAATTTAATTCCACATCCAACGAGCTCTCCCGATCGAAATTTGAGTAAAAACAAAGGGAGATCTGTCAAAAATACAAACAAAAAAAGTAGTTTTTTTTATGATACCTATCCCCAAATTTATATTAAAAAAGTGTTAAATACCTATAGGGTATTTCAAATTTAAATAAATTTCATTGGCTAACACATGGTGACATGGAATTTGAATAAAATTTAAAAGGCCCATTTTGAGTTGAAATTTCCTCTAATGGTTATATCTCCCTTCACATGTTATGTAGACCACAATGGCCTTCAGCAGTTGCTGCCACCTCTCTTTCAGCCAGGAGGATGGTGCACTCTTCTTCCACACAACCCCTCTATGTTTAGGCTTTAGATAAGATCTAAACTCCATATTTTTTGTATGGAGGTTTTGAACCATTTTTCTCCTGTTCCAGGGAGTTCAGTCACTTCAATGATTAGGTTTTCATCTATGTGGAATTCCTCTTTTCCTATGACTGCCTTAGAGCCACCAAATGAGAGGGAAAATGCCTCAGCCACCTACTGATGTGAACCTTGTATCTTCTCATAAAACCTATAGCAACCAACATCCTGGAAAATTTTACAGACCTCTGGATGTGCTTCCAAATAGCTGATACTCCCAACTCGTGCCTGAGACCAGGTCCTCCCTTATTCATCTTGTTGAATGCCACTCCTGGCTACCTGCAAAAATAAGTTTAAGTGCTGTATGACAGCGTGTTAGCTGGCTAGTTATCAGAGATGGATTTCTGGTGGAGAGAAAGGCTAAGGTTGAAGGTGAAATGTACTGGATTTTTGGCGCTGATTATGAGGGCTTTTGATTTCATGATGGATGCTGGGGTCATAAGGTGATGGATGTAGTTGATATTATCGATAACCCTTGCCCAACAATCATATTTCAAATCAACCTAGATACCCGGTTAGCTTTTCTACTGTTCTTTTGGACAAGTGGAAGAAAAATGAAGGTTTCAGATCCTATCATTCCTTTATTAGTTTTATAACAACCTCCTTCACTTATTTCCACACACAGTTATACAGACTCATGTCCTTTCGGTGGTTTATCACTCCCTTTAGTGATTGTTTATCTTGCTGACAGGGTTTGATTTGACCACTTTCTAACTGTTTCCACATTTTACCTTTTCGGTGGTTAGTAGCCCTCAGTAGTTTGTCTGCTAGCCATCGAAATGATGGCTTTCGGTGGCTAATGAAATGATATCCCTTTCACCTAAGCCACCGAAACCGTTTTCGCAGCGTCGTGGTGAAACTCAGCTTTCGACGCATAGTGGTATCCCCGAAAAACCCTTTTAACCACCAAAAACCCATCCTTCCAGTGGCTAATGAAATGTCAGAGCTTTCTCCTAAGCCACCGAAAGAGTTTTTCCCCCCACGCCTTTTTTCTTGATTTTGGCAGTTAAAGCTTGTCTTGAACTGTTCACTAAGATGCCGAAAGCATCACCTTTTGGTGGCTAATGAGATGTCTAAAGTATTTCCTAAGCCACTGAAAGCGCCTTTACCAATGTCGCTATCTATCCGCTTTCGGTGGTTAACACCCTTCTTGGTATTTTCCCTAAGCTACCGAAAGCAACACTTTTCGGTGGCTAATGAGTCATTTGAAGTCTCGCCTAAGCCACTGAAAGTGTTTTTGCATTTTACTCACTCAGGCCTGCTTTCGGTGGATTACCTTTACCCTGCCTTAAACTCTTAGCTACCGAAGCAAAGCCTTTCGGTGGTTAATGAGCTATTAAAAACCCCTTCCAAGTTTTTCAACCATAGCAAAAACAGAGACCCTCAATTTGTTAGTCATCTTTAGATTTTTCATTACATGACTCAAATTCTTCATACTATCAAAATAAATTTATTTTGGGAGATAATAGAGAGATAAGCGTGGAGACCTATTTTTATGAGATTTAGAGTCATTTTCGCCATCGTTCAAGGTTGTTCAAACCAACTTTGAAAAGATGCACTTTTGTCGACTATCTTAGAATTGAATTTTAAAACTGGATATAGGTGACCATTTGAGAAATAAGCATGGACACCTATTTTTATGAGATTTGGTGCTATTTTGGCCCTCGTTCATGTTTGGTCAAATCAAGGTTGAAAATATGCACTTTTGTTGACTTTCTCGGAAATGAAATTTGAAAGTGGATTTATGGTACCATTTAATAGATAAGCATGGATACCTATTTTTATGAGACTTGAAGCTATTTTTCCCTGCATTCAAGGTTGTTCAAACCAAGGTTGAAAATATCCACTTTTGTTGTCTTTATCGGAATTAAAGTTTTAAAGTGGATTTAGGTACCCATTTGAGAGATAAGCATGGACACCTATTTTTCTGAGATTTGGAGCTATTTTGGCCCTCGTTCAAGGTTGGTGAAACCAAGATTGAAAAGATGCACTTTTGTCGACTTTCTCATGATTTAGTTTTGATGTGGATTTCAGTACGCATTTGAGAGATAAGCATGGACACCTATTTTGATGAGATTTGGAGCTATTTTGGCCCTCATTCAAGTTTGGTGAAATCAAGGTTGAAAATATGCATTTTTTCGACATTCTCAAAATTCAGTTTTCAAAGTGGATTTAGGTACTCATTTGAGAGATAAGCATGGACACCTATTTTTATGAGATTTGGAGCTATTTTGGCCCTTGTTGAAGGTTGGTCAAACCAAGGTTGAAAGTCGACTTTCTCTGAATTGAAATTTTAAAGTAGATTTCAATACGCATTTGAGAGATAAGCATCGACACCTATTTTTATGACATTTGGAGATATTTTGGCCTCGTTTAAGGTTGCTCAAACCAAGGTTGTTTGTCGACTTTATTGGAATTAAAATTTGAAAGTGGATTTAGGTACCCATTTGAGAGATAACCATGGACACCTATTTTTATGATATTCATAGTTATTTTGTCCCTTGTTCAAGGTTGGTCAAACCAAGGTTGAAAATATGCACTTTGTCGACTTTCTTGGAATTATAATTTAAAGTACATTTATGTACCCATTTGAGAGATAAGCATGGACACCTATTTTTATGAGATTTAGAGTTATTTTGGACCTCGTTCAATGTTGGTCAAATCAAGGTTGAAAAGATGCACTTTTTTTTATTTACTTGAAATTGAAAATTTGAAAGTGGATTTGAGTACCCATTTGAGAGATAAGCATTGACACCTATTTCTATGAGATTTGGAGCTATTTTGTCCTTCGTTTAAGGTTGGTCAAACCAAGGTTAAAAATATGCACTTTTGTCGACTTTCTCCGAATTGAGTTTTGAAAGTGGATTTAGGTACCCATTTGACAGATAAGCATGGACACCTAGTTTTATGAGATTTGGAAATATTTTGGCCCTCGTTCAACGTTGGTTAAACCAATGTTGAAAATATGCTTTTTTGTCAACTTTCTCAGATTTGAAATTTTAAAGTAGACTTGGATACCCATTTGAGAGATAAGCATGGACACCTATTTTTATAATATTTGGAATTATTTTTTCTCTTGCTCAAGGTTGGTCAAACCAAGGTTGAAAAGATGCACTTTTGTCGACTTTCTTGGATATGAGTTTTGAAAGTGGATTAAGGTACCCACTTGAGCGATAAGCATGGACACCTACTTTTATGAGATTTGGAGTTAGTTTATCCCTCATTCAAGGTTGGTCAAACAAAGGTTGAAAATATGCACGTTTGTCGACTTTCTTAGAATTGAGTTTTGAAATCGGATTTAGGTACCCATTAGAGAGATAAGCATTGACACCTATTTTTCTGAGATTTGGAGCTATTTTATACCTCATTCAAGGTTGGTCAAACCAAAATTGAAAATATGCACTTATGTTGACTTTCTCGAATTTGAGTTTTGAAAGTGGATTTAGGTACTCATTTGAGAGATAAGCATGGACACCTATTTTTATGAGATTTGGAGCTATTTTGGCCCTCATTCAAGGTTGGTCAAACAAAGGCTGAAAATATCCACTTTTGTCGACTTTCTTGGAATTTAAATTTTAAAGTGGATTTAGGTAACCATTTGAGAGATAAGAATGCACACCTATTTATATGATATTCAATCTATTTTATCCCTCGTTCAAGGTTGGTCAAACCAAGATACACTTTTGTCGATTATCTCGGAATTGATTTTTTAAAGTGGATTTGTGCACCCATTTGAGAGATAGCCTTGGACACCTATTTCTATGAGATTTGGAGCTATTTTGGCCCTCATTCAAGGTTTCTCAGACCTAGGTTGAAAATATGCACTTTTGTCAACTTTCTAGGAATTAAAATGTTAAAGTAGTTTTAGATACCCATTTGAGAGATAAGCATGGACACCTATTTTTATGAGATTTGGAGCTATTTTGGCCATCATTCGAGGTTGGTCAAACCAAGCTTGAAAAGATGCACTTTTGTTGACTTTCCGAGAATTGAGTTTTGAAAGTGGATTTAGGTACCCATTTGAAAGATAAGCATGGACATCTATTGTTATGAGATTTGGAGCTATTTTGTCCGTCGTTCATGGTTGTTCAAAGGAAGTTTGAAAATATGCACTTTTGTCAACTTTTTTGTAATTGATTTTTGTAAGTGGATTTAGTTGCCCATTTGAGAGATAAGCATCGACACCTATTGTTATGATATTTGGCACTATTTTGGCCCTTGTTCAAGGTTGTTCAAACCAAGGTTTAAAATATGCACTTCTGCAGACTTCCTCGAAATTGAAATTTTAAAGTAGTTAGATACCCATTTGAGAGATAAGCATGGAAATCAATTTTTCTGACATTTGGAGATATTTTGGCCCTCGTTCAGGGTTGGTCAAACCAAGGTTGAAAAGATGCACTTTTGTTGACTTTATCGGAATTGAGTTTTGAATGTGGATTTAGGCACCCATTTGAGAGATAAGAATGGACACAAATATTTATGAGATTTCGAGCTATTTTGGCCCTCGTTCAAGGATGGTTAAACCAATGTTGAAAATATTCACTTTTGTTGACTTTATCAGAATTGAAATTTTAAAGTAGATTTAGATACCCTTTTGAGAGATAAGTATGGACACCTATTTTTATGAGATTTGGAGTTATTTTGGCTCTAATTCAAGGTTGGTCAAACCAAGGTTGAAAAGATGTATTTTTGTTGACTTTCTCAGAATTTAGTTTTGAAAGTGGATTTAGGTTTCCTTTTGAGAGATAACCATGGATACTTATTTTTATGTGATTTGGAGATATTTTGGCTCGCGTTCAAGGTTGGTCAAATTAAGGTTGAAAATATGCAGTCTTGTCGACTTTCTCGGAATTGAAATTTGAAACTGGATTTAGGTACACATTTGAGAGATAAGCAATGGAAACCTATTTCTATGAGATTTGGAGTTATTTTGGCCCTCATTCAAGGTTGGTCAAACCAAGGTTGAAAATATTGGATTTAGGTACCCATTTCAATGATAAGCATGGAAACCTATTTTTATGAGATTTAGAGCTCTTTTGGCCCTCATTATGGGTTTGTGAAACCAAGGTTGAAAAGATGCACTTTTGTCGACTTTCTCAGAATTGAGTTTTGAAAATGGATTTAGGTACCCATTTGAGAGATAAGCATGGAAACCTATTTTTATGAGATTTGGAGCTCTTTTTTCCCTTGTTCAAGGTTCATCAGACCAAGGTTGAAAACATGCACTTTTGTCGTCTTTCCCGGAATTGAGTTTTGAAAGTGAATTTAGTTACCCATTTGAGAGATAAGCATGGACACCTATTTTTATGAGATTTGGAGCTATTTTTTCCCTTGTTCAAGGTTGGTCAAACCATGGTTGAAGATATACACTTTTGTTGAATTTCTCAGAATTGATTTTTGAAAGTGAATTTAGGTACCCATTTGAGGTTTAGTGCTATTTTGGCGCTTGTTCAATGTTGGTCAACCGAAGGTTAAAAAGATGCAGTTTTGTCGACTTTCTCGGAATGTAATTTTGAAAGTGGATTTAGATGCCCATCTCACGGATAAACATGGAAACTTATTTTTATGATATTTGGAGCTATTTTGGCCCTCGTTCAAGTTTGGTCAAACCAAGGTTTAAAATATGCACTTTTGTTGAGTTTCTTGGAAGTGAGTTTTGAAAGCGGATTTTGGTACCCATTGGAGAGATAAGCATGGACACCTATTTTTATGATATTTTGAGATGTTTTGGCCCTCATTAAAGGTTGGTCAAACCAAGGTTGAAAATATGCACTTTTGTCAACTTTCTCATAATTGAAATTTTAAATTAGATTTAGATACTCATTTGAGAGATGAGCAAGGACACCTATTTTTATGAGATTTGAAGTTATTTTGGCACTCGTTCAAGGTTGGTCAAACCAAGGTTGAAAATATCCACTTTTGTCAACTTTCTCAGAATTGAAATTTTGAAGTGGATTTAGGTATCCATTTTAGAAATAGGAATGTACACTTGTTTTTATGAGATTTGGAGGTATTTTGGCCCTCATTCAAGGTTGATCAAACCAAGGTTGAAAATATGCACTTTTGTCGACTTTCTTGGAATTGAAATTTTATTCTAGATTTAGATATACGCATTTGAGAGATAAGCATGGAAACCTATTTTTATTCGATTTGGAGCTATTTTGTCCCTTGCTCAACATTGGTCAGACCAAGGCTGAAAAGATGCAATTTTGTTGATTTTCTCAGAATTGAGTTTTGAAAGTGGATTTAGGTACCCATTTGAACATAATCATGGAAACCTGTTCTTATGAGATTTGTGTCTATTTTGGCCCCCATTCAAGGTTGGTCAAACCAAGGTTGAAAATATGCATTTTTGTTGACTTTCTCGGAATTGAGTTTTGAAAGCTGATTTAGGTACCCATTTGAGAGATAAGCATGGACACCTATTTTTATGAAATTTGGAGCTATTTTGGCCCTCGTTCAAGGTTGGTCAAACCAAGGTTGAAAATATGCACTTTTGTTGACTTTCTTGGAATTGAAATTTTAATGTCGATTTAGATACCCGTTTGAGAGATAAGCCTAGACACCTATTTTTATGAGATTTGGAGCTATTTTGGCCTTCGTTCAAGGTTGGTCAAACCAAGGTTGAAGTGATGCACCTTTGTCGACTTTCTACGAATTAGGTTTTGAAAGTGGATTTAGGTACCCATTTGAGAGATAAGCTTGGACAACTATTTTTATGAGATTTGGAGCTATTTTGGCCCTCGTTCAAGTTTGGTAAAACCAAGGTTGAAAATATCCACTTTTGTCAACTTTATCGGAATTTAAATTTTAAAGTAGATTTAGATACCCATTTGAGAGATACGGATGGACACCTATTTTTACAAGATTTGGAGCTAGTTTGGCACTCGTTTAAGATTGGTCAAACCAAGGTTGAAAATATCCACTTTTTTTGGAATTGAAATTTTAAAGTCAATTTAGGTACCCATTTGAGAGATAAGAATGGACACCTTTTTTACTGATATTTTGAGCTATTTTGGCCCTGGTAAAAGGTTGGTCAAACCTAGGTTGAAAATATGCACTTTTGTCGAGTTTCACTAAATTGAAATTTGAAAGAGGAATTAGGCACCCATTTGATAGATAAGCATGAAAACCCATTTTTATGAGATTTGGAGCTATTTTGGCCCTTGTTCAAGGTTGTTCAAACTAACGTTGAAAATATGCACTTTTATATACTTTCTTGAAATTGAAATTTTAAAGTAGATTTAGATACCCATTTGAGAGATAAGCATGGCCACCTATTTTTATGAGATTTGGATCTCTTTTGGCCCTCGTTCAAGGTTGGTCAAACCATTGTTGAAAATATGTACTTTTGTTGACTTTCTTGGAATTGAGTTTTGAAAGTGGATTTTGGCCCTCATTCAAGGTTGGTCAGAACAAGGTTGAACGTATGCACTTTTGTCGACTTTCTTGGAATTTTAATTTTAAATTTCATTTAGATACCCATTTGAGAGATAAGCATGGCTACCTAAATTTATTATATTTGGAGCTATTTTAGCCCTCCTTCAAGGTTTTCCAAACCAACATTGAAAAGATGCACTTTTGTCAAATTTCTCGGAATTGAGTTTTGAAAGTGGATTCCGGTACCCATTTGAGAGATAAGCATGGACATCGATTTTTATGAGATTTGCAGTATTTTGTCCCTTGTTCAAGGTTGGTCAAAACAAGGTTGAAAATATGCACTTTTGTCGACTTTCTCGGAATTTTGTTTTGAAAGTGGGCTTAGGTAACCATTTGAGAGATAATAATTAATGGACACCCATATTTATGAGATTTGGAGCTATTTTTTCCCTGGTTCAAAGTTGGTTAAACCAAGGTTGAAAATAAGCAATTTTGTCGACTTTCTCAGAATTCAAATTTTAAAGTAGATTTAGATACCTATTTGAGAGATAAGCATGGACACCCAAGGTTGAAAAGATGCACTTTTGTGGACTTTATCGAAATTGAGTTTTAAAAGTGCATTTAGGTACCCATTTGAGAGAAAACCATGGACACTTATTTTTATGAGATTTTGACATATTTTCGTCCACGTTCAAGGTTGGTCAAACCAACGTTGAAAATATGCACTTTTGTTGACTTTCTCGGAATTGAGTTTTGAAAGTGGATTTAGGTACCCATTTGAGAGATAAGCACGAACACCTATTTTTAAGAGATTTGGAGCTATTTTGGTCGTCATTCAAGGTTGGTCAAAGCAAAGTTCAAAATATGCACTGTTGTCGACTTTCTCGAAATTGAAATTTTAAATTAGAATTAGATACCCATTTGAGAGATAAGCATGGACACCTTTTTTTAAGAGATTTGGAGTTGTTTTGGCCCTCGTTCAAGGTTGGTCAAACCAATGTTGAAAAGATGCACTTTTGTCGAATTTCTTGGGATTGAGTTTTAAAAGTGGTTTTTGGTACCCATTTGAAAGACAAGCATGGACACAAAGTTTTATGAGATTCACAGCTATTTTAGCACTCATTCAAGGTTGGACAAACGAAGGTTGAAAATATGCACTTTTTTTCAACTTTGTCGGACTTGAGATTTGAAAGTGGATTTAAGTACCCATTTGAGAGATGAGCATGGACACCTATTTTTATGATATTTGGAGCTATTTTGGCCCTTGTTCAAGGTTGAAAATATGCACTTTTGTCGACTTTCTTAGAATTGAAATTTTAAAGAAGATTTAGATACCCATTTTAGAGATAAGCATGGATACCTATTTTTGTGAGATTTGGAGCTATTTTAGTCGTCATTCAAGGTTGGTGAAACCAAGATTGGAAAGATGCACTTTGTTGACATTCTCAGAATTGAGTTTTGAAAGTGGATTTAGGTACCCATTTGAGAGATAAGAATCGACACCTATTTTTATGAGATTTGAAGCTATTTTGGCCCTCATTGAAGGTTGGTCAAATAAGGGTTGAAAATATGCACTTTTGTCGACTTTCTTGGAATTAAGTTTTGAAAGTAGATTTAGATGCCCATTTGAGAGATACGGATGGACACCTATTTTTACAAGATTTGGAGCTAGTTTGGCACTCGTTTAAGATTGGTCAAACCAAGGTTGAAAATATCCACTTTTTTCGGAATTGAAATTTGAAAGTCAATTTAGGTACCCATTTGAGAGATAAGAATGGACACCTTTTTTAATGATATTTTGAGCTATTTTGGCCCCGGTAGAAGGTTGGTCAAACCTAGGTTGAAAATATGCACTTTTGTCGAGTTTAACTAAATTGAAATTTGAAAGAGGATTTAGGCACCCATTTGAGAGATAAGCATGAAAACCCATTTTTATGAGATTTGGAGCTATTTTGGCCCGTGTTCAAGGTTGTTCAAACTAAGGTTGAAAATATGCACTTTTATCAACTTTCTTGAAATTGAAATTTTAAATTAGATTTAGATACCCATTTGAGAGATAAGCATGAAAACCCATTTTTATGAGATTTGGAGCTATTTTGGCCCGTGTTCAAGGTTGTTCAAACTAAGGTTGAAAATATGCACTTTTATCAACTTTCTTGAAATTGAAATTTTAAATTAGATTTAGATACCCATTTGAGAGATAAGCATGGCCACCTATTTTTATATGATTTGGATCTCTTTTGGCCCTCATTCAAGGTTGGTCAAACCATTGTTGAAAATATGTACTTTTGTTGACTTTCTTGGAATTGAGTTTTGAAAGTGGATTTTGGCCCTCATTCAAGGTTGGTCAGAACAAGGTTGAAAATATGCACTTTTGTCGACTTTCTTGGAATTTTAATTTTAAATTTCATTTAGATACCAATTTGAGAGATAAGCATGGCTACCTAAATTTATGATATTTGGAGCTATTTTAGCCCTCCTTCAAGGTTTTCCAAACCAACGTTGAAAAGATGCACTTTTGTCAACTTTCTCAGAATTGAGTTTTGAAAGTGGATTCTGGTACCCATTTGAGAGATAAGCATGGACATCGATTTTTATGATATTTGCAGTATTTTGGCCCTTGTTCAAGGTTGGTCAAAACAAGGTTGAAAATATGCACTTTTGTTGACTTTCTCGGAATTTTGTTTTGAAAGTGGGCTTAGGTAACCATTTGAGAGATAATAATTAATGGACACCTATATTTATGAGATTGGAGCTATTTTTGCCCTGGTTCAAAGTTGGTCAAACCGAGGTTGAAAATAAGCACTTTTGTCGACTTTCTCAGAATTCAAATTTTAAAGTAGATTTAGATACCTATTTGAGAGATAAGCATGGACACCCAAGGTTGAAAAGATGCACTTTTGTGGACTTTATCGAAATTGAGTTTTAAAAGTGCATTTAGGTACCCATTTGAGAGAGAACCATGGACACTTATTTTTATGAGATTTTGACATATTTTCGTCCGCGTTCAAGGTTGGTCAAACCAACGTTGAAAATATGCACTTTTGTCGACTTTCTCGGAATTAAGTTTTGAAAGTGGATTTAGGTACCCATTTGAGAGATAAGCACAGACAACTATTTTTAAGAGATTTGGAGCTATTTTGGTTGTCATTCAAGGTTGGTCAAAGGAAAGTTCAAAATATGCACTGTTGTCGACTTTCTCGAAATTGAAATTTTAAATTAGAATTAGATACCCATTTGAGAGATAAGCATGGACACCTATTTTTAAGAGATTTGGAGTTTTTTTGGCCTTCGTTCAAGGTTGGTCAAACCAATGTTGAAAAGATGCACTTTTGTCGAATTTTCCAGGATTGAGTTTTAAAATTGGTTTTTGGTACCCATTCGAGAGACAAGCATGGACACAAAGTTTTATGAGATTCACAGCTATTCTAGCACTCATTCAAGGTTGGACAAACGAAGGTTGAAAATATGCACTTTTTTCAACTTTGTCGGAATTGAGATTTGAAAGTGGATTTAAGTACCCATTTGACAGATGAGCATGGACTCCTATTTTTATGAGATTTGGAGCTATTTTGGCCCTTGTTCAAGGTTGAAAATATGCACTTTTGTCGACTTTCTTAGAATTGAAATTTTAAAGAAGATTTAGATACCCATTTTAGAGATAAGCATGCACACCTATTTTTGTGAGATTTGGAGCTATTTTAGTCGTCATTCAAGGTTGGTGAAACCAAGATTGGAAAGATGCACTTTGTTGACATTCTCAGAATTGAGTTTTGAAAGTGGATTTAGGTACCCATTTGAGAGATAAGAATCGACACCTATTTTTATGAGATTTGGAGCTATTTTGGCCCTCACTGAAGGTTGGTCAAATAAGGGTTGAAAATATGCACTTTTGTCGACTTTCTTGGAATTGAGTTTTGAAAGCAAATTTAGATACCCATTTGAGAGATACGGATGGACACCTATTTTTTCAAGATTTGGAGCTAGTTTGGCACTCATTTAAGATTGGTCAAACCAAGGTTGAAAATATCCACTTTTTCCAGAATTGAAATTTTAAAGTCAATTTAGGTACCCATTTGAGAGATAAGAATGGACACCTTTTTTAATGATATTTTGAGCTATTTTGGCCCCGGTAAAAGGTTGGTCAAACCTAGGTTGAAAATATGCACTTTTGTCGAGTTTCACTAAATTGAAATTTGAAAGAGGATTTAGGCACCCATTTGAGAGATAAGCATGAAAACCCATTTTTATGAGATTTGGAGCTATTTTGGCCCGTGTTCAAGGTTGTTCAAACTAAGGTTGAAAATATGCACTTTTATCAACTTTCTTGAAATTGAAATTTTAAAGTAGATTTAGATACCCATTTGAGAGATAAGCATGGCCACCTATTTTTATATGATTTGGATCTCTTTTGGCCCTCGTTCAAGGTTGGTCAAACCATTGTTGAAAATATGTACTTTTGTTCACTTTCTTGGAATTGAGTTTTGAAAGTGGATTTTGGCCCTCATTCAAGGTTGGTCAGAACAAGGTTGAAAATATGCACTTTTGTCGACTTTCTTGGAATTTTAATTTTAAATTTCATTTAGATACCCATTTGAGAGATAAGCATGGCTACCTAAATTTATGATATTTGGAGCTATTTTAGCCCTCCTTCAAGGTTTTCCAAACCAACATTGAAAAGATGCACTTTTGTCAACTTTCTCGGAATTGAGTTTTGAAAGTGGATTCCGGTACCCATTTGAGAGATAAGCATGGACATCGATTTTTATGAGATTTGCAGTATTTTGGCCCTTGTTCAAGGTTGGTCAAAACAAGGTTGAAAATATGCACTTTTGTCGACTTTCTCGGAATTTTGTTTTGAAAGTGGGCTTAGGTAACCATTTGAGAGATAATAATTAATGGACACCTATATTTACGAGATTTGGAGCTATTTCTGCCCTCGTTCAAAGTTGGTCAAACGAAGGTTGAAAATAAGCACTTTTGTCGACTTTCTCAAAATTCAAATTTTAAAGTAGATTTAGATACCTATTTGAGAGATAAGCATGGACACCCAAGGTTGAAAAGTTGCACTTTTGTGGACTTTATCGAAATTGAGTTTTAAAAGTGCATTTAGGTACCCATTTGAGAGAGAACCATGGACACTTATTTTTATGAGATTTTGACATATTTTCGTCTGCGTTCAAGGTTGGTCAAACCAACGTTGAAAATATGCACTTTTGTTGACTTTCTCGGAATTGAGTTTTGAAAGTGGATTTAGGTACCCATTTGAGAGATAAGCACGGACACCTATTTTTAAGATATTTGGAGCTATTTTGGTCGTCATTCAAGGTTGGTCAAAGTAAAGTTCAAAATATGCACTATTGTCGACTTTCTCGAAATTGAAATTTTAAATTAGAATTAGATACCCATTTGAGAGATAAGCATGGACACCTATTTTTAAGAGATTTGGAGTTGTTTTGGCCCTCATTCAAGGTTGGTCAAACCAATGTTGAAAAGATGCACTTTTGTGGAATTTCTCGGGATTGAGTTTTAAAAGTGGTTTTTGGTACCCATTCGAGAGACAAGCATGGACACAAAGTTTTATGAGATTCACAACTATTTTAGCACTCATTCAAGGTTGGACAAACGAAGGTTGAAAATATGCACTTTTTTCAACTTTGTCGGAATTGAGATTTGAAAGTGGATTTAAGTACCCATTTGAGAGATGAGCATGGACACCTATTTTTATGAGATTTGGAGCTATTTTGGCCCTTGTTCAAGATTGAAAATATGCACTTTTGTCGACTTTCTTAGAACTGAACTTTTAAAGAAGATTTAGATACCCATTTTAGAGATAAGCATGGACACCTATTTTTGTGAGATTTGGAGCTATTTTAGTCGTCATTCAAGGTTGGTGAAACCAAGATTGGAAAGATGCACTTTGTCGACATTCTCAGAATTGAATTTTGAAAGTGGATTTAGGTACCCATTTGAGAGATAAGAATCGACACCTATTTTTATGAGATTTGGAGCTATTTTTGTCCTCACTGAAGGTTGGTCAAATAAGGGTTGAAAATATCCACTTTTGTGGACTTTCTTGGAATTGAGTTTTGAAAGCAGATTTAGATACCCATTTGAGAGATACGGATGGACACCTATTTTTCCAAGATTTGGAGCTAGTTTGGCACTCATTTAAGATTGGTCAAACCAAGGTTAAAAATATCCACTTTTTTCGGAATTGAAATTTTTAAGTCAATTTGGGTACCCATTTGAGAGATAAGAATGGATACCTTTTTTAATGATATTTTGAGCTATTTTGGCCCCGGTAAAAGGTTGGTCAAACCTAGGTTGAAAATATGCACTTTTGTCGAGTTTCACTAAATTGAAATTTGAAAGAGGATTTAGGCACCCATTTGAGAGATAAGAATGAAAACCCATTTTTATGAGATTTGGAGCTATTTTGGCCCTTGTTCAAGGTTGTTCAAACTAAGGTTGAAAATATGCACTTTTATCAACTTTCTTGAAATTGAAATTTTAAAGTAGATTTAGATACCCATTTGAGAGATAAGCATGGCCACCTATTTTTATGAGATTTGGATCTCTTTTGGCCCTCGTTCAAGGTTGGTCAAACCATTGTTGAAAATATGTACTTTTGTTGACTTTCTTGGAATTGAGTTTTGAAAGTGGATTTTGGCGCTCATTCAAGGTTGGTCAGAATAAGGTCGAAAATATGCACTTTTGTCGACTTTATTGGAATTTAAATTTTAAATTTCATTTAGATACCCATTTGAGAGATAAGCATGGCTACCTAAATTTATGATATTTGGAGCTATTTTAGCCCTCCTTCAAGGTTTTCCAAACCAACGTTGAAAGTCAACTTTCTCGGAATTGAGTTTTGAAAGTGGATTCCGGTACCCATTTGAGAGATAAGCATGGACATCGATTTTTATGAGATTTGCAGTATTTTGGCCCTTGTTCAAGGTTGGTCAAAACAAGGTTGAAAATATGCACTTTTGTCGACTTTCTCGGAATTTTGTTTTGAAAGTGGGCTTAGGTAACCATTTGAGAGATAATAATTAATGGACACCTATATTTATGAGATTTGGAGCTATTTTTGCCCTCGTTCAAAGTTGGTCAAACGAAGGTTGAAAATAAGCACTTTTGTCGACTTTCTCAAAATTCAAATTTTAAAGTAGATTTAGATACCTATTTGAGAGATAAGCATGGACACCCAAGGTTGAAAAGATGCACTTTTGTGGACTTTATCGAAATTGAGTTTTAAAAGTGCATTTAGGTACCCATTTGAGAGAGAACCATGGACACTTATTTTTATGAGATTTTGACATATTTTCGTCCACGTTCAAGGTTGGTCAAACAACCGTTGAAAATATGCATTTTTGTCGACTTTCTCGGAATTGAGTTTTGAAAGTGGATTTAGGTACCCATTTGAGGGATAAGCACGGACACCTATTTTTAAGAGATTTGGAGCTATTTTGGTCGTCATTCAAGGTTGGTCAAAGCAAAGTTCAAAATATGCACTGTTGTCGACTTTCTCGAAATTGAAATTTTAAATTAGAATTAGATACCCATTTGAGAGATAAGCATGGACACCTATTTTTAAGACATTTGGAGTTGTTTTGGCCCTCGTTCAAGGTTGGTCAAACCA
>LPNX010077929.1:65050-86594 GCA_001517045.1 Pseudotsuga menziesii | reverse complement strand
GTCGACTTTCTCGAAATTGAAATTTTAAATTAGAATTAGATACCCATTTGAGAGATAAGCATGGACACCTATTTTTAAGAGATTTGGAGTTGTTTTGGCCCTCGTTCAAGGTTGATCAAACCAATGTTGAAAAGATGCACTTTTGTCGAATTTCTCGGGATTGAGTTTTAAAAGTGTTTTTTGGTACCCATTCGAGAGACAAGCATGGACACAAAGTTTTATGAGATTCACAGCTATTTTAGCACTCATTCAAGGTTGGACAAACGAAGGTTGAAAATATGCACTATTTTCAACTTTGTCGGAATTGAGATTTGAAAGTGGATTTAAGTACCCATTTGAGAGATGAGGATGGACACCTATTTTTATGAGATTTGGAGCTATTTTGGCCCTTGTTCAAGGTGGAAAATATGCACTTTTTTCGACTTTCTTAGAATTGAAATTTTAAAGAAGATTAGATACCCATTTTAGAGATAAGCATGGACACCTATTTTTGTGAGATTTGGAGCTATTTTAGTCGTCATTCAAGGTTGGTGAAACCAAGATTGGAAAGATGCACTTTGTCGACATTCTCAAAATTGAGTTTTGAAAGTGGATTTAGGTACCCATTTGAGAGATAAGAATCGACACCTATTTTTATGAGATTTGGATCTATTTTGGCCCTCACTGAAGGTTGGTCAAATAAGGGTTGAAAATATGCACTTTTGTCGACTTTCTTGGAATTGAGTTTTGAAAGCAGATTTAGATACCCATTTGAGAGATACGGATGGACACCTATTTTTACAAGATTTGGAGCTAGTTTGGCACTCGTTTAAGATTGGTCAAACCAAGGTTGAAAATATCCACTTTTTTTGAAATTGAAAATTTTAAGTCAATTTAGGTACCCATTTGAGAGATAAGAATGGACTCCTTTTGTAATGATATTTTGAGAGACAAGCATGGACACAAAGTTTTATGAGATTCACAGCTATTTTAGCACTCATTCAAGGTTGGACAAACGAAGGTTGAAAATATGCACCTTTTTTTCAACTTTGTCGGAATTGATATTTGAAAGTGGATTTAAGTACCAATTTGAGAGATGAGCATGGACACCTATTTTTATGAGATTTGGAGCTATTTTGGCCCTTGTTCAAGGTTGAAAATATGCACTTTTGTCGACTTTCTTAGAATTGAAATTTTAAACAAGATTTAGATACCCATTTTAGAGATAAGCATGGACACCTATTTTTGTGTGATTTGGAGCTATTTTAGTCGTCATTCAAGGTTGGTGAAACCAGGATTGGAAAGATGCACTTTGTTGATATTCTCAGAATTGAGTTTTGAAAGTGGATTTAGGTACCCATTTGAGAGATAAGAATCGACACCTATTTTTGTGAGATTTGGAGCTATTTTGGCCCTCATTGAAGGTTGGTCAAATAAGGGTTGAAAATATGCACTTTTGTCGACTTTCTTGAAATTGAGTTTTGAAAGCATATTTAGATACCCATTTGAGAGATAAGAATAGACACATATTTTTATGATATTTGGAACTATTTTGGCCCACGTTCAAGATTTATCAAGTCAAGGTTGAAAATATGTACTTTTGTCAACTTTCTCAAAATTTAAATTTTAAAGTAGATTTAGATACGTGTTTGAGAGTTAAGCATGGACACCAATTTTTATGAGATTTGGAGCTATTATGGGCTTTATTCAAGGTTGGTCAAATGAAGGTTGAAAATATGCACTATTGTAGAATGTCTTGGAATTGAGTTTTGAAAGTGGATTTAGGTACCAATTTGAAAGATAAGCATGTACATCTATTTTTATGAGATTTGGATTTATTTTGGCTCGCATTCAAGGTTGGTCAAATTATGTGTCCAATTATGCATCTAGCGTTGCATCTAGGTTTGCATCCAAATTTGGGCCCAATATTGCGTGTAGTTTTGCATCTGGTTTTGCATCCAATTTTACTTATATTGTTGCATCCATTTTCGCATCTAATTTTGCATCTTGTTTTACGTCTTTATGTGTATCCATGTTTGTGCCTAATGTTTCATCTTGTTTTATGTCATATTTTGCATCTAGGTTTGCACCTAGTGTTGAATCCTGGTTGATGTCTTTTTTGCATCTGTGTTTGAGCCCAATGTTGCACCTAGTGTTGTGCCTAGTTTTGTGCCCATGTTTGTATCTAAGATTGCGTCTAATTTTGTGTCCAATGTTGCATCCCATCTTGCATTCAATATTACATCTAGTATTACATCCAATGTTTCATCCCATCTTACATCCAATATTGTCTCTCGTTTTAAGTTTTTGTTTGCATCAAGTGTTGCTTCTAGTTTTTCACCTTGTGTTACACCTATTTTTATGTCTATCGATACACCATATTTTGTGCTCAATTTAATGTCCAACTTTACGTCTAGTTAGGATCCCACTTTTGCATCTATTGTTGCGTCTAGTTTTGGGCCTAGTATTGCATCTAGTTTTGAGTCATTAATTGTGTCTAGTGTTGAGTCTCTTTTTGCATCCAATTTTGCGTTTAGTGGGACATCCATTTTGTGTCCACAGTTGTGTCTAACATAATGTCCACTTTTGCATCCACTTTTGTGTTTCTTGCAAAGTCCACTTTTACATCATGTTTTGCATTTAGTGTTGCATCTAATATTGCATCCATCTTGCACTGCTACATTTTTTACCTTTAGAAATACATTGCAATATCATTAGGGCATGGAGGAATCAAACTACCAACCTCCTGCTTGTAATGCAGATGCTCTTCCATTGAGCTAGCACCCTTTAAGAATCTGGAAGATGAGCAATATTAACATAGATTTCATCATTTGTAATTCTAATAAAAGACAATAAGATCCAAATATAGTCATTCTTAAAATCCAATTTATTTTTCCAAACACATTAATAAGCACAAAAATCTACCGTGATCAGGAAAAAATATCCTAAATAATTACACAATCTTTTAAAGTGGTTTGCAAAAGGGTCCTAGAGAACAAGATAATATATTGATGCATACCTAATAACCTAAAATTTAGAAAGATAGAGAATAAGGGATATGTTTAATAAATAGATGTAGAATCCAATTGAGGTTTGTGTGTTGCTACATAAATGTTGCTATTCATTGATTATCTAATTGTGTTCAACAATGGGATGGTAAGAGAAACACTCATGAATGGTTATTAAAATAAGATTCCTATCTCAAGATTCTTTATACCTCACCTGAAGTCTAGTTGTTGTTTCAATTTTCATCATGCTAGGGATAGGTTGTTCAGTTTTGGTGAGACCTCTAGATTTACATGGAAAATAATAAAACCCTAATTGTGATGAAGGCAATAATTCAATCTACACAGGTTAACTTTCGATTATATTAAAAAAAATAGTGGTGAATGAAATAAATTGAGAACAACTTGAAAACTATAGTTTCATCATGTTAGTGCACTTGATTAAGCATCCTATTTTGACAGCCTCTTGAAGACTTTATTCATACATTTAGATACTCTCTTTGAAAACTAAATACGTAGATGTTCTGTTTTACAACAAAAATAAGGTTATTAACATAATTTGGATTGAAAATATTTAACTGCACAGAACAAGATACATGGAATCAAAATTATTTTAGTTAATGTTGTTTCCAGATGGTACATTCATCTTCATAAAGCTATTGTCTAAACTGTTGGTTTTGGTTATTTCAGTGTGCATTTCAGCATTTTAATGCATCCTTCTAAATCTTAACCTCCTTTCTTAAACAAGCTAGTACATTATTTTCTGGTACATTTCCTAACTGTTTACAAAGCTGGGATTCAGATTGTTATTGATATGTTGTGCAGAACCTCTGACCCTATAGAGTCTAGACATGTATGCATGACCAATTAAAATGTTCATAATGACCAACCAGTTTGAATTGGTGTTTTAACATTACTTAATGAAAACACAAATAAAGTGGGAAGGCTATTTTACCATTTGTAAGGAGACTACTACTATCCTCAAGAAAGAGAGAGAGAATTAGTTAATTATTTTTTCCCACAATAGACCAAAAATATCAAAACATCCTCAATGTAGAAACCACTTGTCACCAACTTTAGATGCCTTCCAATATTAGTGATTAGAAGTTAGAACATTATTTCTTGAATAGTAAAGTAGATTCTCTACAGTAGAGGACATGTATATCCATTAAGGCCAATTTATTACATATTAATGTAGGTATAAAATATATGTCTTATACATTTGGTAAACTACCATTTTTGCTAAGATACCCTTTACAAAATGGGTTTGAAGTTGCTATATGTTTAGTTTCAATTTGAGAGTTTAATTATGCAAGTTTTTCATAATTGAGGTTGCCAACATACTTTTCTCCAACAATTAAAACGGGAACAACTCATTAACATGGAAAATAGATACATGCATCCCTCTACAAGGATTCATGTGGAACAATTCTTGATTTTTATTTTTCCTCTGTATCAGCGATCATAATGATGACTGTCAGAGAGAAATAGATATAAGAAGCATGTATTTATTAATGAGGAATAATTTAGAGAATGCAATAGAATATTTGTATTTGTATTCTAGGTAGTTGTGTTACATAATTACTATGACTGCCATTAATTAACCCTAGTTACATTTCATGACCCTAGTTGGACACTTCAAATATCTGTGACCTTTATTGCATATCAACACTAGGACAACTCACAATACTGTATTGATTGCTAGTAATCCAGCATTCAGTTCGCCTTGACTACAGACAACAAAAAAAATTCTTCCACACAAATTCAATGCAGGCCCTATCAAGCTTCTGAAACTTACATGCATTTCCCTTGTAGCCATCAACCCAACTAGAGTTGTTGATAGAACCTGGGTAACTTCTTACAATACAATACTGGTTTGAAAGAGAGGAAAATTATTGCTAAAAAAATATTTCGAGGCCATGATCAAGGGTTGCAGACAACCTGCCCTCCTCACTTGAAAGCATTCCATTACCTTTTCATTTGAACCCTTTCATGACAAAATGGGGTGTGATTTCACTTATGTCGATTGTTTTGACTGAATTTTGGTCACACCATACCATTTTGCTAGGCATGAAAAATATGATGGTTTTGTTAGGCATGCATAATGTGATGGCTAGTTTAACACCTACATGTTGCACAGGGATGGTAATACATTCAAACTCACCTCCACTTTTCCTTCTACTATTCCACCTGTACTTTTTGGTAGATCTGCAATTAATCAAGTCTTCTTAGCCAAATTCTGCCATTGTGCATTGTTCAACAAGACAAGGGAGACAACAAAGGGAAGTTGCCTCCATCTTATATACAAAGAATCATTGACTCATTCATGGATGTATTTGAAGAACCCAAGGGTTTACCTCCTCATCAAAACATAATGCATTATATTGTCCTGATTAATTCTTCCCTTCTTAATTTCCATGTATATTGCACCTCATCCAACGAGAGTGTAGAGGTTGAGAAATAGGTCACATGACTTTTGGAGGAAGGAAAAATCAGGCCTTGTACACCCTCTTTCAAATCTCTTTCTCTGATGGTGTCCAAGAAAGAGAAAAAAGATTGGTGACTTTGCATAGATTATAGGGTTCTCAACAAGGTCATTGTTAAGAACTACCAACCTTTGCCTCAGTTTGAGACCTCTATGATCAGTTCAAGGGGGCTAAGTATTTTAGCTATTTGTACCTGGATTTAGACTATCACCAAATTTTGATGCTCTTGATGGATATATGGACTATGGAAGACAACTTTCAAGACCATATTTTGTCTCTATTAGTGGTTCGTTATGCCCTTTAAACTCACCAATTCCCATGCAACATTCATAGAATCATGATTGACATATTTTTCCAACATCCTAGTTGTTTGTTGTTGTTTACTTAGATGACATTTTGGTTTTTAGCTAACTTGGTTTTATCATTTTCAACACATCTGAACAGTTTTGGACCTCCTCCACCAACACAAATTGCATGCTAAAATCAATAAGTCATTATTTGTCTAAACTTCTATCCAATATCTAGGTTTAGTAATTGATGTGACAAAAATTCACATAGTTTTGGCCAAAGTGTAAGATTTGAAGGATTGGACCACACCTACCAACACTATATATTTGAAGATTTTCTTGGGAGGCATGGATTTCTACATAAATTCATTTTCCATTCCTCTGACTTTGCTCATATACTGAATTAGGATGATAATTAGAATACTCTTCATTAGAATTTTGATATAGAATGAGCATTTCAAAAATTAAAGGATGCTCTCTATGTGGCCTTGGTGCTTTCTTTACGAAATTTGAAACAAATTTTTGAGATTGAGATAGACACTTCCCAACATTCCATAGGTGTTGTGCTTAAGTAGGGAGGACCGATAGTGGCATACCATTCATAGGCCTTTCCCCAAGTAAATCCCAACTTCTACACTTACAACAAGGGGTTTTATGCACTAGTTCAAGCACTCGAACAATGGCGACACTGCATCCTATATCTTACACACCGATCTTCAATCTCTTTATTTTTTTATTCCCCATCTAAAATTTAGGAATAAGCACTTTTAAAATAGGTTTCTTACATTCAATGATTTCATCTAGTCATTAAATATAACTTATATGTAAGGTTTTTCCAATAAAGCGCCTAATCTCCTCAATAGACCCTCCAAGGTTTGTTCCATTTTAGATATCAAATGTACAGCCTATGAGGATTGGAAATCCAAATATTATATAGACCTTTACTTTGGTCTGGTCATGGAATCCATCCAACAACCCACTGTGGTCAATCTAAGCCCTTTCCTAGACTACAAAGACCAATATGGCTTTATTTACAAAGCTGAATCAATTGTGTGTTCCAGCTAGATCAACTTGCCTTCTGATTATCAAGGAGGCCCATTCTTCAGCCCATGGAGGAAATTTTGGTGTGCAGAAAATTATGTTGCACCTACAAAGGTACTTCTTTTGGCCTTCCATGTGGAAAAAGTGGAATATTACATCTAGAGTTGTTCAAATTGTAGCCAAAACAAACCTACCAACATGAAGCTTCGGTTGTACCAATATTTTCCAATTCCCTATAGGGCTTGGATATCTTCTAGCCTATTTGGGGCCATTTTGGATTACCATTGACCAACATTTATGATCATTACTCCAGATTTCCCAGTGATTTGGAAAATCCTCATGGAAGCATTTAGGTTTTTCAGCATCGTCGCTCTACTACCTTCAATCCACAAACTAATGGCCAAACTAAGTTAGTGTAACATAAACTTGGTTCATGCTCTCTGCATCTACCATCAACAGAACAAATAATGGGATCAATACCTGCATATTTTGTAACATAGTTACAACAAAGTTTCCCTTCTACAAGACACTTTCCTTTTGATATTTGTTTTGTCTTTCAACCTCTTAGCTCCAGTTTCTCTCCCAACTCCATCCACATCCCACCAGCAGAAGTAGTAAGACAAAGCTTCTTTTGTGCAGAACTTGCTCAAGATCCAAAGTAATTTTCATGACATCATTCAACAGACACATGCTGAATACAAAGCACTATACAACTGACATCAAGTTGCTGCACATTTTTAAGTTGGTGATTGAGTTTGGTTGCATTTGGACAAGCATTGCTTCAAAAATTAACAAATGAGTGCCAATGCTTTCAACTTGGACCTTCTACCATAGTTAGGCGTCCATGATGTGGTGAATGTCAACCAGTGGAAGTGATAACCACCTCATTTAAAGGATGTGTCCAGTCACACATCTAGGGGTCACAATTCCATATTTTCTGCTTCCCTTTCCTGAAGATACTCTTTTTGATGTCCACACTCGATCCACTAGGGAGTGTCACATCACTACCTACTTGGTGTGTTGCAAAGGCATGTTTCCCACTCAGGGTTAATGGCTACTGCAATCAACATATAGGAAGCAAATTCCCTATCTTCAACGAAAATTGGGGATGATTTCCTCTAAGTAGGGATGAATTGATGAGACTCGGTCTAGTAATATGAGTGAACCTACATTATATCTATACATTTATATTTTTTACTCTTGTAAACTTTGAAATTTATCCTTATCTCTGTTGGGTGATTTAGTCTAAGACTAAATCGATCGCTCACCCGCTTTATTTTTTTTATTGGAGACTTGAGAAATTTTGATAATTCTACCCATAGTTTTGTACTGTATATGTAATAATACAAATGATTGTAGTTACTACACAACACATCTACAATTCCTCCGCACAGTTTTGTACTATATTTATAATAATAACACATGAATGTGCACTCTAGATGATTTATGATTAATGAATGATGTTATATGGTATTATGGTTTAATTCATGTTTTTATGCTTTCAATAACTAATTCAAAATTCTACATGCATTTGTTGACATATATGCATATATATATATATATATATATATATATATATATAAATGCTTCCAAACTGGAGGCTTTTGAAAATTTCGCTTCTCGCTTTCGATTCCACTCCCAAGTAACACGTTCTAAGACTCTAAAGGGAAATGGAGAATAATGGTGGGGCTTATGAATGGAAGAATCTTGCTGCAGAAACAAAATATGACTCAACTTGGGTTTGGTACTAATGAAAACCTTGACCTACTTGCTATTAGGATGCTAAGGAGTGGATCTCTCCACTCTATAAATCATCTGTGGTTTGGAGGGATCGCTGAAACCTGCACTAGTTTAGGAAAATCAGAAGTAAAAACTCTCTGGATCTACAAACTGATTTTTAACAATTTGAACTAAAAAGGAAAAAATATACACTAGTCGAGCATTGAGCATATAAAAAGCAGGGAAATACAATAGGTGGATCAATTATTCTCACTTTATTCAACTGTCAACCTCTGGAATTACAAAAAAAAATATTTATTTCCAACCCATTTACAATAATATCTACTGTTCTTATAGACCTCAATTTACCTAGGAAAGTGCACCCTAGACCTGAGAATGCATGTACAGGCTGTTATGACCAAGTCTGCTAGCGAAAAATTGTCATTATAGTGTTTGAACTCCAAAATGCTTGTTGTTTGGATAGCACACTTGTTATGACACTTCTAATAGTCTGCTAGGTTGTCCATATCTCTTTGTTAATTTTGTGTGTTACTCTTGTTCAAGGGTGGTTCACTTATGCATGGATTACTCACCCCACACTTAGTTGAAAACAATTACATATACAAATACTCACCCTTAGACAACTCATCCTTAAGATCAGTGAATGTAAAGATTAAGTGTCCCTTCGAGCATGAGTCTTTAAGTGTGGTTTATGGAATGCATGGAAACTCTTGTTAGGAAAGAAGGCATGCACTAACCTAAAATAAAACATTCCAAAGTGCTATACCAATTTTGATGCATGCAAACATGACCAATATGTCCCTTTCCAATGGTTGCACCCTATTTTTGACGTAAACTGCACTTGCAACTGTTGTTGACACATACTTGCATGCACTCCCTAACTAAACTACTTCTCTTCCACCACAATCATTGTCCATTCAACACATGGCATATCCAGTGAACATAGAGTTGAGCCTTTGCATCACTAGTAGTAATGTGTGTTTGCTTGCTTGCATGAGATTGACCTAGATCACAAAGACACTTGCTTAATACTATAAGATGGTGGTATATTCACTGAAGAGAATAGGTGTAGCATGGGGACAAATTATAGGACCCAACCCATATATTAAAATGCACAGGGGCATCCATAGTTCTACTCCTCAATCTGATGGACAATTCCCCATATCTCAATCTATCAATTTAGAGCTCTACACATCAATAATTAGCTACCTCATTATTACAATTTTAACTTGCTAGGACCTAGTTGATATAAAATATATGTGCTAGTGATTGAACCAGCTAGATGGTTATACTGTCGTCCAAATATTCTTTGTATACAAGAGATGAACTGGGCTCATAGTACTAAGTGTTTAAGATCATATATTGGTTCTTCTTTTATCGACAAGGACACTGAATATGTAGCTGACAATAGCTGAAATCAGTCCACTAGTCCGGAGAGTCTGAATAAATGAAATCATCTGCTGCACAAGTGTGTATTAAATGGGGCGATAGACCTAATCTGCCCCAAATCACTTTTCAATTGAGCAAGCTATCATAATTAGAGTGTGAAACTGTATTTCAAGTTTCCATAACCTTCCAAAGTGCACCATGGCATTTTGTATTTTGTAGATCATAACATAGAGCTTGTAATCAATAGATACAATGTTATCATATTTGCAGAATCAGGTGGAACTATAAACAATGAATAGTTGCCATCATTTTGATTGTACCAATAATGTTTTCATGATTAATTCTCCAAATCTTCATAACGATCATCAATTCCACTTGCTAGCTGTTGGGTTTATCTGGGAAGATTCTACAGACCTCTATGGCGAATAACCATTGTCAAAAGCCTTACAATAAGATATCCACCCCAAATGGAATGTTATGCAGATGTAGCCCAATTTACACAGTATAATGAGCATCAGCAAGGGAATGGACACAATAATTGCCACATCCAAATTCTGTACTTTGAGAAAAGACCATTACTAACCATGCATTCTCTCCCATAGGTCCACCAACAAATTGCCTCACAACCAGTTCTCGACAAGGTGCACAAGGAAGTCCATGACTTCCATCGATTTCTTGAATAGTTTTCCTTTTCTTTAGTTCCAATGTGAAATCTCAATTTGGAGTTCCTATTCCATCCTAGAAATAACAATATAGCCTCCTCAATGAGAATAAGGAATCTCTTGGTATTTGGAGACTTTGCCATAATTATCCAACAAATTGTTAATAACTCTCTTCCCAAAGAGAGCTCCATAGTTCATATCATAAAAAGAATAAAAAAGGAAATCATGTGCTTCAATAAGGTCCAATTTTTGCATATTTTAAGGGACCTAATTCTGAGGAAGACCAAATGGAAAACCTGGCTACAAGGCCCAGTTAGGCGCACTATCAACAAAATGTGGTGGATGCGTTTCTCCCCATTCCATAATTTTATTCTCATGCATTTGGAAGCAATCCTGATGATTCCTCGTCTCATTGTTAATGCATACGGGATCATAATCTGTTTTAAGTTCCAATCCAAGGTTCATTCCCCTCTAGTTATCAGCATAGGGACCCTTAGGACTACACAATAATCTATAAATAACAACAAGGCTGGAGCAGCAGATCAGAATTCCACTCAGAAAACAAAAGAGTACACTGCAGAGCTAAGGCTTGGGAACTGTATCCCTTTGGCTTACCAAGGGTTAACTATGATTGAAGGTAATTGTGATAGCACTGAGGACACAAATCCAACTCATCTCTCCTCCAAAAAAACAAATGACATAAACAATACTATCACCCCTCTTTACCCTGCTCAGAATTTCTGGTAATGTGATTTTAATCAAGATGGTAAGAATTGGAATGCTGCACTCTGTGTATTGAGATACAAATCTTCAGTTGGGGTAGGGGAGAGAACTATTAACATTCTACATCACCATAGAGGTACTAATGCACCTCCATGCGAGGTATCATTTGTAAGTTTCGATTGTAGTTGGACCCATCGATCCCCAAGGCTTATTGGGGGCATTTTCAACCTCAGTCAAATGGACATAGGAACTCTTTGGACTGTAACAGAGAATTTCAAGAAGTTAGGAGGTTTATGAGGTGGGAAGTGCAGACAAAATATTGTTCCTCCTTAGTGTAAGGAACTCATGTTTCTTCTGTCAAAGGAGGAAAACAATACTCTTTCTGAGTGACCAAAACTGGACAAAAATGATGAGTGAGGTCAAACCACCTGTCCATGGAACAAAACCTAGGGGGGGAGACAACATTAGAAAAGTGGATGATACGGGAAAAGGAATCCTAATGGACCAAAAGTCAACTTCAAAGTAATAGAATAGGGAGAATAAAAGTCAAATAAGTTGAGATGGTTGAAAATCATAAGTGAGGATGTGGGAGTAATCAAATTCAATATTGATGTGAGATGAAATAGGAGGAAAACAAGTAGAGGATACAAATGAACCAAGGGCTGGTAAAGGCATGATTAGCAAGACAGACCTAGTTAAAGACATGAAAGTCTAAGATATGATGAATAACATAGATCTTGGCAAGGGCATGACCAAATACACTAGCTCCTTTACAGGAAATATGAAAGAAAGCGACAAATATAGGAAAGCAAGAGATTCCATAAAGAACAAACAGATCACTGAACTCATCCATTTGATGTTGATTCCTTCCATATGCAGTAATTGTACTGGAATCATATGTTGAACCTCTATTCAACCTGACATTCACCAAATCATGTTCATGAAGACAAAGCTCATGTTTGGTAGCCTCATGAATATGGATCAGGTGGTCCTAGTGTGGGCATTATAATTAAACACAAAAATGGGTACGAAATTCCTTGGAAACATCCTTAGCCATATCAAGAAACATCGTACCATATGGCCAAGGGCATTTCCAAGTCATTTCAGCCATTTTCAGTGATGTTTTGGGAATGTTTTTGAAAGTTTATGGGGCCACTCAAGTGCCCATGAGGAATGCAGAACCCATAGACACATATTTCCTTGTTCATCCCGATGGACAAAATAGATATAGGGGATTGAGTTCCAAGGAGTTTGTCGATCTTACCTTTTATCCTTTTACTTAAATTTTTAACAATAGCATTAATTGTTTCAGGATGTTTGAGAGTAGTTCCTACCTCATCAGACTTCATATGGCGAAAGTAAAATTTTATATCCCATTCAAAATTCAATAGACTTAACAGTTTTCATGATTTCGAGGTTGCAAAGATTGTAGCATTTCCACTAGATTCTACCATGTATGGGGGTATGGGATTAGCATTAGTGAATACCACGAAGTTATAGGATTTTAGATCATGTAATCATTTATGAGAGTTAATATAGACATGGGTATCATTCTTAAGTTTCATTTATGTGTATCATTCTTATTTTCTTGCTTATTTTCTTGCAATATGATGTGTTATTTAAAAAAACTTTATATCTATATTTTTTGTATCTTTTATATACTACATTTCCCCGGACATACCATCTTGGAGGGGTCACATTTCCAGATGTGCCCATTTTAGAAACTTGGAAACATTTCCAAGTTTCATGCAACTTCGATGTCAATTCACCTTAATTAAGGATGGGATGAGACTTACCAAATTGTCCTTAGAGAGAGAAAAGTACATATAGAGTTATGTTAAGGTTCTTGTCAAATTTCCTCCCAAGACCAGTGTGGATAACCAGGAATAAAGCAGTTTTTGAAGGAGAAGGGCCTAGATTAGACTAAGAGATAGGGAGGGAAATGAGTTGGTTCATAAACTCATCTCCATTTAGAAGGGAGTATAGGAGTTTAGAGGATGCAATAGAATAAGTTCAATCATATCATGAAACTTTTGTTTTTGGAAGCAACCGAGAACCATGGACCTGTCAGCAAACATTAATCTGGGAATCAGGGTAATGCACACTACACTTAAAAATAGCTTCAAAGGAAAACCTCGAGATAGCTAGGGTAGGAGGGGATCCTAATGGAAAATTAGGAAATAACAGTCACCAACCATAGCTAAGGTATAGGGTAAAATTCAAATAAAGAGGCAGAGTTGTGGGGCCTGCCACCTGATAAAACAACTAGAACTGGCCAAGGAGTGGGGAGTATTGAATTTAGAAATGCAAGAAAATTTGTTGTCAGTAAATGTTGGTTAATACAACTATAGGCCACAGAGTGAACAAATGAATAAATAAACGTGCCCTAAATAAAAAGGTTACTGGAAAAAAATCATCTCAGAAGAATAAAATAGTTAGCAATCAATCTTATCAATGTTCAGACTTTCCCATCCATGTGGCACTTTTATAATAACCTGCAAAAATTGATGATAGGTAGTTTATTCCTTGAAAGTAGATATTTATACTGATGAAACATTCAGATATGTTTTTAATTATCTTGCAAGAGATTTGTATCACAATTTTATGCAAAATTAATTGAAATTTAGATTCTTCACAAATTTACAAGCTCCCCAGATGTAGGGATACAAAACATATTGACCTCCAATGCATCATAGTGAGATACGCCAATGAAAGTAACCCTATAATTAATAGTATAACTTAGTTTATACCATGTATAGCAGTATAAACTTCTTTTTAAAATTAGAAACCAAATTCAATTCATGGAAGATGTTATTTAGGAATATAATATTAAATAGCATATTAGTTTCCATCTTAAAGATGAAAGCAAAGTTGTATAAAACAAAGAAGGAAAAAAAATTGGCATCACAATTACAAAATAGTTAAGACAATTTATGTATTTCAGAAGCAAGTAGAATAAACGCATAGTGTAAGGCTATTATTAATGTTGAACATCACAAAATCCATAACTTATTTCCCAAGTTTACAAATTTAAGTGGACTTATAGTTGATTGTTGTATAAAAGAAGACACAAAAAAAGTAACTTGTGAAGCAGATACTATTGAAAGAGTAACATATAGAACAAGGAAATTTTTGAATATTAAACAAGACATAACACTCATTGATAGAGGTTCTTCATTATGCATGAAAAGGAAAGTCAAACAATGCAAATGCACTATTTTCTTCATGTAAAATTTAGATGCATGTATAGGAAATTTCCTGTGGAATCAAATCAGTCCGGACAACAAGAGAATGAGCATTACCAAAATATTCATCTCCCATCCTACAAATGTCCTTAGTTAATAAAATAAGGAATATGATCATTTTCCTAGTAAATTCCTCGAATTCTAAAAGAACCACAAAATTTCAAGTTGTTCAAGAGAGCATAAGGAATATTACCAACATACCTTTCTGATGACCAACAACCTATTGCTAAGGCCTGATAATGTGTTGCTTCTCTATAGCTGAAGGATTGTTAGCAGAAGCTTCAAGTGTAGCAGATATGCCTTCCTGGGGCTTTGGTTCAAATATGCAGTCACCATATGATGTTATGGACTTGCTATAGTGATTATTATCCATTGCAAGATTTACAATAGCTGAATTAGAAGATAATTTAGTATCACCAATAGATGCATCATCATGGTCGGACTTGGTTACCAATGTTTCTGGGAGGGATGAAGGAGAAACAGTTGATGGGAGTATATGTTCCCAGTTGCACTCCCACAGTCCTGACTATACATTTAATTGTTCCAACTACACCAGACACTCACACATCAAGAGATGGCACATATACAGGATCCGGTAGTGAGGAACAAACACTTGGAGAAGAAATTTGTTTCAAAGAAATGGTCTGTTGAAATTTGGGTACTGGATGACCTGGAACTGTTGAAGAAGTTGGAGCCAGTGAAGTGATTTCTAGTTGGGCTTGCAATTGTGAAAAACTTCTCGGCTTCAAAATATCTACCATAGTGGTATTCCCAGAATAAACACTCTACTCTTCCTTTGAAGCACATGGTGTCTGAACACATGCCAAACTTACATCTAGGCCGACAGGAATTCCATTGGAAGATACTCGCAAAGAGATGAAAAGCCATACACAAGAGTAGAATTTTAGATCATAGACACACTCAAGACAAATGCCTATTTTCCTCTTAAAATAAATTGCATCTTAACCTCATAGGTTAAAATTCCACCAAGCCTATGCCCATAGATACAAATAAGCAAAGCAACTGACAGTAAACTCATCATCCTAGATTGCATCGATGAAAAACATAGGTATATACTGTCATATTGAGTCATCGACTGCATGGTTAGTCCATGTGGTACATCCCTTTGATAGTTACAGGATTAATGAATTTGTTTTTCACTTATATGTTGTACCCAAGCCTTTAAAATTATAGACATTTACTACCACATCCATTCAATGGTTTTATTATGTGCTACAAAGTATGGATGCATTTGGTTCCTACTGATATATTCTTCCCAAATTTTTTAAAAATATAGGCATTGATATTCACTTGATAAGTGTTAAGCATATCAGAAGTCCATATTATATAATAGAGAGGATGATTATAATCAAGCCAAATATTTGTGAAACATTGAATTTAATTATCAGGAGACAAAAGTTCAGATGTCTGTTACATGGAGTCTGAATTCAAAACTAGCATGCAAATTTTGCAAAATGAAAAGCTTTTTCTTTTGCAAAGACATCCTTGAGAACTCAAAAAAAATCTATAATCACTGACCTTGGCCTCAAATACTAAGAGCAAATACAGAGAGAAAAAACAAGATTTATAAGGATATGTAATTAATAGGATCACAATAGTTTTAGCTCTTAATCTCTAGACCATATATTATATTAGATAGATAATAAGCGGCAAATTTTAATAAAAGAGATGAAAACATGATCATTATTGCTCAATCGAGTTGATTCCTAAAAACATTGAAGTCTACACATAACATACTCATACTGTGAGTATTGCATCTAGTAGCTATGATACTATACATGCACCAACTTCAAAACTACTATTCCTCAATATATATACTAAAATTGAAGCTTCTAATAATACATATCATCTGCTCAGCTGCAAATCAAGCAGTAGGGGCCAAGCATCTGTGGATGTGATGGTCACAATAGGGGAACTCATGGTAGAAATAAATTCCAATATGTTGAAATTCCAAGTAATTATTTAAAAAATAAGAAATTCCATATTTCATTTATCAGATTTTAGATCTTAAATGTTAATAAATAAATCATAATACTACAAGAATTTTTAACTTTATCCCTATAAACAAATTGACAAGAAAATAAAATAGAAGAAATGTTTTCCATCTACAACTATTCCAATTTGCATTGTTTTTTTTTATGTAAAAATATAGAAAACATTTCTCATGAAGTTCATATTGTTATTTTGAAAACATACCAAGTCTACCTAAAACCATGAACATTTTACAACTCTTGGAATTACAAATGTGCGGTATTTCATGGAAAAATTAAGCTAAATATCATCATTTTGTGATAATTTTATTTCCACTCCAGTATAATATTCAAAAGTAATGAGAAGCAAAATAAAGTGCGACCATAATTAAAGGGTTTCAAATACCCACTACTTGGTCCACCAAGTTCTGTAAAAACATTCACAAAGTGCTGATGGAGATATAAAATCCACTAGAGATGTTCCTTTAATGCCATTTTAAATGCAACAAGCCTTTTAATTGCATTTTTTAGCACATTACAACCCCACTAACCATTTATTAGGACCTTTTGAATTGGGAGGCATCGAATTGATAGAAGGATACTTCCTGGCATTATGCATCTTATACATGCAACAACAATAATGTAAAAACCAAGACCTAGACACAATCTATTAAAAAATCATAAAAAAGTTGGGAAAATCAATATAAAGAGGAAAAACTTGTTAAGCAAGAGACTAACAAAATGATATTCTCATCCCAAAAGATTAAAAACAAAAACAAGAGGGTTCCTTAACTTCAAAAAATTGGCATAGACAAAGTTACAATATTGGGAAAAAAAAGATGAGTTTGAAAGAAAAGTGGTATCCCTTTCTACATAGTCCTAAGAACTATTTTGATATGCTATATGATTCTACCAGTATTTTCTAGAAGAGAAACAACTATGGTATATATTGGCATCGATATGCTGTAAAAGATTAAATTGGGTAGAAAATAGTATAGTTTCCTTGAGGTTCTTATTAAGAAACATTTTCTTGCACCTATATTAATCTATTATGCAGATTGGTAATAACTTCTTAGAAAAAATACATAGTTGATTGTGGAGATATTAATTGGTGATCTAATGAGGAAAAATAAAGGATTTAGCAATGTTATTTTTTCATGAGAACAAACATGGGCTGGTAGAATATATCTCATGTGTTGCTACATCAATGAATTTAAACAAATCAATTGCTAGTAGCATATATATTGAATGGTTTTCCAAAGTATGTTTATGTTCTTTATTTACCAACATGAGGCAATGGCATATACAATTTTGAAGACATCAATGCTGAAAATTTGAATAGATCAAAAGAGTGATTTTATTAAATCAAATGGAAAAAAAATACAAATAAAATCCACTAATAGAGAAATACAAAGTAAAATAAAACATAATATGCTAACACATAACTGTACAAAAAAAAATTTAGTCTTTTCATTATTTTATTTCCTGTCCTCCAAATATTAGTATCTTTCTTTGAATTGTCAAGCTCAACGACATGGAGAGATTACAATATGGGGACTATTTCTTGGGATAGATCATGGGTTCAAATACTGACATAATTTAATGTCTCGGCATGAAATAAATGTAATGGTGGTTTTAAGTCCTTAGATTTTATTGAAAATGGTTCTAATTCAATGTAGAAGGATGAAAAGAGGTTAGCAATAGCTTTGAGGGTTACATTCCTTTACAAAAAGCCAAATATTTTTCCCAGATATGATCTTGGTAGAGAAAGTGATACAAGAAAATTCTTATTGGATAAGTTGGTTGGCTTTTGAGTTTCATAGGTTTTGTAAATCAACAAATCTTAAAGCCATATTAAAGGACTAACCAAGAATAAAAGATCTTGAAACACTAAGCCGATTCACTCGGTCAAGCTTACTTGCAAAGTCCACAGTTTTAAAAACCAATCAACTGGAACCCAGAACCAGATGACCTGACCAGTTTAAACATCATCATCCTTGAACCAGGAAAAAAATCAGCCCAAATAATTCATTGGTCCAGTACCAAACCGATAAAACCAGCTGGTTCCATATTAACTCAATTGAGTTAATCCAAAGTTGCCAGGGGCACACACGTAGAGGATATACACAAAAAAAATTTAACCAGTTTTGTACAAGTGACATTAATGCCAGTAATGTTAAATGGCAATGTTAAATTCCTAAAATAAAAGTGGCATCCTCCTTTCCTTAATTGTTTGAGAGTGGTTCCAATCTCATTAGACTTCATATCCAAAAAATTAGAATTTTAGCTTCCATTTAGAATTCAATAGACTCAATAGTTTTCAATATTTCAAGAAATTTGATTTTCATCATGTCGCTGCTTGTATTTGGCATTGGATTTCTAGAAAATATCATGAACTTTTTGAATCCCCTAGAAGTGCTAAAAAATGAGTCACAAGTTGAGGACCTGTAAAACTATTATAGAACTACCAAGGTGTGCTAAGGTGTAGGACCAGTAAAAATACTTCCCAAATGCGACATAGCCATCCATTAGATTTAATTTATTTATTTAAACATCATTGTTTCACAAACTCCAATGTAAAGTGACAAGAAAATCATATAAATTTTGTCTCGGGAACTGGACCTAATTTCGTTGATGTTTGTGCTAGAATCACTACAAAGCCTATATTCCATGTATTTTACCCTAATTTATTTGTAACAAAGCTGCATTAAATTAAATGTGAATTATCAGGTTCCTTAGCTAACTGATACACATACTTATGCTGAACATAAGACATAGAGGCCTTAAAGGAAAAAATAAATGTTTAAATTTTTGAAATACCTTAAACTAGCACCATTGCTATGTCCGCATGAATTTGTACTATCTGGAAGCTCGAACAGAGCATTATTACATTTTACAGACGTGAAAAAATTAATTTGAAGGTTAAATCTAATGTATTTATATTTCACCATGCACCTCGCATACATATTTCCTTGAGACAGTAGTTGTGGAACACTGAATAAGCCCTGTCAAATTAGGCTGAATTCAACCCTAAAAAAATACCCCAAAATCCTTAAAAAATTTATGTTCCACTCTGCATGCGTAGTGGTCTACTAGAGGACCAAAGAAGCCCCATAAAATTGCATTGAATGCAACCCAAAATAAATACCCCAATATCCTCCGAAATTTTCCATACAACTCTGCCTGCGCACTGGTCTGCTAGAGACCACATTCGTGATATGGTTGCATCATCTGCCTCATCTCACCAAGTAAAAAATTTATAGTTCAAACCTCTAGTAGATAGAATGCCACATCCATTTCCAGTGCTCATTTCTCAGAACTATGGGGTGTAAGGTTTCGAGGATGGAGTCACAGATGAAGACGAATAGAAGGGCAAAAATTCAAATGTATCTCTAGCTAGGATTTAATTTTTGAAGGAAAATAAATTCAGGTAACCAATGTGGGATAGGAAGGATACGAGTATCTACGAGTGTATTGCATTCGTATTACATGAAGAAAGAGGATGTTGAGAAATCAATTATATGACTCGACTATTTATTGATGTTAATAACCTATTTCTCAAATGGATAAATTTGAATAGTTTGTCAACGTATTTTGAAATCACTATGTATATAGTTATATGGCCCATTATCTATTAACATGCATCAAAAAGTAAATATGTTTAAAGTCAAAATCCATAATGATTTGGGTGGTGCAATATTATCTTTATATTCAACCTTGAGACCTTATTTAGACTAAACACCTCCAAGCAAGTCATTCTAAATCATTTGAATTTAAAAAAGAGCTTTTATATTAGTAGAAGAGTCGTTACCTTTGGAAATTTTTTTTTGTTGGCACAAGGATTATAAAATATTTGAGTCTTTGTGTTGTTGGAAACCAAGCCTCACAACCATTATAGGATTATTAATCACATTTCTATCAATGAATGTGTGAAACTTGCACTGTGACATTAAACTAAATGAATTATACCTTCAACATTAAAATAGTGTTTTGTAACTTACTCAATTTTGAAGCAATTATGTAGTTAATACAGTATGGCTCTTTCCCTATCCTAAAATACAATCTAATAAGAAAGGAGAATAACATTAATGTGAAATGGGATCTCAATATAAATGAAAACCACAAATTGAAGAAGGTCCACAAAGGTTAACATCAAAATTGGAAAGTAATAACATGGAATAGAGTCTTTCCTTATATAAAAACATAATTAGAAAATGCTCTGTAAGACCTAATACCAAACTTGTTAGTTAGTTTAGTATTAACGTCTAAAAGGGTTTTATCACATCCGCTACTATGACACTAACTTAAAAAATTGCATGTTAAAGTTTTAGCTTTTAAATTGGTGTGGCTTTTAGTGTGAGAAATAACTTTTAAACTACTTATGTTTCACAATTATAATGTGTACAATAATTATTCATAACACACACCTTACACACTAAAATAATCATATTTATCTATAAATTTTTGTCACTCATTTCACTGAGAGTAGTGAGGTGCTCTACAACCTAGTGTCATATAACGTAGGTAACGATGACATTACACAACAAATAATTAAATAAAGTTATTCGAAAACATATTGTTATAGCTGATTTTACCATTCCTAGTGAATCACACTTGTATGGCCTTCCCCTATCCCTCTGCAGACTCTTTGGACCCCATGGACCTTTTTTATACCTTCGATGTTTCCATGATCATCCCTAAAACATGCTTAAATTTCTATACGTGACTTTTAAACCATTTCTCGTGTATATACGTGGGTTTGACCCCTAAAACCGTGTAAATCGGGATGTGTGCAAAAGGCCAAATTCTTTTGGAGTTTTCCTTGACATGGATCCGACTCACTTGTCTCCTGGCCTTCCATATGCCTTGAGATCGCTCGAACTCAACCCTTCATTTCCCCATTGAAGAGCTATATAAGGAACCCTTAGGATACATTGAAGAATAGGGGAGAATTGAGAGCAAAGAAACTATAGTCCATTGTTGTCGAAACTTATGA
>LPNX010077929.1:49001-65015 GCA_001517045.1 Pseudotsuga menziesii | reverse complement strand
TGTCCCTTGGAGCACTTTGGTGTTCTTCCCAAGCTTGCCTTTTGCTTGTGAGCTTGCTATCGAGAGATGGAGGATTGAGGTGGTGGAGGCCCAAGTGGGCGATTCAGTTTCTCCGATTTGCAGACGTGCCGACAGAGGTTGTATTCATTGTAATCTCTGATTTTATATTAATAGAAATATCTTTTGCTGTCCAATAATGTATGTTTGAATGAATATTTTATCGATGGATGATTTCAAATGCTTATACGTTGTTAATTATATATGAGAGTGGATCTAACACCAATATATATAGCATGCTTGTCTTGTTTACTGATTGTTGAGGAAGTGATTTATCAATTCAAGTTGGAGTTGGAAAGCTCAACAGGGATCTACAACCGTCCGGAATAAGGTACGAGTTTTGATCCTTTAGTGTTATATGTTTGATTTCTCTTGCATATTGGAAAGGATTGATTTCTAGACTCAAGCTATCTATTGTGGTACCCCAAGCCATAGGAATTTCTCTCCGTAACAGAATTAGCGACTCCACTAGGGATGTTCCTTGTTTTTCTTTGGTATTGGGGGCACAATGTGTTTGATATTATTGACTTGCTCTTTGTTTCTCCTTGTTTATATGTTGCAATTTATAGTATGTTCATCCATTGACACTCCCCTTTATTGGTTTGACCCTTGGCCTGATTTTTACCACTGCCTTCTCTGTATACGCAGGTTTTTGGCCAAAAGTCATGTATATACGCAGTTATTCTATAAACAGTCACGTACATCCTCCCTTTTGGTGAGTTTGATGTTGTGGGAAGTTGTTGGATGGGTTGTGAGTGTGGTTGGGTCTTCCTTGAGTCTGATGTTGTTTGTTGGATGCTTCTTTTGTGACCAAAGACCACTTTTTCATTGATTTTTCTTTGAAAGTAGTTTTAGTCATTTATGCTTTTTGTTTTGCCATTAGTGCATTACTCTTTTTTGTCTCGGTGTCTTGCTGGGCTTGTGTTTTATACTTGCTGCAGAGACTGAGAGTTTTAGATGACTTTTATTGCATTTTTCATTCATTTATATTGAAAAATACAAGGTAGTTGCATTTTTTTTTTGCATATGGATTTGAGGAGGTACTTGCATTGGATTGCTTGGATGAGAGTTTTATTTAGGATTTCATATAGGAAGGATTGCATTGGCATTCGAAAAGGAATATATATTTATGTATGTCATGTAGTGGCATACCCTATTTTTCATTTGACAAAGATTGCACTTAGCATTGTTTGTTATGGTGTGCATATTTACTTCACTGCTGAGTCATAAATTCATTAGTTGCATGACCATTTCCCTTTGAGTAATTACAGACAAATAAAATCAACGCTTAATTAAAATGGATTACACTATTTTATTTGATAGCGTACATCAACAAGATTAGGTTTTAGGGTCTTGGAATAGTTAATTGTAAGTAAATTCTCCAAGACCACTAAATAACAACATGTATGTGTCTGTCCAAGTGAGATTGTGAAATTCCTTGGTATAATTAGTGTTTCTCAGGATCCTCCTCTTACAAAGGAGTGAAGCACGAGGCAGTGTGAGTGGTTATGATTGGGATGACCCTTGGTTGTAACTGAGTAGCACCAGAGATATTTCCAGGATTGTATTCATATCTGGGGGCTCTTTCGAGAGTTTCAGGCTTTGCTACCCTACCCATACAGTCAATCTCGCCTGCGACTATCCGCCTAAGCATTGATTATATTGAGGTGACCTTAGTTTCCTTACCTAGGATATCGAGGGGGTACTTTGCAGGGGTTATTTTGTAGGTGTCCCAGCTAGGTTGGGGTCGGACAGCACAGTCTCTTTATGCGTTGAAGCTGAGGGCCACTATAATTGGTTACGTACCTCCATTTGTAGTATGGGAGTTTTGAGCCTCTCCTAGGCGAGACATACCTGCTTCATTCAGGAGCTCACATATCCTCCCCTTGGTTTGCTTGTATTTTGGCTGTATATTTTCTTAGGAGTGTGCTCTTTGTGCACTAGTTGGCCTTTGGGATCGTGCTTACTTGAGTATATTTATGCTCTCTTGAGTTCAGGTCCTTTTATTTTTGGCATGCCTGGTATCCTATCACCCATCCTTGGTCCTAGTACGAACCCTGGTGTCAGACTTGGGGGCATCACATCCCCTTACCGTGCTCATAGATTTGGGAATGGTCATATTCCATCCTCTACTCCATTTGTGGAGGATTTTTATTCCCTTCGCTCGGTATTTACACCGGTGGTCACCCTCATGGGGGTGGTAGTTGATGCGTGAACATTGGATCTACACCTTACTATCCTTTTTATGTCCCATCATTCATTGCATTGTTTCCTTTGGGTACAATTGTCATGATCATTCCTCCCTATATCCTATAGTTTGCATTCTTTATTGACTATTTTGGGTTGTTTTGGACTAATATGGTTATCGTGTAGAGTCCAATTTTTGTACACTCTCTCTCAAGTTTTGACCCATTTGTTCCTATCACAGGTATTATGTATGAATTTGCATATAGGTTAGGATATCACATCCGCTTGCACTTATGCATTGCCTTATGACCGTTCCATCTTAACCTTAGGTACGAACCCATTCCATGGTATCACAGAACCTTCATGCTGTTGTTAGAAGTGGTAATATGTGAATGGTAGAGCTTTCCTATACATGGGTGCCCTAGTTAGATCCCCTTTGCATTTGGTACCCATGCTGTGAGTCCTCTCTTAGGTCTGGGAGTCCGTTGTATAGTATTTCCATGACATTTCGCAAGAGCCTCATACTCCTGTTTATATTTTACTGGCCTATTTCCCTCAGGACTCCCTTATGTCAAGTTGTAATTGCATTATCATGATCTTTGCCTGCCTTATTGAGCCTTACGCTGGCTTCCCTAACTTTGATTTTCAGCCATATAGCCTGAGCTTGCCTCATGTCTAACCATGCAGAGCCATCTTTTATATCCTTTGCATCTTGATTCCCTATTTTACTAGGAGGGGACTTTCCCCTGAGTGTCACTATCCTACACATGTATCCTTGCATTGAGCATAGGTATGTTCCACTGCTTGGAACTAGTTTTTTTTCCCATATGACACTCGTCTCCTCCTAGTCTATAACTATAAAGCAGCTTTATTCTTTTTCAAGCTTTTTAAATATTTGAGAAAGTCCAAAAAAAAATTCAAAAAACCAAAAAGTCAGACAAGGAAAGATGTTATCTTTGGCAGCTGTCGAGTCATGTCACCTTCGAACAGAGCACTGTATATCACATCTGTTGGTTGGGTTTATAGTTTGAATTTAGGAGATGTACTCATTTATCTGAGTTTATCTCCACTGACTGGTTAAGCTTCCAGTCCCTATGGAGCCTCTGTCGATGCCTCCTATGTCACAGAGATGTCCCAGTTTTGTATATCGAGTCTATGCTGCCTACATTCAGTCACCATTTGTCGTTATGCTCTTGTTCGAAGGAAGTTGAAACCTAAGTCAACCATTCCTCAGTTATCTTGACTTTGCATGTCAGCCATTCTCGATACAATTACTGGTTCATGCACCTTATGATCGAGTCCTTCCACATTATACAGCTTTACTGAGTACCTCATGTTGGATGATGGGGGATGCCTTAATTCCCTCCTTACAGCGGATTTCATCCCATCGACTTCAGATCATTTATTCTGGGATTGGAATCTAGAGTCATTTTTGAGTGCCTTGAGACTTGCAGTCATTAGTGGTAGGTTCTCTCTCCATCGACAGTTCTTTGCGAATACATCAATGTCCCCTGATCGATGGATTCTCTAAAGTGTTCGACCTCAACACATTTATTCACACTTGTTAGTTTGCACTCTAGTACCTTGATTCCCATTATCATTATCGGTGGGTGATCTCGCGTCTGTTAACGGTATACATCAATGACCGGTAATCAGATGATGGACTACTATGTTTGACCTTCACACCTCTATTCACATAGTAGGACATGTACTCATAGGGTTTGTGTAGAAGACCCTCCATATTGGTGGCATCTCTTATATGCTACCTCCTTGATTGTGCCAGTGTTCATGAGATTTCAGCTCTCGTGACTTGATTCCAGTATATGTCAAACATTTCCAGCCATTATGGAGATCTTGATCCTTTGTATATCTTCATCATGGAGATTTTGATCTATGTATATTGTACATGGTGATGACCACTTATGTCATATTTTGTATCATGCCTATTCATGGCTAGTGTAATCTTATGTATCCAGGACTGCTATATGTATTTGCAGTTATATGCAGAGTTGTATCATTGTACTATGCTGATTAGGTGGCTGGTATTCCACTGGGTTCCTCATCACTCCACTTCTGGGATGGAATTATAATGTATTTCGACCATCGTATGACCCCTTTGACCTCACACATTAGGGGGCATCTGTTATAGCTGATTTTACCACTCCTGGTGAATCACACTTGTATGGCCTTCCCCTATCCCTCTGCAGACTCTTTGGACCCCATGGACCTTTTTCATACCTTTGATGTTTCCAATATCATCCATAAAAACATGCTTAAATTCCTATACACGACTTTTAAACCCTTTCTCGCGTATACACGTGGGTTTGACCCCTAAAACTGTGTACATCGGGATGTGTGCAAAAGGCCAAATTCTTTCGGAGTTTTCCTTGACATGGATCCGAATCACTTGTCTCTTGGCCTTCCATATGCCTTGAGATCACTCGAACTCAACCCTTCATTGCCCCATTGAAGAGTTATATAAGGAACCCTTTGGATACATTGAAGAATAGGGGAGAATTGAGAGCAAAGAAACTATAGTCCATTGTTGCCAGAACTTCTGCTTGAGTCTACATCCCTTTGTCCCTTGAATCACTTTGGTGTTCTTCCCAAGCTTGTCTTTTGCTTGTGAGCTTGCTATCGAGAGATGGAGGATTGAGGTGGTGGAGGCCCAAGTGGGGCATTCAGTTTCTCTGATTCGTAGACGTGCCGACAGAGGTTGTATTCATTGTAATCTATGATTTTATATTAATAGAAATATCTTTTCTTGTCCAATAATGTATGTTTGAATGAATATTTTATCCATGGATGATTTCAAATGCTTATACATTGTTGATTATATATGCTAGAATGGATATAACACCAATATATATAGCATGCTTGTCTTGTTTACTGATTGTTGAGGAAGTAATTTATCAATTCAAGCTGGAGTTGGAAAGCTCAATGGGGATCTACTTCAATCGTCCGGAATAAGGTACGAGTTTTGATCCTTTAGTGTTAGATATTTGATTTCTCTTGCATATTGGAAAGGATTGGTTTCTGGAGTCAAGATGTCTGTTGTGGTACCCCAAGCCATAGGAATTTCTCTCCGTAACACATATTTCTACTTAATTTTAAAATTTACATAAAGCAAAAAAAAATTAAAACCAACATGGATCCATCTTAAACCTGAATCTATGAAGCACTAAGAGAGATAACATTTCTTGATGTGATTTTTTTTATCTCAACTCTTTTACACATTAGGAAAAAATTTGCACCTCAATAAATTTGATGTCTCTTAGTGCTTGACATATGACTATAAAATTCATCTATCAATATAATTACACAAAAAAATGTACACTTTCAACACTCAATTTTCACACTTGAATCTTATTAAATAGATGGTGTTGCAATATAGTCATGTAGATATAAGCTTCTCGGTCATTTGAATCTTTAACAACACTTCACGTAAATAAGGTAGTAAAGTGAAGAGAGATATGAGAAGATATTTTATAATTATAAAAACAATATAAATATGTTCTGAGGAATAATACCAAAGGTGGATTCTGATAATTGTCATATCCCATGGGACCTAGTCATGGGAGATATGTCTATTTCATTAATTGTTGATACTAGAATTTTGAGTCTCAGATGGAGGTTACCCATGGAGAATACCCATGATGTTTCTGGTGAAATGGACATTACCCATGATGTCAAATTAGATTCCATTTAGAATAGTGGTGCGACTACAAGTACTCCACGTAAGAAATTAAATTCTAACTCCGACATACATATGGGGTTCTTTGGTGGCATAATTATTATTATCTAGGGTAGTCTTGAACTTTTTAATTGATTTGTTATGTTCTTTGGTCTTTGCACAGTTGTTCATAGCAATATTTTGGACATCACACAAACTTTTCTCAACTTGTATGGTCCCTATTAGGGAAATCAAACTCTCTGGGGTCATTTGTTGTCTTTACAATGTTTTAGGATGGATAATATTATTGTTGTTGGTTATATGGATTTGACATTGAATTGGGATGAAATTTGAGGCTCCTTTAACTAAGAAGATATAATATTTTATTACTTTATTGATAGATTTGAAGTGGAATATTGAGATGGTATTGAACCTATATAACTTCAATTATCCTAGAGTAATAACATAGTGGGCACCGAACGGGTTGATAAAAGGCACGATGATGATGATGATGATAATTTTCTTGCACATGATGATGATGATGATAGTAATGATGACAATGACAATGACAATGAAAATGATAATGACATGAATGATGATGATGATGATCATCATCATCATTATAAGAAAGTGTTGGTAGAGGTAAATAAATCCAGTTACACTACAAGATCCAAGGTTAAAATGTGTTCAATCATAGTTATAAGTTATACATGCTTAAAATTGTAACCATATCCCACTTGTTATGCATGCTTTAAATGGATATCCCATATGCTTTAAATGATGACAATGATGAACTAGATGATGGAAATGATGATCATGATCATCATCATTAACATCATCGACATCATTTTCATTGTCATCATGATTATCACACTAGTCATCATCATTGTCATAATAATCATTCATGCCATCATCGTCATCATTGTCCTTGACACCACCATCATCATCATCATTACTATTGTCATCAATTATTCATAATTACCTTTGGCATAAGAAATAACATCTACCCAAAATATGTGATTAGTGGAAAAGGGTCATGGAGGACACATATGATTTATGCATGAGAAATAACAACTTTATTTTTTAAGATGATCAGCATCGTCATTCTCATTGTATTCATCATCATTATCATTGTCATCATCAACATCACCATCATTCATTTCATTTCCATCATAATCATTGTCAACGTCATCATTGACATTATCACCATCATAATCATCATAATTGTGATCATGATCATGATCATGATCATCATCCTTATCCTCATTATCAACAACATCATCATCATCATCATAGCCATCCTCAATATCATAATCATTATCCTCATTGTCATCTTCAACATCTGGGTGCAAAACTAGATGCAAAAGTGGATAAAAACATGGATGCAACAAAAGTAGGTGCATAATGGGGTGCACCAAAAGTGGATGCAAAAGTTGAAGCAAAACTAAGGGGAAAAGTAGGAGCAAAAATGGGTGTGACTCGGGACACGACAAAACTAGATGCAAAAGTGGATGCAACAGTAGATGCAAAAGTGGATGCAACAGTAGATGCAAAAAAAGACATAAACATGGATGAAAAATGTGATGAAAAAATGGATGAAAATGTGGGTGCAAAAGTGGACGAAAAAAAAGGATGCGGAAGTGGATGAAAAAGTGGGTGAAACAAAACTAGATGCAAAACTAGACACAAAATAGAATGTAAACTTTGATGAAAAACTTGCCTCATGAGGGGATGCAAAAAGGGGATGCAAAAGAGGATGTAAAAAAGGATGGAAAAGTGGAGGAAAACATGGATGTAAAAGGGGGCACAACAAGAGTCGATGTACAAAATAGGCGCAAAACTAGCCACAAAACATGATGTAAAACCTGGCGCATAAAAAGGTGCAAAAACCGGTGCAAATTACGCCATAATTTGCACCAGATTTAGAAAACTGACGTAAAAAATGCCTAAAATATCACCAACCAATGAAATTGCACCATTTTGTCCAAAAAATGAAGAAAAATACATTGAAAAATGGTATAGATGCAAAAAGGGAAGCAAAAAGAGACGCTAATCATAGGGTTTTGTTGTAGTGTTGGAAATGAGTTTTGAAATTGGATTTAGATACCCATTTGAGAGATAAGCATGGACACCTATTTTTATGAGATTTGGAGCTATTTTGGCCCTCATTGAAAAATATCCACTTTTGTCAAATTTCTCGGAATTGAGTTTTGAAAGACGATTTAGGTACCCATTTGAGAGATAAGCATGGACACCTATTTTTATGAGATATGGAGCTATTTTGTTCCTCCTTCAAAGTTGGTCAAACCAAGGTTGAAAATATGCAGTTTTGTTGACTTTCTCAGAATTGAGAGATAAACATGGACACCTATTTTTAAGAAATTTGAATCTATTTTTGCCCTCATTCAACGTTGGTCAAACCAAGGTTGAAAATATCCACTTTTGTCAACTTTCTCGGAATTGAAATTTGAAATTAAATTTACGTACCCATTTTAGAGATAAGCATGGACACCTATTTTTATGAGATTTGGAGCTATTTTGTTCAAGGTTGGTTAAACCAACGTTGAAAAGATGTACTTTTGTCAACTTTCTCGAAAATCAGTTTTGACTGTGGATTCAGGTACCCATTTGAGAGATAAGCATGGACACCTATATTTATGAGATTTGAAGCTATTTTGACCCTCGTTCAAGGTTGGTCAAACAAAGGTTGAAAATATGCACTTTTGTCGACGTTCTCGAAATTGAGCTTTGAAACTGGATTTAGGTACCCATTTGAGAGATAAGCATGGACACTTATTTTTATGAGATTTGGAGCTATTTTGGCCTCGTTCAAGGTTTGTCGAACCAAGGCTAAAAATATACACTTTTGTCGACATTCTCGGAATTGAAATTTTAAAGTAGATTTTGTCATCCATTTAAGAGATAAGAATGGAGACCTATTTCTATGATATTTGGAGCTATTTTGGCCCTCGTTCAAGGTTGGTTAAACCAAGATTGAAATGATGCACTTTTGTCGACTTTCTAGGAATTGAGTTTTGAAAGTGGATTTAGTTACCCATTTGACAAATAAGCATGGACACCTATTTTTATGAGATTTGGAGTTATTTTGTCACTCGTTCAAGGTTGAAAAGATGCACTTTTGTCGAGTTTCTCGAAATTGTGTTTTGAAAGTGAATTTAGGTACCCATTTGAGAGATAAGCATGGACACCTATTTTATGAGTTTTGGAGCTATTTTGGCCCTTATTCAAGGTTGGTCAAACCAAGGTAGAAAATATGCACTTTTGTTGACTTTCTCGAGATTGAAATTTTATAGTAGATTTAGATACCCATTTGAGAGATAAGCATGGAAACCTTTTTTATGAGATTTGGAGCTATTTTGTCCATTCTTCAAGGTTGGTCAAACCAAGCTTGAAACGATGCACTTTTGTCAACATTCTCGGAATTGTGTTTTAAAAGTGGATTTAGGTACCCGTTTGAGAGATAAGCATGTACACCTATTTTTTATGAGACTTGGAGCTATTTTGGTCCTCGTTCAAGGTTGGTCAAACCAAGGTTGAAAAGATGCACTTTTATCAATTTTTCTCAGAATTGTGTTTTCGAAGTGGATTTAGGTACCCATTTGAGAGATAAGCATGGACACCTACTTTTATGATATTTGGAGCATTTTTGGCCCTCATTCAAGGTTGGTCAAACCAAAGTAGAAAATATGCAATTTTGTCAACTTTCTTCGAATTGAAATTTTAAAGTAGATTTAGATCCCATTTGAGAGATAAGCATACAAGCCTATTTTTATGAGATTTGGAGCTATTTTGGCCCTCGTTCAAGGTTGGTTAAACCAACATTGAAGATATGCACTTTTGTCGACATTCTCGGAATTGAAATTTTAAAGTAGAATTAGATACCCATTTGAGAGATAAGCACAAACACCTATTTTAATGAGATTTGGAGCTATTTTGGCCCTCATTCAAGGTTGGTCAAACCAACATTGAAAAGATGCACTTTTGTCGACTTTTTCAGAATTGAGTTTGAAAATGGATTTAGGTACCCATTTGAGAGATAATCTTGGACACTTATTTTTATGAGATTTAGAGTTATTTTGGACCTCGTTCAAGGTTGGTCAAACCAAGGTTGAAAATATCCACTTTTGTAAAATTTCTTGGAATTGAAATTTGAGAGTGGATTTAGGTACCCATTTGAGAAATAAGCATTGACACCTATTTTTATGAGATTTGGAGCTATTTTGTCCCGTTTTCAAGGTTGGTCATACCAAGGTTGAAAAGATGCACTTTTGTCGACTTTATCGAAATTGAGTTTTCAAAGTGGATTTAGGTACCCATTTGAGAGATAAGCATGGACACCTATTTTTATGAGATTTGCAGCTATTTTGGCCTTTGTTCAAGGTTGGTCAAACCAAGGTTGAAAATATGCACTTTTGTCGAATTACTTGGAATTAAGTTTTTAAAGTGGATTTATATACCCATTTGAGAGAAGCATGGACACCTATTTTTATGATATTTGAAGCTATTTTGGCTATAGTTCAAGGTTAGTCAAACCAAGGTTGAAAATATGCACTTTTGTCTCCTTTCTCAGAATTGAAATTTTAAAGTAGATTTAGATACCCATTTGAGAGAGAAACATGGACACTTATTTTTTTGAGATTTGAAGATATTTTGGCACTCTTTCAAAGTTGGTCTTACCAGGGTTGGAAAGATGCAGTGTTTTCGACTTTCTTGGAATTGAGTTTTGAAAGTGGATTTACGTACCCATTTGAGAGATAAGCATGGACACCTATTTTTATGAGATTTGGAGCTATTTTGCCCATCTTCAAGGTTGGTCAAACCAAAGTTGAAAATATGCACTTTGGTTGACTTACTCAGAATTGAAATTTTAAAGTAGATTTAGATACCCGTTTGAGAGATAACCATGGACACCTATTTTTATGAGATTTGGAGATATTTTCTCCCTTGTTAAAGGTTCGTTAAACAAGGTTGAAAATATGTACTTTTGCCGACTTTTTCAGAATAGAATTCTGAAAGTGGATTTAGGTACCCATTTGAGAGATAAGCATGGACACCTATTTTAATGAGATTCGAAGCTATTTTGGCTCTCATTCAAGGTTGGTCAAACCAAGCTTGAAAATATGCACTTTTCTCGACTTCCTTGGAGTTGAAATTTGGAAGTGGATTTAGGTACCCATTTGAGAGATAATCATGGAGACCTATTTTTATGAGATTTGGAGCTATTTTGGCCCTTGCTCAAGGTTGGTCAAACCAAGGTTTTAAAATATCCACTTTTGTTGACTTTCTCGATATTGAAATTTGAAAGTGGATTTAGTTACCCATTTGAGAAATAACCATGGACACCTATTTTTATGAGATTTGGAGCTATTTTGGCCCTCGTTCAAGGTTGAAAAGATGCACTTTTGTCGCCTTTCTCAGAATTGAGTTTTGAAAATGCATTTAGGTACCTATTTGAAAGATAAGCATGGACACCTATTTTTATGAGATTTGGATCTATTTTGGCTCATGTTCAAGGTGGTTCAAACCAAGGTATAAAATATGCACTTTTGTCGAGTTTTTCGGAATTGAAATTTTAAATTAGAATTCGATACCCATTCGAGAGATAAGCATGGACACCTATTTTTATGACATTTGGAGCTATTTTGGCCCTCGTTCAAGGTTGGTCAAACCAAGGTTGAAAAGATGCACTTTTGTCAACTTTCTCGAAATTGAGTTTTTAAAGTGGATTTAGGTACCCATTTCAGAGATAAGCATGGACACCTATTTTTATGAGATTTGGAACTATTTTTTCCCTCATTCAAGCTTCATCAGACCAAGGTTCAAAATATGCACTTTTCTCGTCTTTCTCAGAATTGAGTTTTGAAAGTGGATTTAGTTACCCATTTGAGAGATAAGCATGGACACCTATTTTTTATCAGATTTGGAGCCTTTTAGGCCCTTGTTCAAGGTTCGTCAGACCAAGCTTGCAAATATTCACTTTTGTCATATTTTTCAAAATTGGGTTTTGAAAGCGGATTTAGTTACCCATTTGAGAGATAAGCATGGAGACATATTTTTGGGAGATTTGGAGCTATTTTGGCCCTTGTTTAAGGTTGGTCAAACCAACGTTGAAAAGATGAACTTTTGTCGACATTCTTGGAATTGAGTTTTCAAAGTTGATTTAGGTACCCATTTGAGAGATAAGCATGGACACCTATTTTTTAAAGATTTTGATCTGTTTTGGACCTAGTTGAAGGTTGGTCAAACAAAGATTTAAAATATGCACTTTTGTCGACTTTCTAGGAATTGAGTTTGAAAGTGGATTTAGGTAGCCATTTGGGAGATAAGCATGGACACCTATTTTTACGAGGTTAAGAGCTATTTCAGCCCTCATTCAAGGTTAGTCAAACCAAGGTTGAGAATATGCACTTTTGTCAACTTTCACGAAATTGAAATTTCAAAGTAAATTCAGATACCCATTTGAGAGATAAGCATGTACACTTTTTTTATGAGATTTGGAGATATTTTGGGCCTCGTTCAAGGTTGGGAAAAGCAAGGTGGAAAGGATGCACTTTTATGGACTTTCTGGGATTTAAGTTTTAAAAGTGGATTTAGGTACCCATTTGAGAGATAAGCGTGGACACTGATTTTTAAGAGATCTGGAGTGTTTTGGCCCTCTTTCAAGGTTGGTATCCATTTGAGAGATAAGCATGGACACCAATTTTTATGAGATTTGGAGCTATTTTGGCCCACGTTCCAGGTTGGTCAAACCAAGGTTGGAAAGGTGCATTTTTTTTTACTTTCTCATAATTGAGTTTTGAAAGTGGATTTAGGTACCCATTTGAGAGATAAGCATGGACACCTATTTGTATTAGATTTGGAGCAATTTTGGCCCTAATTCAACGTCATCAAACCAAGGTTGAAAATATGCACTATTGTGGACTTTCTCGGAATTGAGTTTTGAAAGCGGATTTAGGTACCCATTTAGGAGATAAGCATGGACTCCTATTTTTATGATATTTGGAGTTACTTTGGCCTTCGTTCAAGATTGGTCCAACCAAGTTTGAAAATATGCACTATTGGAGTTAGGATAACTTTGTACCATTGGAACGTTCTTGAAATTATCTATAATTTGATATTTTGATTTGTTTCTAATTCCTTACCATTTGCTGGGTTAGGCATTTTAGTAAGAAAGTATCTTTTAAAATATGTTTTTTAAAAAGAAAATTTTAAAAGATGCTTTCTTACTAAGGTTGAAAATATGCACTTTTGTCTACTTTCTCGGAATTGAAATTTTAAACTAGATTTAGATTACCAATTTGAGAGACGAGCATTGACACCTATTTTTATGAGATTTCAAACTATTTTGGCCCTCATTCAAGGTTGGTCAAACCAAATTTTAAATGATGCACTTGTGTAGACTTTCTTGAAATTAAGTTTTGAAAGTGGATTTAGGTGGGTTTGAGAGATAAGCATGGACACCTATTTTTATGAGATTTGGAGCTATTTTGTCCCTTGTTCAATGTTGGTCAATCCAAGTTGGTTTAAAATTTGCACTTATGTTGACTTTCTCGTAATGAGTTTTGAAGAGATATGCATGGACACCTATTTTTATGAGATTTGGAGCTATTTTGGCCCTCGTTCAAGTTTGGTCAAGCCAACTTTGAAAATATGCATTGTTGTCGACTTTCTCGAAGTTGAGTTTTGAAAGTGGATTTATATACCCATTTGAGAGATAAGATCGAACACCAATTTTTATGAGATTTGGAGATATTTTGTCCCTCGTTAAATGTTGGTAAAACCAAGGTTGACAAGATGCAATTTACTTGACTTTCTCGGAAATGAATTTTGAAAGTGGATTTAGGTACCCATTTGAGAGATAAGCACGGACAACTATTTTTATGAGATTTGGAGATGTTTTGGCCCTCATTCAAGGTTTAGTCAAACCAATGTTGAAAATATGCACTTTGGTCAACTTTCTCAAAATTGAGTTTCGAAAGTGGAGTTACGTACCCATTTGAGAGATAAGTATGGAAACCTATTTTTATGAGATTTGGAGTTATTTTGGGCCTCGTTCAAGGTTGGTCAAACCAAGGTTGAAAAGATGCACTTTTGTGGAATTCTAGGAATTGAGTTTTGAAAGTGGATTTAGGTACCCATTCGAGAGAAATGGATGGACACCTATTTTTATGAGATTTGGAGCTATTTTGGAACTCGTTGAAGGTTGGTCAAACCAAGGTTTAAAATATGCACTTTTGTTGACATTCTCAGAATTGAGTTTTTAAAGTGGATTTAGGTTCCCATTTGAGAGATAAGAATGGAAACCTATTTTTATGAGATTTGGAGCTATTTTGGCCCTCATTCAAGGTTGGTAAAACCAAGGTTGAAAATATGCATTTTTATCGACTTTATCGGAATTGAAATTTTAAAGTAGATTTAGATACACATTTGAAAGATAAGCATGGACACCTATTTTTATGAGATTTTGAGCTATTTTGGCCCTCTTTCAAAGTTGGTCAAACCAAGGTTGAAAATATGCACTTTTGTCAACTTTCTCGAAATTCAGTTTTGAAAATGGATTTAGGTACCCAGTTGAGAGATAAGCATGGACACCTATTTTTATGAGATTTGGCGGTATTTTGGCCCTCGTTCAAGGTTGGTCAAACCAAGGTTGAAAAGATGCACTTTTGTCGACTTTCTTAGAATTGAGTTTTGAAAGTGGATTTAGGTACCTATTTCAGAGATAAGCATGGACACCTATTTTTCTGAAATTTGGAGCTATTTTGGCCCTCGTTCAAAGTTCGTCAAACCAAGGTTGAAAAAATCCACTTTTGTCAACTTTCTTGAAATTCAGTTTTGAAAATGGATTTAGGTACCCATTTGAGAGATAAGCATGCACACCTATCTTTATGAGATTTGACATTATTTTGGCCCTCGTTCAAGGTTGGTTAAACCATTGTTGAAAATATGCACTTTTGTTGACTTTCTCGGAATTGAGTTTTGAAAGGGGACATAGGTACCCATTTGAGAAATAAACCTGGACACCTTTTTTTATGAGATTTCAAGCTATTTTGGCCCTTGTTTAAGGTTGGTCAAATTAAGGTTGAAAATATGCACTTTTTTCGACTTTCTCGGAATTGAGTTTTGAAACTGGATTTAGGTACCCATTTGAGAGATAAGAATGGACAACTCTTTTTATAAGATTTGGAGCTATTTTTGCCCTTGTTCAAGGTTGGTCAAACCAAGGTTGAAAATATGCATTTTTGTCAACTTTCTCATAATTCAGTTTTGAAAGTGGATTTAGGTACCCATTTGAGAGATAAAAACACTTATTTTCATGATATTTTTAACTTATTTGGATTTCTCTCAAGGTTTGTGAACCGAGGGTTGAAAATATGCATTTTTTTTTACTTTCTTAGAATTCAAATTTTAAAGTTGATTCAGACACCTATTTGAGAGAAAAGCATGGACACCTATTGTTATGAGATTTGGATCTATTTCGGCCCTCGTTTAAGGTTGGTCAAACCAAGGTTGAAAAGATGCAATTTTATCAACTTTCTTAGAATGGAGTTTTGAAAGTGGATTAGGTACCCATTTGAGAGATAAGCATGGACACCTATTTTTATGAGATTTGGAGCTATTTTGGCCCTATTTCAAGGTTCATCAAACCAAGGTTGAAAATATGCACTTTTGTCAACTTTATCAGAATTGAGTTTTGAAAGAGGATTTAGGTACCCATTCGAGAGATAAGCATGGACACCTAATTTTTTGAGATTCAGATCTATTTTGGCCCTCGCTCAAGGTTGTTCAAACCAACGTGTAAAATATGCACTTTTATTGACATTCTTGAAATTGAGTTTTGAAAGTGGATTTAGGTACCCATTTGAAAGATACGCATGGAAACCTATTTTTATGAGATTTGGAGCTATTTTGGCCCTTGTTCAGGGTTGGTGAAACCAAGGCTAAAAATATGCACTTTTGTTGACTTTCTCAAAATCAAGTTTTGCAAGTGGATTTAGGTACCCATTTAAGAGATAAGTGAACCTATTTTTATGAGATTTTGAGCTATTTTGGCCCTCTTTCAACGCTCGTCAAAG
>LPNX010077929.1:12188-48349 GCA_001517045.1 Pseudotsuga menziesii | reverse complement strand
AGGTATTTAAATACCTCGGTCGAGGGCTTAACAAGCCCTCGGTCGAGATATTAAGACCTCGGTTGAGGGCTTAACAAGACCTCGACCGAGGTGCATTTTTCTGTTTTTGCCGAAATGATCTTGCCAAAAAGTGTTACCCAGGTCCGTGGAATCACCCCAGAACCAAGATTGAAAATATTTACTTTCGTCGACTTTCTCGTAATTGAAATTTTAAAGTAGATTTAGATACCCATTAGAGAGATAAGCATAGACCCTCATTAGAGAGATTCAGATCTATATGGGCCCTCATTCAAGGTTGGTCAAACCAAGGTTGAAGAGATACACTTTTCTTGTCTTTCTCGGAATTGAGAGATAAGCATGGGCACCTATTTTTATGAGATTTGGAGCTATTTTTGGCCTGCATTGAAGGTTGGTAAAACCAAGGTTGAAAATATTCACTTTTGTGGGATTCCTCGAAATTGAAATTTTAAAGCAGATTTAGGTACCCATTTGAGACATAAGCATGGACACCTATTTTTATGAGATTTGGAGCTATTTTGGCCCTAGTTCAAGGTTTGTCAAACCAAGGTTGAAAATATGCGCTTTTGTCGACATTCTCAGAATTGAAATTTTAAAGTAGATTTAAAAGATGCAATTTTTTGAATGTTATCGAAATTGAGTTTTCAAAGTGGATTTAGGTACTCATTTGAGAGATAAGCATGGACACCTATTTTTATGAGATTTGGATCTATTTTGGCCCTTGTTCAAGCTTGGTCAAACCGACGTTGAAAAGATGCACTTTTTTTTACTTTCTCAGAATCGAGTTTTGAAAGTGGATTTAGGTACCCATTTGAGAGATAAGCATGGACACCTATTTTTATGAAATTTGGAGCTATTTTTTCCCTCGTTGAAGGTTGGTCAAACCAATGATGAAATTATGTACTTTTGTCAAATTTCTCGGAATTGAAATTTTAAAGTAGATTTATATACCCATTTTATAAATAAGCATGTACACCTATTTTTATGAGTTTTGAAGCTATTTTGGCCCTTGTTCAAGGATGGTCAAAACAACGTTGAAAATATGCACTTTTGTTGACATTCTCAGAATTGAGTTTTCAAAGTGGATGTAGGTACCCATTTGAGAGATAAGCATGGACACCTATTTTAATGAGATTTGGAGCTGTTTTAGCCCTCGTTGAAGGTTACTGAAACCAAGGTTGAAAATATCCACTTTTGTCGACTTTCTCAGAATTGAAATTTTAAAGCTGATTTATGTATCCATTTGAGACATAAGAATTGACACCTATTTAAAAGATGCTTTCTTACTAAGGTTGAAAATATGCACTTTTGTCTACTTTCTCGGAACTGAAATTTTAAGCTAGATTTAGATTACTAATTTGAGACATTTGCATTGACACCTATTTTTATGATATTTGGAGCTATTATGGCCCTCGTTCAAGGTTGGTCAAACCAAGGTTTAAAATTTGCACTTTTGTCGACTTTTAAGAAATTGAGTTTTGAAAGTGGAATTAGGTGGGTTTCATAGATAAGCATGGACACCTATTTTTATGAGATTTGGAGCTATTGTGTCCCTCGTTCAACGTTGGTCAAACCAAGGTGGTTTAAAATATGCACTTTTGTCGACTTTCTCAGAATTAAGTTTTGGAGAGATAAGCATGGACACTTATTTTTATGAGATTTGGAGCTATTTTGGTTCTCATTCAAAGTTGGTCAAACGAAGTTTTAAAATATGCATTGTTGGTCAAGCCAATTTGACAGATAGGCATGGAAACCTATTTTTATGAGATTTGGAGCTATTTTGGCCCTCATTTAAGGTTGGTCAAACCAAGGTTGAAAATATGCACTTTTCCTGAATTTTTCGGATTTTAAATTTCAAAGTTCATTTAAATACCCATTTGAGAGATAAGCAAGGACACCTAATTTGATGATATTTGGAGTTATTTTCCCCCTTGTTCAAGGTTGGTCAAACCAAGGTTGGAAAGATCCACTTTTGTTGAGTTTATCGGAATTGAGTTTTGAAAGTGGATTTAGGTACCCATTTGAGAGATACGCATGGACACCTATTTTTATGAGATTTGGAGCTATTTTGGCACTTGTTCAAAGTTGCTCAAACCAAGGTTGAACAGATGCACTTTTTCGACTTTCTCTAAATTGAAATTTTAAAGTAGATTTAGATAGCCATTTGAAAAGTAAGCCTAGACACATATTTTTATTAGAATTGGAGCTATTTTCTCCCTCGTTCAAGGTTGGTCAAACCAAGGTTGAAAAGATGCACTTTTGTTGACTTTCTCGGAATTGAGTTTTGAAAGTGGATTTAGTTACACATTTGAGAGATAAGCATGGACACCTATTTTTATGAGATTTGGAGTTATTTTGGCCCACGTTGAAGGTTGGTCAAACCAATGATGAAAATATGCACTTTTTTCGAATTCTCGAAATTGAAAATTTAAAGTAGATTTATATACCCATTTGAGAAATAAGCATGTACACCTATTTTTATAAGATTTGAAGCTATTTTGGCCCTCTTTCAAGGTTGGTCAAATCAACGTTGAAAAGATGTACTTTTGTTGACATTCTAAAAATTGAGTTTTCAAAGTGGATTTAGGTAACCATTTGAGAGATAAATATGGACACCTATTTTTATTAGATTTGGAGGTATTTTTTCGCTCATCGAAGGTTGGTCAAACCAAGCTTGAAAATATACACTTTTTTTTACTTTCTAGGAATTGAGTTTTGAAAGTGGATTTAGGTACCCATATGAGAGATAAGAATGGATACCTATTTTTATGAGATTTGGAGCTATTTTGGCCCTCGTTCAAGGTTGGTGAAACCAAGGTTGAAAATATGCACTTTTCTCGACTTTCTTGGAATTTAATTTTTTAAGTAGATTTAGATACGCATTTGAGAGATAAGCAATGAGACCTACTTTTATGAGTTTTAGATATATTTTGACCCTCGTGCAAGGTTGGTCAAACCAAAGTTGAAAAGATGCACTTTTTTCGACTTTCTCGAAATTTAGTTTTGAAAGTCAATTTAGGTACCCATTTGAGGGATAAGCATTGAAACCTATTTTTATGAGACTTGGAGCTATTTTCGCCTTCATGCAAAGTTAGTCAAACCAAGGTTGAAAATATGCACTTTTGTTGACTATCTCAAAATTGAAATTTTAAAACGGATTTAGGTACCCATTTGAGAAATAAGCATCGACACCTATTTTTATGAGATTTTGAGTTATTTTGGCCCTTATTCAAGGTTTGTCAAACCAAGGTTACAAATATGCACTTTTGTCGAGTTTCTCAGAATTGAAATTTCAAAGTAGATTTAGATAGCCATTTGAGAGATAAGCATGGACAACTATTTTTATGAGATTTGGAGATATTTTTTCCCTCGTTAAAGGTTTGTCAATCCAAGGTTGAAAAGATGCAATTTTGTCGACTTTCTAGGAATTGTATTTCGAAAGTGGATTTAGGTACCCATTTGAGAGATAAGCATTGACACCTATTTTTCTGAGATTTGAAGATATTTTGGCCTTCGTTCAAAGTTGGTCAAACCAAGGTTGAAAATATGCACTTTTGTCGAATTTCTTGGAATGAGTTTTGAAAGCGGATTTAGGTACCCATTTGAGAGATGAGCATGGACACCTATTTTTATGAGATTTGGAGCTATTTTGGCCCTTGTTCTAGGTTGGTCAAACCGAGGTTGAAAATATGCACTTTTTTCGACTTTCTCGGAATTGAAATTTTAAAGTAGATTTAGATACCCATTTGAAAGATAAGTATGGACACCTATTTTTATGATATTTGGAGATATTTTTTCCCTCGTGCAAGGTTAGTCAAACCTAGTTTGAAAAAATGCGTTTTTTTTACTTTCTTAGAATTGAGTTTTGAAAGTGGATTTAGGTACCCATTTTAGAGATAAGCATGGAAACCTATTTTTATGAGATTTGGAGCTAGTTTCGCCCTCGTTCAAAGTTGGTCAAACCATGGTTGAAAATATGCACTTGTGGTTAGTTTCTTGGAATTGAGTTTTGAAAGTGGATTTAGGTCCCATTTGAGAGATAAGCATGGACACGTATTTTTATGAGATTCGGAGATATTTTGGCCCTCGTTCATGTTTGGTCAAACCAAGGTTGAAAATATACACTTTTCATAACATTCTACCCTTTTCTATCATGTATATTTTTCACTCGTAACACAGAATTGGGAGGAGTTATTACCGTTGGAAAGGTCTTGAAAAATATTTACAACTCTTATATTTTGAGTTGTTTCTAATTCCTTACCGTTTGTCCAGGTTGGGCATGATAGTAAAAAATCATCTTTTAAAAGATGCTTTCTTACTAAGATGCCTAGCCCAAACAAATGGTAAGGAATTAGAAAAAAATCAAAACCGAAACTTCGTACAGAATTTCAAGAGCTTTCCAATGGTCTAATGTCCTCCCAATTCCGAGGTACGAGCGAAACCTTATGCCTAAAATACGAAATATTCCAGGAATATGTTTACCTTTTAATAAATAGGATACATTTTGCGAAAAATAATTCCTTATGTTGTCGACTTCCTCAGAATTTAGTTTTGAAAGTGGATTTACATACCCATTTGAGAGATAAGCATGGACACTAATTTTTATGAGATTTTGAGCTATTTTGGCCATTGATCAAGGTTAGTCAAACCAAGGTTGAAAATATGTACTTTTGACGACTTTCTTGAAATTGAAATTTTAAAGTAGATTTAGATACCCATTTGAGAGATAAGCATGGGCACCTATTTTTATGAGATTTGGAGCTATTTTGGCCCTTGTTAAAGGTTGGTCAAACCAAGGTTGAAAATATGCATTGTTGTCGACTTTCTCAAAATTGAGTTTTGAAAGTGGATTTAGGAACCCATTTGGTAGGTAAGCATGGAGACCTATTTTTATGAGATTTGGAGCTATTTTGGCCCTCGTTCAAGGTTGGTCAAACTAAGGTTGAAAATATGCAATTTTGTCGACTTTCTCAAAACTGGAATTTTAAGGTATATTTAGATACCTATTTGAGAGATAAGCATTGAAACTATTTTTATGAGATTTGGAGCTATTTTGGTCCTCATTCAAGGTTTCTCAAACCAAGGTTGAAAAAATGCACTTTTTTTTACTTTCTTGGAATTGTGTTTTGAAAGTGTGTTTAGGTACCCGTTTGAGAGATAACCATGGACACCTATTTTTATGAGATTTAGAGCTATTTTGGCCCTCTTTCAAGCTTGGTCAAACCAAGGTTTAAAATATGCACTTCTGTCAACTTTCTCAAAATTGAGTTTTGAAAGCGGATTTAGGTACCCATTTGAGAGATGTGCATGAAAACCTATTTTTATGAGAGTTATGAGAGTTGGAGCTATTTTGGCACTCGTACACGGTTGGTCAAACCAAGGTGGAATATATGCACTTTTGTCGACTTTCTCAAAATTGAAAGTTTAAAGTAGATTTAGATGCCCATTTGGGAGATAAGCATGGAAACCTATTTTTATGAGATTTGGAGCTATTTTATCCCTAGTTCAAGGTTGGTCAAACCAACATTGAAAAGACGCAGTTTTGTCGACATTCTCGAAATTAAGTTTTCAAAGTGGATTTAGGTACCCATTTGAGAGATAATCATGGACACCTATTTTTTTGAGATTTGGAGCTATTCTAGCCATCGTTGAAGGTTGGTCAAACCAAGGTTGAAAGTATGCACTTTTGTCTAGTTTCTCATAATTGAAAATTTAGAGTGGATTTAGGTAACCATTTGATAGATAAGCATGGACCCCTATTTTTGTGATATTTGGAGCTATTTTGGCCCTCGTTCAAGGTTGGTCAAACCAACATTGAAAATATGCGCTTTTGTTGATATTCATTTGAGAGATAGGCATGCACGCCTATTTTCATGACATTTGAATCTATTTTGGCCCTTCTTCAAGGTTGGTCAAATCAATGTTGAAAATATGCACTTTTGTCGACTTTCGCAGAATTGAGTTTTGAAAGTTGATTAGGTACCCATTTGAGAGATAAGAAAGGACACCTATTTTTTGGATATTTCGAGCTATTTTGGCCCTCATTCAAGCTTGGTTAAACCAAGGTCGAAAATATGCACTTTTTTCGACTTTCTCAGAATTGCATTATGAAAGTGGATTTAGGTGTCGTTTTGAGAGATAAGGATGGACACCTATTTTCATGAGATTTGGAGCTATTTTAAACCTTGTTTAAGGTTGGTCAAACCAAGGTTTAAAATGTGTACTTTTTTCGAATTTCTCATAATTGAGTTTTGAGAGTGGATTTAGGTACCCATTTGAGAGATAAGCACAACTATTTTTATAATATTTTGAGCTATTTTGGCCCTCATTCAAGGTTGGTCAAACTAAAGTTGAAAATATGCACTTTCGTCGACTTTCTTGGAATTGAAATTTTAAAGTATATTTATATACCCATTTGAGAGATCAGTATGAACACCTATTTTTATGATATTTGGAGCTATTTTGGCCCTCATTCAAGGTTTGTCAAACCAAGGTCGAAAATATGCACTTTTGTCGAATTTCTCGGAATTGAGTTTTCAAAGTGGATTTAGGTACCCATTTGAGAGATAAGCATTGACACCTAATTTTATGAGATTTGGACCTATTTTGGTCCTCGTTCAAGGTTAGTAAAACCAAGGTTGTAAATATGCACTTTTGTCGACTTTCTCGAAATTGAGTTTTGAAACAGGATTTAGGTACGCGTTTTAGAGATAAGCATGGACACCTATTTTTATGGGATGGAACTATTTTGGCCCTCGTTCAAGGTTGGTCAAACCCAGGTTGAAAATATGCACCTTTTGTCAACTCTCTCGGAATTCAAATTTTAACTTAGATTTAGATACCCATTTGAGAGATAACCATGCACACGTATTTTTGATGCATTCAAAGCTATTTTGGGCCTCGCTCAAGGTTGGTGAAACGAAGGTTGAAAAGATGCACTTTTTTTACTTTCTCAGAATTGAGTTTTCAAAGTGGATTTAGGTACCCACTTGAGAGATAAGTATGAACACCTATTTTTATAGGAATTGAAGCTATTTTGTCCCTCATTCAAAGTTGGTCGAACCAAGCTTGAAAATATGCACTTTTGTCTACTTTCTCGGAATTGAGTTTTGAAGATGATTTAGTTACCCATTTGAGAGATAAGCATGGACACTTATTTTTATGAGATTTGGAGCTATTTTGTCCTGCGTTCAAGGTTGGTCAAACCAAGGTTGAAAATATGTACTTTTGTCGAATTTCTTGGAATTGAAATTTTAATCTAGATTTAGATACACATTTGAGAGATATGAATGGACACCTATTTTTATAAGATTTGGGGCTATTTTAGCCCTTGTTCAAGGTTGGTCAAACCAAGGTTAAAAAGATGCACTTTTGTCGCCTTTCTCAGAATTTAGTTTTGAAAGTGGATTTAGGTACCCATTTGAGAGATAAGCATAGATACCTATTTTTATGAGATTTGGAGCCATTTTGGCACTCGTTCAAGGTTGAAAATATGCACCTTTGTTGAGTTTCTCGGAATTGAGTTTTCAAAGTTGATTTAGATACCCATTTGAGAGATAAGAATAGACATCGATTTTTATGATATTTGGAGCTATTTTGGCCCTCGTTCAAGGTTGGTCAAACCAAGGTTGAAAATATGCACTTTTGTCGAGTTTCTCGGAATTGAGTTTTGAAAGTGGTTTTAGGTACTGATTTGGGAAATAAGCATGGACAACTATTTTTATGAGATTTGGAGCTATTTTGGCCCTCGTTCAAGGTTGGTTAAACCAAGGTTGAAAAGATGTTGTTTTGCAACTTTCCTAAAATTGAGTTTTGAAAGTGGATTTAGGTACCCATTTGAGAGATAAGTATAGACACCTATTTGTATGATATTTGGAGCTATTTTAGCCTTCATTCAAGGTTGTTCAAACCAACATTGAAAATATGCAATTTTGTCGACTTTCTTGGAATTGAAATTTTAGTGTAGATTTAGATACCTTTTTGAGAGATAATTGTGGACACCTATGTTTATGAGATTTGGAGCTATTTTGTCCCTCGTTCATGGTTGGTCAAACCATGAACGGAAATATGAACTTTTGTTGACTTTCTTGAAATTGAGTTTTGAAAGTGGATTTAGGTACCCATTTGAGAGATAAGCATCGATACCTATTTTTATGGGATTTGGATCTATTTTTCCCTCATTCAAGGTTGGTCAAACCAAGGTTGAAACTTTACACTTTTGTCAAATTTCTCGGAATTGAGTTTTGAAAGCGGATTTAGGTACCCATTCGAGAGATAAGCAAGGAAACCTGTTTTTATGATATTTGGAGCTATTTGGGCCCTCGTTCAAAGTTGGTCAAACCAAGATTCAATAGTATGCACTTTTGTCGACTTTCTCAGAATTGAGTTTTAAATGCGGATTTAGGTACTCATTTGAGAGATAAGCATGTGCAACTATTTTTATGAGGTTTGGAGCTATTTTAACCCCCGTTCAAGGTTGGTCAAACCAAGGTTGAAAATATGCACTTTGGTTGAGTTTCTCAGAATTGGAATTTTAAAGTAGATTTAGATACCCATTTGAGAGATAACCATGGACACCTTTTTTTATGAGATTTGGAGATATTTTGGCCCTCGTTAAAGGTTCGTTAAACAAGGTTGGAAATATGTACTTTTGTTGACTTTGTCAGAATTGAATTTTGGAAGTGGATTTAGGTACCCATTTGAGAGATAAGCATGGACACCTATTTTGGTGAGATTCAAAGCTATTTTGGTGCTCGTTCAAGGTTGGTCAAACCAAGGCTGAAAATATGCACTTTTGTCGACTTCCTTGGAATTGAAATTTGGAAGTGGATTTAGGTACCCATTCGAGAGATAAGCAAGGAAACCTGTTTTTATGATATTTGGAGCTATTTGGGCCCTCGTTCAAAGTTGGTCAAACCAAGATTCAATAGTATGCACTTTTGTCGACTTTCTCAGAATTGAGTTTTAAATGCGGATTTAGGTACTCATTTGAGAGATAAGCATGTGCAACTATTTTTATGAGGTTTGGAGATATTTTGACCCCCGTTCAAGGTTGGTCAAACCAAGGTTGAAAATATGCACTTTGGTTGACTTGCTCAGAATTGAAATTTTAAAGTAGATTTAGATACCCGTTTGAGAGATAACCATGGACACCTATTTTTATGCGATTTGGAGATATTTTCTCCCTCGTTAAAGGTTCGTTAAACAAGGTTGAAAATATGTACTTTTGCCGACTTTTTCAGAATAGAATTCTGAAAGTGGATTTAGGTACCCATTTGAGAGATAAGCATGGACCCCTATTTTAATGAGATTCGAAGCTATTTTGGCTCTCATTCAAGGTTGGTCAAACCAAGCTTGAAAATATGCACTTTTCTCGACTTCCTTGGAGTTGAAATTTGGAAGTGGATTTAGGTACCCATTTGAGAGATAATCATGGAGACCTATTTTTATGAGATTTGGAGCTATTTTGGCCCTTGTTCAAGGTTGGTCAAAACAAGGTTTTAAAATATCCACTTTTGTTGACTTTCTCGAAATTGAAATTTGAAAGTGGATTTAGTTACCCATTTGAGAGATACGCATGGATACCTATTTTTATGAGATTTGGAGCTATTTTGGCCCTCGTTCAAGGTTGCAAAGATGCACTTTTGTCGACTTTCTCAGAATTGAGTTTTGAAAATGCATTTAGGTACCTATTTGAGAGATAAGCATGGACACCTATTTTTTTGATATTTGGAGCTATTTTGGCTCGTGTTCAAGGCTGTTTAAACCAAGGTATAAAATATGCACTTTTGTCGAGTTTTTCGGAATTGAAATTTTAAAGTAGGTTTTGATACCCATTCGAGAGATAAGCATGGACACCTATTTTTATGACATTTGGAGCTATTTCTACCCTCGTTCAAGTTTGGTCAAACCAATGTTGAAAATATGCACTTTTGTCAACTTTCTCGGAATTGAGTTTTGAAAGTGCATTTAGGTACCCATTTCAGAGATAAGCATGGACACCTAATTTTATTGGATTTGGAACTATTTTTTCCCTTGTTCAAGGTTCATCAGACCAAGGTTCAAAATATGCACTTTTCTCGTCTTTCTCGGAATTGAGTTTTGAAAGTGGATTTAGTTACCCATTTGGGAGATAAGCATGGACACCTATTTTTATGAGATTTGGAGCTATTTTGGCCCTTGTTCAAGGGTGGTCAAACCAAGTTTGAAAATATACACTTTTTTCAACTTTCTCAGAATTGAAATTTTAAAGTAGATTTAGATACCCATTTAAGAGATAAGCATGGACACCTATTTTTATGAAATTTGGAGCTATTTTGTCCCTTGTTTAAGGTTGGTCAAACGAACGTTGAAAAGATGCACTTTTGTCGACTTTCTTGAAATTGAGTTTTCAAAGTGGATTTAGGTACCCATTTGAGAGATAAGCATGGACACCTATTTTTCTGAGATTTGGAGTTATTTTGACCCTTGTTCAAGGTTGGTCAAATCAAGGTTGAAACGATGCACTTTTGTCGACTTTCTCGAAATTGAGTTTTGAAAGTGGATTTAGGTACCCATTTGAGAGAGAAGCATGGACACCTATTTTTATGAGATTTGGAGCTATTTTGGCTTGCAATCAAGGTTGGTCAAACAAAGGTTGAAAAGATGCACTTTTATAGACGTTCTCAGGATTGTGTTTTCAAAGTGGATTTAGGTACCCTTTTGAGAGATGACCATGGACACCTATTTTTCTTATATTTGGTGCTATTTTGGCCCTCATTCAAGGTTGGTCAAACCAAGGTACAAAATATGCATTTTTGTCGACTTTCTCTGAATTGATATTTTAGAGTAGATTTAGATACACATTTCAAAGATAAGCATACACACCTTTTTTATGAGATTTGGAGCTATTTTGGCCCTCGTTCAAGGTTGGTCAAACCAACATTGAAGATATGCACTTATGTCGACTTTCTCGGAATTGAAATTTTAAAGTAGAATTAAATACCCATTTGAGAGATAAGCATGGACACCTATTTTAATGAGATTTGGAGTTGTTTTGGCCCTCGTTCAAGGTTGGTCAAACTAAAGTTGAAAAGATGCACTTTTGTCAACATTCTCGGAATTGAGTTTGAAAGTGGATTTAGGTACCCATTTGAGAGATAAGCTTGGACACCTAATTTTATGAGATTTAGAGTTATTTTGGCCCTCATTCAAGGTTTGTCAAACCAAGGTTGAAAGTTTCCACTTTGGTTGACTTTCTTGTAATTGAAATTTGAAAGTGGATTTAGGTCTAAGGTACCCATTTGAGAAATAAGCGTTGACACCTATTTTTATGAGACTTGGAGCCATTTTGGCCCTAGTTCAAGGTTGGTCAAACCAAGGTTTAAAATATGCACTTTTGTCGCCTTTCTTAGGTTTGAAATTTTAAAGTAGATTTAGATACCCATTTGAGAGAAAAACATGGACACCTATTTTTTTTAGATTTGAAGCTATTTTGGGCCTTATTGAAAGTTGGTCAAACCAAGGTTGGAAAGATGTACCTTTTTCAACTTTCTCGCAAATGAGTTTTGAAATTGGATTTAGGTACCCATTTGAGAGATAAGCATGGAAAACTATTTTTATGAGAATTGGAGTTATTTTGGCCGTCGTTCAAGGTTGGTCAAACCAAAGTTGAAAATATGAAGTTTTATTGACTTTCTCGGAATTGAATTTTAAAGTAGATTTAGATACCCATTTGAGAGATAAGCATGGACACCTATTTTTGTGAGATTTGGAGATATTTTGGCCCTCGTTGAAGGTTCACCAAACCAAAGTTGAAAAGATGCACTTTTTTCGACTTTCTCGAAATTGAATTTTTAAAGTGGATTTAAGTACCCATTTGAGAGATAAGCACAGACACCTAATTTTTATGAGATTCGAAGCTATTTTCGCCCTTGTTCAAGGTTGTTAAAACCAAGGTTGAAAATATGCACTTTTTGACTTTCTCAGAATTGAAATTTGAAAGTGGATTTACGTACACATTAGAGAGATAATCATGGACACCTATTTTTATGAGAGTTGGAGCTTGTTTGGCCCTCATTCAAAGTTAGTCAAACCAATGTTTTAAAATATCCACTTTTGTCGACTTTCTCAAAATTGAAATTTGAAAGTGGATTTAGGTAGCCATTTGAGAGATAAGCATGGACACCTATTTTTATGAGATTTGGAGCTATTTTGGTCTTCGTTTAATGCTGGTCAAACCAAGGTTGAAAATATGCACTTTTGTTGACTTTCTCAGAATTTGAGTTTTCAATGTGGATTTCGGTACCTATTTGAGAGATAAGCATGGACACCTAGTTTTATGAGATTTGCAGCTATTTTGTCTCACGTTCAAGGCTGTTCAAACAAAGGTTGAAAATATGCACTTTTGTCGACTTTCTTGGAATTGACATTTTAAAGTAGATTTCGATACCCATTTGAGAGATAAGCATGGACACCTATTTTTATGAGATTTGGAGCTATTTTGGCCCTCATTCAAGGTTGGTCAAACAAAGGCTGAAAATATGCACTTTTGTCGACTTTCTCAGAATTGAGTTTTGAAAGTGAATTTGGGTTCCCATTTGAAAGATAAGCATGGACACGTATTTTTTATGAGATTTGGAGCTTTTTAGGCCCTCGTTCAAGGTTCGTCATACCAAGCTTGAAAATATTCACTTTTGTCGTATTTCTTGAAATTGGGTTTGGAAAGTAGATTTCGTTACCCATTTTAGAGATAGGCATGGACACCTATTTTTGTTAGATTTGGAGCTATTCTGGCCTGCGTTTAAGGTTGGTCAAACCAACATTGAAAATATGAACTTTTGTCGACATTCTTGGAATTGAGTTTTCAAAGTTGATTTAGGTAGCCATTTGAGAGATAAGCATGGGCACCTATTTTTTTGAGATTTTGATCTATTTTGGACCTAGTTGAAGGTTGGTCAAACCAAGATTTAAAATATGCACTTTTGTCGACTTTCTAGGAGTTGAGTTTGAAAGTGGATTTAGGTAGCCATTTGGGAGATAAGCATGGACACCTATTTTTATGAGATTTGGAGCTATTTCGGCCCTCATTCAAGGTTGGTCAAACAAAGGTTGAAAATATGCACTTTTGTCAACTTTCACAGAATTGAAATTTTGAAGTAAATTCAGATACCCATTTGAGAGATAAGCATGTACACTTTTTTTTATGAGATTTGGAGATATTTTGGGCCTCGTTCAATGTTGGGCAAAGAAGGGTTGAAAAGATGCACTTTTGTGGACTTTCTGGGAATTAAGTTTTAAAAGTGGATTTAGGTACCCATTTGACAGATAAGTGTGGACACTGATTTTCAAGAGATTTAGAGTATTTTGGTCCTCTTTCAAGGTTGAAAATATGCACTTTTGTCGACTTTCTCAAAATTGAATTTTGAAAGCAGATTTAGGTACATATTTGAGAGATAAGCATGGACACCTATGTTTATAAGCTTTGGAGTTATTTTTTCCGCCGTTCAAGGTTGGTCAAACCAAGGTTGAAAATATGGACTTTTGTCAACTTTCTCGTAATTGAGTTTTGAAAGTGGACTTACTACCCATTTGAGAGATAAGCATGGACACCTATTTTTATGAGATTTGAAGCTATTTTGGCCCTCGTTCAAGGTTGGCCAAACCAGGGTTGAAAATATCCACTATATTCGGCTTTCTCGGAATTGAAATTTTGAAGCGAAGTGAGGTACCCATTTGAGCGATAAGCATGGACACCTATTTTTATGATATTTGGAGCTATTTTGACCTTCGTTCAAGGTTTGTCAAACCAAGGTGGAAAATATGAAATTTTGTTAACTTTCTCTAAATCGAAATCTTAGAGTAGATTTAGATAGCCATTTGAGAGATAAGCATGGACACCTATTTTTATGAGATTTGGAGCTATGTTGTCCCTCGTTCAACGTTGGTCAAACCAAGGTGGTTTAAAATTTGCACTTATGATGACTTTCTCGAAATGAATTTTGAAGAGATATGCATGGACACCTATTTTTATGAGATTTGGAGCTATTTTGGCCCTTGTTCAAGTATGGTGAAGCCAAGTTTGAAAATATGCATTGTTGTCGACTTTCTCGAAATTGAGTTTTGAAAGTGGATTTATATACCCATTTGAGAGATAAAATCGAACACCAATTTTTACGAGATTTGGAGATATTTTGTCCCTCATTAAATGGTTGTAAAACCAAGGTTGACAAGATGCAATTTAATTGACTTTCTCAGAATTGAATTTTGAAAGTGGATTTAGGTACCCATTTTAGAGATAAGCATGGACAACTATTTTTATGAGATTTGGAGTTGTTTTGGCCCTCGTTCAATGTTAGTCAAACCAATGTTGAAAATATGCACTTTTGTCGACTTTCTAGAAATTGAGTTTTGAAAGTGGAGTTAGGTACCCATTTGAGAGATAAGTATGGACGCCTATTTTTCTGAGATTTGGAGTTATTTTGGCCCTCGTTCAAGGTTGGTCAAACCAAGGTTGAAAATATGCACTTTTGTGGAATTCTGGGAATTGAGTTTTGAAAGTGGATTTAGGTACCCATTTGAGAGAAATGGATGGACACCTATTTTTATGAGGTTTGGAGCTATTTTGTCCCGTGTTGAAGGTTGGTCAAACCAACGTTGAAAATATGCACCTTTGTTGACTTTCTCAGAATTGAGTTTTTAAAGTGGATTTAGGTTCCCATGTGAAAGATAAGCATGGAAACCAATTTTTATGGGATTTGGAGCTATTTTGGCCCTCGTTCAAGGCTGGTAAAACGAAGGTTGAAAATATGCATTTTTGTCAACTTTATCGGAATTGAAATTTTAAAGTAGATTTAGATACACATTTGAAAGATAAGCATGGCACCTATTTTTAAGAGATTTGGAGCTATTTTGGCCCTCGTTCAAAGTTGGTCAAACCGAGGTTGAAAATATGTACTTTTGTCATCTTTCTCGGAATTCAGTTTTTAAAATGGATTTAGGTACCCATTTGAGAGATAAGCATGGACACCTATTTTTATGAGATTTGGTGGTATTTTGGCCCTCATTCAAGGTTGGTCAAACCAAGGTTGAAAAGATGCACTTTTGTCGACTTTCTCAGAATTGAGTTTTGAAAGTGGATTTAGGTACCCATTTTAGAGATAAGCATGGACATATATTTTTCTGAAATTTGGATCTATTTTGGCCCTCGTTCAAAGTTGGTAAAACCAAGGTTGAAAATATGCACTTTTGTCAACTTTCTCGGAATTCAGTTTTGAAAATGTATTTAGGTACCCTTTTGAGAGATAAGCATGCACACCTATCTCTATGAGATTTGACGCTATTTTGGCCCTCGTTCAAGGTTCGTTAAACCATCGTTGAAAAGATGGACTTTTGTCGACTTTCTCGGAATTGAGTTTTGAAAGTGGATTTAGGTACCCATTTGAGAAATAAACCTGGACACCTTTTTTTATGAGTTTTCAAGCTATTTTGGCCCTTGTTTAAGGTTGGTCAAATCAAGGTTGAAAATATGCACTTTTTTTTACTTTCTCAGAATTGAGTTTTGAAAGTGCATTTAGGTACCCATTTGAGAGATAAGCATGGAAAACTCCTTTTATGAGATTTGAAGCTATTTTGGCCCTTGTTCAAGGTTGGTCAAACCAAGCTTGAAAATATGCACTTTTGTCAACTTTCTGAGAATTCAGTTTTGAAAGTGGATTTAGGTACCCATTTGAGAGATAAACACACTTATTTTCATGAGATTTTTAGCTATTTTGGCCCTCGCTCAAGGTTTGTGAACCGAGGGTTGAAAATATGCACTTTTTAAAACTTTCTCAGAATTCAAATTTTAAAGTAGATTTAGAGACCTATTTGAGACAAAAGCATGGACACCTATTGTTATGAAATTTGGATCTATTTTGGCCCTCGTTAAAGGTTTGTCAAACCAAGGTTTAAAAGATATAATTTTCTCATAATGGAGTTTTGAAAGTGGATTAGGTACCCATTTGAGAGATAAGCATTGGCACCTGTTCTAATGAGATTTGGAGCTATTTTGGCCCTATTTTAAGGTTCGTCAAACCAAGGTTCAAAATATGCACTTTTGTCAACTTTATCGGAATTGAGTTTTGAAAGCTGATTTAGGTACCCATTTGATAGATAGGCATGGACACCTATTTTTATGAGATTTGGAGCTATTTTGGCCCTCGTTCAAGGTTGCTCAAACCAACGTGTAAAATATGCACTTTTATTGACATTCTTGAAATTGAGTTTTGAAAGTGGATTTAGGTACCCATTTGAAAGATACGCATGGGAACCTATTTTTATGAGATTTGGAGCTATTTTGGCCCTTGTTCAGGGTTGGTGAAAGCAAGGACGAAAATATACACTTTTGTTGACTTTCTCAAAATCAAGTTTTGAAAGTGGATTTAGGTACCCATTTAAGATATAAGTGCACCTATTTTTATGTGATTTTGAGCTATTTTGGCCCTCGTTCGACGCTGGTCAAACCAAGACTGAAAATATATACGTTTGTCGACTTTCTCGTAATTGAAATTTTAAAATAGATTTATATACCAATTAGATAAATAAGCATAGACACCTTTCTTTATGACATTCAGATCTATTTTGGCCCTCGTTCAAGGTTGTTCAAAGCAAGGTTGAAGAGATACACTTTTGTTGTCTTTCTCAGAATTGAGTTTTTAAAGTGGATTTAGGTACCCATTTGAGAGATAAGAATGGACACCTATTTTTATGAGATTTGAAGCTATTTTTCCCTACGTGGAATGTTTGTCAAACCAAGGTTGAAAATATCCACTTTTGTGGGATTCCTCGAAACTGAAATTTTAAAGCGGATTTAGGTACCCATTTGGGACATAAGCATGGACCCCTATTTTTATGAGATTTGGAGCTATTTTGGCCCTCGTTCAAGGTTTTTCAAACCAAGGTTGAAATTATGCACTTTTGTCGACATTCTCAGAATTGAAATTTTAAAGTAGATTTAAAAGATGTAGTTTTCTGAACATTATTGAAATTGAGTTTTCAAAGTCGATTTAGGTACCCATTTGAGAGATAAGCATGGACACCTATTCTTATGAGATTTGGAGCTATTTTGGCCCTCAATAAAGGTTGGTTAAACCAAGGTTGAAAATATCCACTTTTGTCAGCTTTCTCAGAATTGAAATTTTAAAGTGGATTTAGGTACCCATTTCAGGCATATGCACGGACATCTATTTTTATGATATTTGGAGCTATTTTGGCCCTCGTTCAAGGTTTCTCAAACCAAGGTTGAAATTATACACTTTTGTTGGCTTTCTTGGAGTTGAAACTTTAAAGTAGATTTAGATACCCATTTGAGAGCTAAGCATGGATGCCTATTTTTATGAGATTTGGAGATATTTTGGCCCTCGTGCAAAGTTGTTCAAACCAAGGTAAAAAAGACAGACTTTTTCTTACTTTTTTCGGAATTGAGTTTTGAAAGTGGATTTAGGTACCCATTCGAGAGATAAGCATGGACACCTATATTTTTGTGATTTGGAGCTATTTTGGCACTCGTTCAAAGTTTCTCAAACAAAGGTTTAAAATATGCACTTTTGTCGACTTTCTCGGAATTGAGTTTTGAAAGTGGATTTAGGTACCCATTTGAGAGATAAGGATGCACACTTATTTTTATGATATTTGGAGCTATTTTGGCCGGCGTTCAAGGTTGGTCAAACCAAGTTTGAAAATATGCACTTTTGTCGAATTTTAAATTTCAAAGTAGATTTAGATACCCATTTGAGAGATAAGCAAGAACACCTAATTTGATGAGATTTGGAGCTATTTTGGCCTTCATTCAAGGTTGGTAAAACCAAGGTTTGAATGATGCACTTTTGTTGAATTTATCAGAATTGAGTTTTAAAAGTGGATTTAGGTACCCATTTGAGAGATAAGCATGGACACCTATTTTTATGAGATTTGGAGCTATTTTGGCACTTGTTGAAAGTTGGTCAAACGAAGGTTGAAAATATGGACTTTTGTCGAATTTCTCGAAAATGAGTTTGGAAAGCGGATTTAGGTACCCATTTGAGAGATAAGCATGGACACATATTTTTATGAGATTTGGATCTATTTTGGCCCTCGTTCAAGCTTGGTCAAACCAAGGTTGAAAATATGCACTTTTTTCAACTTTCTCAGAATCGAGTTTTGAAAGTGGATTTAGGTACCCATTTGAGAGATAAGCATGGACACCTATATTTATGAGATTTGGAGCTATTTTGTCCCGCATTGAAGGTTGGTCAAACCAATGATGAAATTATGTACTTTTATCAAATTTCTCGGAATTGAAATTTTAAAGTAGATTTATATACCCATTTTATTAATAAGGATGGACACCTATTTTTATGAGATCTGAAGCTATTTTGGCCCTTGTTCAAGGTTGGTAAAACCAACATTGAAAAGATGCACTTTTGTTGACGTTCTCAGAATTGAGTTTTCAAAGTGGATGTAGGTACCAATTTGAGAGATAAGCATGGACACCAATTTTTATGAGATTTGGAGCTATTTTGGCTCTCGTTGAAGGTTGCTCAAACGAAGGTTGAAAATATCCACTTTTGTCGGCTTTCTCACAATTGAAATTTTAAAGCGGATTTATGTACCCATTTGAGACATAAGAATTGACACCTATTTAAAAGATGCTTTCTTACTAAGGTTGAAAATATGCACTTTTGTCTACTTTCTCGGAAATGAAATTTTAAGCTAGATTTAGATTACCAATTTGAGACATTTGCATTGATACCTATTTTTATGATATTTGGAGCTATTTTGGCCCTCATTCAAGGTTGGTCAAACTAAGGTTTAAAATTTGCACTTTTGTCAACTTTCAAGAAATTGAGTTTTGAAAGTGGATTTAGGTGGGTTTCATAGACAAGCATAGACACCTATTTTTATGAGATTTGGAGCTATTATGTGCCTTGTTCAATGTTGGTCAAACCAAGGTGGTTTAAAATATGCACTTTTGTCGACCTTCTCAAAATTGAGTTTTGGAGGGATAAGCATGGACACTTATTTTTATGAGATTTGGAGCTATTTTGGCTCTCGTTCAAAGTTGGTCAAGCCAAGTTTTAAAATTTGCATTGTTGTCGACTTTCTCGCAATTGAGTTTTGAAAGTGGATTTATATACACATGTGAGAGATAAGCTCGAACATCTATTTTGGCCCTCGCAGAAGGTTGGTCAAACCAAGGATGAAAATATCCACTTTTATCGAATTTCTCATAATTTAAATTCTAAAGCGGATTTAGGTACCCATTTGAGACATAAGCATGGACACCTATTTTTATGAGATTTGGAGCTATTTTCTCCCTCGTTCAAGGTTTGTCAAACTAAGGTTGAAAATATGCACTTTTGTCGACTTTCTCAAAATTGAAATTTTTAAGTAGATTTAGATACCCATTTGAGAGATAAGGATAGACGCCTATTTATATGAGATTTGGAGATATTTTGGCCCATGTGCAAAGTTGGACAAACCAAGGTTAAAAGGATGCACTTTTTTCTACTTTCTCGGGATTGAGTTTTCAAAGTGAATTTAGGTACCCAACTGAGAGATAAGCATGGACACCTATTTTTATGCGATTTGGAGCTATTTTGGCCCACGTTCATAGTTGGTTAAACAAAGGTTGAAAATATGCACTTTTGTCGACTTTCCCAGAATTAAGTTTTGAAAGTGGATTTAGGTACCAATTTGAGAGATAAGCATGGAAACCTATTTTTATGAGATTTGGAGCTATTTTGGCCCTCCTTCAAGGTTGGTCAAATGAAGGTTGAAAATATGCAGTTTTGTCAAATTTGTCGGATTTTAAATTTCAAAGTGGATTTAGATACCCATTTTAGAGATAAGCAAGGACACTTAATTTGATGAGATTTGGAGCTATTTTTCCCGCGTTCAAGGTTAGTCAAACCAAGGTTGGAAAGATCCACTTTTGTCGACTTTATCACAATTGAGTTTTAAAAGTGGATTTAGGTACCCATTTGAGAGATAAGCATGGACACCTTTTTTTATGAGATTTGGAGCTATTTTGGCCCTTGTTCAAAGTTGCTCAAACCAAGGTTGAAAATATGCAGTTTTTCGACTTTCTCTAAATTGAAATTTTAAAGTAGACTTAGATAGCCATTTGAAAGGTAAGCCTAGACACATATTTTTATGGGAATTGGATCCATTTTCGCCCTCGTTCAAGGTTGGTCAAACCAAGGTTTAAAAGATGCAATTTTGTTGACTTTCTCGGAATTGAGTTTTGAAAGTGGATTTAGTTACACATTTGAGAGATAAGCATGGACACCTATTTTTATGAGATTTGGAGTTATTTTGGCTTGCGTTGAAGGTTTTTCAAACTAATGATGAAAATATGCACTTTTTTCGAATTCTCGAAATTGAAATTTTAAAGTAAATTTATATACCCTTTTGAGAAATAAGCATGTACACCTATTTTTATAAGATTTGAAGCTATTTTGGCCCTCTTTCAAAGTTGGTCAAATTAACATTGAAAAGATGTACTTTTGTTGACGTTCTCAAAATTGAGTTTTCAAAGTGGATTTAGGTACCCATTTGAGAGATAAACATGGACACCTATTTTTATTAGATTTGGAGGTATTTTTTCCCACGTCGAAGGTTGGTCAAACCAAGGTTGAAAATATACACTTTTGTCAACTTTCTAGGAATTGAGTTTTGAAAGTGGATTTAGGTACCCATATGAGAGATAAGAATGGACACCTATTTTTATGAGATTTGGAGCTATTTTGGCCATCATTCAAGGTTGGTGAAACCAAGGTTGAAAATATGTGCTTTTGTCGACTTTCTCGGAATTGAAATTTTAAAGTAGATTTAGATACTCATTTGAGAGATAAGCATGGACACCTATTTTTATGAGTTTTGGAGATTTTTGGCCCTTGTGCAAGGTTGGTCAAACCAAGGTTCAAAAGATGCACTTTTTTCGACTTTCTCGAAATTTAGTTTTGAAAGTTGATTTAGGTACCCATTTGAGGGATAAGCATTGAAACCTATTTTTATGAGATTTGGAACTATTTTGGCCTTCATTCAAAGTTAGTCAAACCAAGGTTAAAAATATGCGCTTTTGTTGACTATCTCAAAATTGAAATTTTAAAGCGGATTTACGTACCCACTTGAGACATAAGCATCGACACCTATTTTTATGAGATTTTGAGTTATTTTGGCCCTTGTTCACGGTTTGTCAAACCAAGGTTAAAAATATGCACTTTTGTCGAGTTTCTTAGAATTGAAATTTCAAGGTAGATTTAGATAGCCATTTGAGAGATAACCATGGACACCTATTTTTATGAAATTTGAAGATATTTTTTCCCTTGTTAAAGGTTTGTCAATCCAAGGTTGAAAAGATGCAATTTTGTCGACTTTCTAGGAATTCTATTTCGAAAGTGGATTTAGGTACCCATTTGAGAGATAAGCATGGACACCTATTTTTTTGAGATTTGAAGATATTTTGGCCTTTGTTCAAAGTTGGTCAAACCAAGGTTGAAAATATGAAGTTTTGTCGACTTTCTTGGAATTGAGTTTTGAAAGCGGATTTAGGTACCCATTTGAGAAATGAGCATGGATACCTATTTTTATGAGATTTGGAGCTATTTTGGCCGTTGTTCAAGGTTGAAAACATGCACTTTTGTCGACTTTCTCGAAATTGAAATTTTAAAGTAGATTTAGATACCCATTTGAAATATAAGTATGGACACCTATTTTTATGATATTTGGAGATATTTTGGCCCTCGTGCAAGGTTAGTCAAACCTAGTTTGAAAAGATGCATTTTTTGTACTTCCTCGAAATTGAGTTTTGAAAGTGGATTTAGGTACCCATTGGAGAGATAAGCATGGAAACCTATTTTTATGATATTTGGAGCTAGTTTGGCCCTCGTTCAACGTTGGTCAAACCAAGGTTGAAAATATGCACTTTTGGTTACTTTCTCGGGATTGAGTTTTGAAAGTGGATTTAGGTCCCATTTGAGAGATAAGCATGGACACGTATTTTTATGAGATTTGGAGCGATTTTGGCCCTCATTCAAGGTTGCTCAAATCAAGGTTGAAAAAATGCACTCTTTTTTACTTTCTTTGAATTGAGTTTTGAAAGTGCATTTAGGTACCCATTTGAGAGATAACCATGGACACCTATTTTTATTAGATTTGGAGCTATTTTGGTCCTCTTTCAAGCTTGGTCAAACCATGGAAACCTATTTTTATGAGAGTTGGAGTTATTTTGGCACTCGTTCATAGTTGGTCAAACCAAGGTGGAATATATGGACTTTTGTCGACTTTGTCGAAATTGAAATTTTAAAGTAGATTTAGATGCCCATTTGAGAGATAAGCATGGAAACCTATTGTTATGAGATTTGGAGCTATTTTAGCCCTAGTTCAAGGTTGGTCAAACTAACTTTGAAAAGATGCAGTTTTGTCGACATTCTCGAAATTGAGTTTTCAAATTGGATTTAGGTACCCATTTGAGAGATAATCATGGACACCTATTTTTTTAAGATTTGGAGCTATTCTAGTCAGCGTTGAAGGTTGGTCAAACCAAGGTTCAAAGTATGCACTTTTGTCTACTTTCTCAGAATTGAAAATTTAGAGTGGATTTAGGTACCCATTTGAGAGATAGGCATGGACCCCTATTTTTATGAGATTTATAGCTATTTTGGCCCTTGTTCAAGGTTGGTCAAACCAACATTGAAAATATGAACTTTTGTCGATATCCATTTGAGATGTAAGCATGCATGCTTATTTTCATGAGATTTGAATCTATTTTTCCCCTTCTTCAAGGTTGGTGAAATCAACGTTGAAAATATGCACTTTTGTCGACTTTCTCAGAATAGATTTTTGAAAATGGATTAGGTACCCATTTGAGAGATAAGAAAGGACGTCTATTTTTTTGTATATTTCGAGCTATTTTGGCCCTCATTCAAGCTTGGTTAAACCAAGGTCGAAAATATGCACTTTTGTCGACTTTCTCGGAATTGCGTTATGAAAGTGGATTTAGGTGCCCTTTTGAGAGACCGGATGGTCACCTATTTTTATGAGTTTGGAGCTATTTTAAACCTTGTTTAAGGTTGGTCAAACCAAGGTTAAAAATATGTACTTTTGTCGACTTTCTCAGAATTGATTTTTGAGAGTGGATTTAGGTACCCATTAAAGAGATAAGCACAACTATTTTTATAATATTTTGAGCTATTTTGGCCCTCATTCAAGGTGCTCAAAATAAAATTGAAAATATGCACTTTCGTCGACTTTCTTGGAATTGAAATTTTAAAGTAGATTTAGATACCCATTTGAGAGATCAGCATGAACACCTATTTTTATGATATTCGGAGCTATTTTGGCCCTTGTTCAAGGTTTGTCAAACGAAGGTTGAAAATATGCACTTTTGTCGAATTTCTCATAATTGAGTTTTGAAAGTGGATTTAGGTACCCATTTGAGAGATAAGCATTGACACCTACTTTTATGAGATTTGGAGTTATTTTGGTCCTCGTTCAAGGTTAGTAAAACCAAGGTTGTAAATATGCACACTTGTAGACTTTCTCGAAATTGAGTTTTGAAACAGGATTTAGGTACTCATTTTAGAGATAAGCATGGACACCTATTTTTATGGGATATGGACCTATTTTGGCCATCGTTCAAGATTGGTCAAACCAAGGTTGAAAATATGCACCTTTTGTTGACTCTCTCGGAATTCAAATTTTAAATTAGATTTAGATACCCATTTGAGAGATAACCATGCACACCTATTTTTTATGCATTCAAAGCTATTTTTGGCCTCGCTCAAGGTTGGTCGCGTTCAAGGTTGGTCAAACCAAGGTTGAAAATATGTACTTTTGTCGACTTTCTTGGAATTGAAATTTTAATCTAGATTTAGATACACATTTGAGAGATAAGAATGTACACCTATTTTTATGACATTTTTGGGGCTATTCTGGCCCTCGTTTAAGGTTGGTCAAACCAAGGTTGAAAAGATCCACTTTTGTCGCCTTTCTTAGGATTTAGTTTTGAAAGTGGATTTAGGTACCCATTTGAGAGATAAGCATGGACACCTATTTTTATGAGATTTGGAGCCATTTTGGTGCTCGTTCAAGGTTGAAAATATGCACCTTTGTCGAGTTTCTCGGAATTGAGTTTTGAAATCTGATTTAGATACCCATTTGAGAGATAAGAATGGACACCTATTTTTATGATATTTGGAGCTATTTTGGCCCTCGTTCAAGGTTGGTCAAACCAAGGTTGAAAATATGCACTTTTGTCGAGTTTCTCGGAATTGAGTTTTGAAAGTGGATTTAGGTACCAATTTGGGAAATAAGCATGGACACCTATTTTTATGAGAGTTGGAGCTATTTTGGCCCTCGTTCAAGGTTGGTTAAACCAAGGTTGAAAAGATGTTGTTTTGCGACTTTCCCATAATTGAGTTTTGAAAGTGGATTTAGGTACCCATTTGAGAGATAAGTATGGAAAACTATTTGTATGATATTTGGACCTATTTTGGCCTTCATTCAATGTTGTTCAAACCAACGTTGAAAATATGCAATTTTGTCGACTTTCTTGGAATTCAAATTTTAGTGTAGATTTAGATACCTATTTGAGAGATAATTATGGGCACCTATGTTTATGAAATTTGGATCTATTTTGGCCCTCGTTCATGGTTGGTTAAACCATGAACGAAAATATGAACTTTTGTTGACTTTCTTGGAATTGAGTTTTGAAAGTGGATTTAGGTATCCATTTGAGAGATAAGAATCGATACCTATTTTTATGAGATTTGGATCTATTTTTCCCTCGTTCAAGGTTGGTCAAACCAAGGTTGAAACTTTACACTTTTGTCAACTTTCTTGGAATTGAGTTTTGAAAGCGGATTTAGGTACCCATTTAAGAGATAATCATGGACACCTTTTTTTATGATATTTCGAGCCATTTTGGCCCTCATTAAAGGTTGGTCAAACCGAGAATGAATAGTATACACTTTTGTCGAATTTCTCAGAATTGAATTTTAAATGCAGATTTAGGTACTCATTTGAGAGATAAGCATGTGCAACTATTTTTATGAGGTTTGGAGCTATTTTTACCCTTGTTCAAGTTTGGTCAAACCAAGGTCGAAAATATGCACTTTGGTTGACTTGCTCAAAATTGAAATTTTAAAGTAGATTTAGATCCCCATTTGAGAGATAACCATGGTCTCCTATTTTTAAGAGATATGGAGATATTTTGGCCCTCATTAAAGGATCGTTAAACAAGGTTGAAAATATGCACTTTTGTTGACTTTGTCAGAATTGAATTTTGAAAGTGGATTTAGGTACCCATTTGACAAATAAGCATGGACACCTATTTTAATGAGATTCCAAGCTATTTTGGTGTGTATTCAAGGTTGGTCAAACCAAGGTTGAAAATATGCACTTTTGTCGACTTCCTTGGAATTGAAATTTGGAAGTGGATTTAGGTACCCATTTGAGAGATAATCATGGACACCTATTTTTATGAGATTTGGAGCTATTTGGGTCCTCGTTCAAGGTTGGTCAAACCAAGGTTTTAAAATATCCACTTTTGTCGACTTTCTTGGAATTGAAATTTGAAAGTGGATTTAGTTACCCATTTGAGAGATAAGCATGGACACCTATTTTTTTGAGATTTGGAGCTATTTTGGCCCTCGTTCAAGGTTAAGAAGATGCACTTTTGTCGACTTTCTCAGAATTGAGTTTCGAAAATGCATTTAGGTACCTATTTGAGAGATAAGCATGGAGACCTATTTTTATGATATTTGGAGCTATTTTGGCCCGTGTTCAAGGTTGTTCAAACCAAGGTATAAAATATGCACTTTTGTCGAGTTTTTTGGAATTTAAATTTTAAAGTAGATTTCGATACCCATTCGAGAGATAAGCATGGACACCTATTTTAAAGTAGATTGAGATACCCATTTGAGAGATAACCATGGACACCTATTTTTATGAGATTTCAAAATATTTTGGCCCTTGTTAAAGGTTCATTAAACAAGGTTGAAAATATGCACTTTTGCTGACTTTATCAGAATTGAATTTTTGAAGTGGATTTAGGTACCCATTTGAGAGATAAGCGTGGACACCTATTTTAATGAGATTCAAAGCTATTTTGGCCCTCGTTCAAGGTTGGTCAAACTAAGGTTGAAAAGATGCACTTTTGTCAACTTTCTCAGAATTGAGTTTTGAAAGTTGAGTTAGGTACCCATTTTAGAGATAAGCATGGACACCTAATTTTATGAGATTTGGAACTATTTTTTCCCTCGTTCAAAGTTCATCAGACCGAGGTTCAAAATATGCACTTTTCTCGTCTTTCTCGGAATTGAGTTTTGAAAGTGGATTTAGTTACCCATTTGAGAGATAAGCATGGACACATATTTTTATGAGATTTTGAGCTATTTTGGCCCTTGTTCAAGGGTGGTCAAACCAAGTTTGAAAATATACACTTTTGTTAACTTTCTCAGAATTGAAATTTTAAAGTAGATTTAGATACCCATTTAAGAGATAAGCATGGACACCTATTTTTATGAAATTTGGAGCTATTTTGGCCCTCGTTTCAGGTTGGTAAAACCAACATTGAAAATATGCACTTTTGTCAGCTTTCTCGAAATTGAGTTTTCAAAGTGGATTTAGGTACCCATTTGAGAGATAACCATGGACACCTATTTTTCTGAGATTTGAAGTTATTCTAACCCTTGTTCAAGGTTTCTCAAACCAAGGTTGAAATGATGCACTTGTGTCGACTTTCTCGAAATTGAGTTTTGAAAGTAGATTTAGGTACCCATTTGAGAGATAAGCATGGACACCTATTTTTATGAGATTTGGAGCTATTTTCGCCCTCATTCAATGTTGGTCAAATCAAGATTGAAAAGATGCACTTTTATCGACTTTCTCAGGATTGTGTTTTGAAAGTGGATTTAGTTACCCTTTCGAGAGATAAGCATTGACACCTATTTTTCTTATATTTGGAGCTATTTTGGCCCTTGTTCAAGGTTGGTCAAACCAAGGTACAAAATATGCATTTTTGTCGACTTTCTCTGAATTGAAATTTTAGAGTAGATTTACATACACATTTGAGAGATAAGCATACACACCTTTTTTTATGAGATTTGGAGCTATTTTGGCCCTCGTTCAAGGTTGGTCAAACCAATGTTGAAGATATGCACTTATGTCGACTTTTTTGGAATTGAAATTTTAAAGTAGAATTAGATACCCATTTGAGAGATAAGCATGGACACCTATTTTAATAAGATATAGAGCTATTTTGGGCCTCGTTCAAGGTTGGTCAAACTAACGTTGAAAGGATGCACTTTTGTCAACTTTCTCGGAATTGAGTTTGAAAGTGGATTTAGGTACCCATTTGAGAGATAAGCTTGGACACCTAATTTTATGAGATTTAGAGCTATTTTGGCCTTCATTCAAGGTTGGTCAAAGGTATAAGGTACCCATTTGAGAAATAAGCATTGACACCTATTTTTATGAGACTTGGAGTTTTTTTGGCCCTAGTTCAAGGTTGGTCAAACCAAGGTTGAAAATATGCACTTTTGTCGCCTTTCTTAGGTTTGAAATTTTAAAGTAGATTTAGATACCCATTTGAGAGAAAAACATGCAAACCTATTTTTCTTAGATTTGAAGCTATCTTGGGCCTTATTGAAAGTAGGTCAAACCAAGGTTGGAAAGATGTACTTTTTCAACTTTCTCGCAATTGAGTTTTGGAAGTGGATTTAGGTACCCATTTGAGAGATAAGCATGGAAAACTATTTTTATGAGAATTGGAGCTATTTTGGCCCTCGTTCAAGGTTGGTCAAACCAAAGTTGAAAATATGCAGTTTTATCGACTTTCTCGGAATGGAATTTTAAAGTAGATTTAGATACCCATTTGAGATATAAGCATGGACACCTATTTTTATGAGATTTGGAGATATTTTGGCCCTCGTTCAAGGTTTGCCAAACCAGAGTGGAAAAGATGCACTTTTTCTGACTTTCTCGAAATTGAATTTTTAAAGTGGATTTAGGTACCCATATTTTTATGAGATTCGAATCTATCTTGCTCCTCGTTCAAGGTTGTTAAAACCAAGGTTGAAAATATGCACTTTTTTAGACTTTCTCAGAATTGAAATTTGAAAGTGGATTTAGGTACACATTAGAGAGATAATCATGGACACCTATTTTTATAAGAGTTGGAGCTTTTCTGGCCCTCGTTCAAGGTTGGTCAAACCAAGGTTTTAGGATATCCACTTTTGTTGACTTTCTCGAAATTGAAATTTGAAAGTGGATTTAGGTATCCATTTGAGAGATAAGCATGGACACCTATTTTTATGAGATTTGGAGCTATTTTGGTCCTCGTTTAATGTTGGTCAAACCAAGAATGAAAAGATGCACTTTTGTCGAATTTCTCATAATTTGATTTTTTAAAGTGGATTTAGGTACCTATTTGAGAGATAAGCATGGACACCTAGTTTTATGAGATTTGGAGCTATTTTGGCTCACGTTCAAGGTTGTTCAAATGAAGGTTGAAAATATGAACTTTTGCTGACTTTCTTGGAATTGAAATTTTAAAGTAGATTTCGATACCCATTTGAGAGATAAGCATGGACACCTATTTTTATGAGATTTGGAGCTACTTTGGCCCTCGTTCAAGGTTGGTCAAATAAAGGCTAAAAAGATGCACTTTTGTCGATTTTCTCGGAATTGAGTTTTGCAAGTGAATTTAGGTACCCATTTGAGAGATAAGCATGGACATGTATTTTTTATGATATTTGGAGCTTTTTAGGCCCTCATTCAACGTTCATTAGACCAAGCTTGAAAATATTCACTTTTTTCGTATTTCTCGAAATTTGGTTTTGAAAGCAGATTTAGTTACCCATTCGAGAGATAAGCATGGACACCTATTTTTGTGAGATTTGGAGCTATTTTGCCCCTCGTTTAAGGTTGGTCAAACCAACGTTGAAAAGATGAACTTTTGTTGACATTCTTGGAATTGAGTTTTCAAAGTTTATTTAGGTACCCATTTGAGAGATAAGCATGGACACCTATTTTTTTGAGATTTTGATCTATTTTGGTCCTAGATTAAGGTTGGTCAAACCAAGATTTAAAATATGCACTTTTCTCGACTTTCTAGGAATTGAGTTTGAAAGTGAATTTAGGTGGCCATTTGGGAGATAAGCATGGACACCTATTTTTACGAGATTTGGAGCTAGTTTGGCCCTCATTCAAGTTTGGTCAAACCAAGGTTGAAAATATGCACTTTTTTCAACTTTCACGACATTGAAATTTCAAAGTAAATTCAAATACCCATTTGAGAGATAAGCATGTACACTTTTTTTTATGAGATTTGGAGATATTTTGGGCCTCGTTCAAGGTTGGGCAAAGCAAGGTTGAAAAGATGCACTTTTGTGGACTTTCTGGGAATTAAGTTTTAAAAGTGGATTTAGGTACCCATTTGAGAGATAAATGTGGACACTGATTTTTAAGAGATCTGGAGTATTTTGGTTCTCTTTCAAGGTTGGTAAAACTAAGGTTGAAAATATGCACTTTTGTCGACTTTCTCAAAATTGAATTTTGAAAGCGGATTTAGGTACATATTTGAGACATAAGCACGGAAACCTATTTTTATAAGATTTGGAGTTATTTTTGCTGCCATTCAAGGTTGGTCAAACTAAGGTTGAAAATATGCACTTTTGTCGACTTTCTCGGAATTGAGTTTTGAAAGTGGACTTACGTACCCATTTGAGAGATAAGCATGGACACCTATTTTTATGAGATTTGAAGCTATTTTGGCCCTCGTTCAAGGTTGGTCAAGCCAAGGTTGAAAATATCCACTTTTGTTGGCTTTCTTGGAATTGAAATTTTGAAGTGAAGTGAGGGACCCATTTAAGAGATAAGCATGGACACCTATTTTTATGAGATTTGGAGCTATTTTGACCTTCCTTCAAGGTTTGTCAAACCAAGGTGGAAAATATGAACTTTTGTCGACTTTCTCTAAATTGAAATTTTAGATTAGATTTAGATAGCCATTTGAGGGTTAAGCATGGACACCTATTTTTATGAGATTTGGAGCTATTTTGGCCCACGTTCCAGGTTGGTCAAACCAAGGTTGGAAAGGTGCACTTTTGTCGACTTTCTCATAATTGAGTTTTGAAAGTGGATTTAGGTACCCATTTGAGAGATAAGCATGGACACCTATTTGTATTATATTTGGAGCAATTTTGGCCCTAATTCAAGGTTCATCAAACCAAGGTTGAAAATATGCACTATAGCGGACTTTCTCGGAATTGAGTTTTGAAAGCGGATTTAGGTACCCATTTAGGAGATAAGCATGGACCCCTATTTTTATGATATTTGGAGTTACTTTGGCCTTCGTTCAATATTGGTCAAACCAAGTTTGAAAATATGCACTATTGGAGTTGGGATAAGTTTGGACCATTCGGAACATTCTTGAAATTCTCTACAATTTGATATTTTGATTTGTTTCTAATTCCTTACCATTTGTCCGGGTCAATTGTTTTAGTAAGAAAGTATCTTATAAAAGATGTTTTTTAAAAAGAAAATTTTAAAAGATGCTTTCTTTCTGAGGTGGAAAATATGCACTTTTGTCTTCTTTCTCGGAATTGAAATTTTAAGCTAGATTTAGATTACCAATTTGAGAGATAAGCATTGACACCTATTTTTATGAGATTTGGAACTATTTTGGCCCTCCTTCAAGGTTGGTCAAACCAAATTTTAAATGATGCACTTGTGTCGATCTTCTCGAAATTAAGTTTTGAAAGTGGATTTAGGTGGGTTTGAGAGATAAGCATGGACGCCTGTTTTTATGAGATTTGGAGCTATTTTGTCCCTCATTCAATGTTGGTGAAACCAAGGTGGTTTAAAATTTCCACTTATGACAACTTTCTCTGAATGAGTTTTGAAGAGATATGCATGGACACCTATTTTTATTAGATTTGGAGCTATTTTTTCCCTCGTTCAAGTATAGTGAAGCCAAGCTTGAAAATATGCATTGTTGTCGACTTTCTCAAAATTGAGTTTTCAAAGTGGGTCTATATACCCATTTGAGAGATAAGATCGAACACCAATTTTTATGAGATTTGGAGATATTTTGTCCCTCGTTAAATGTTGGTAAAACCAAGGTTGACAACATGTAATTTATTTGACATTCTCGGAATTGAATTTTGAAAGTGGATTTAGGTACCCATTTGAGAGATAAGCATGGACAACTATTTTTATGAGATTTGGAGTTATTTTGGCCCTCGTTCAAGGTTAGTCAAACCAATGTTGAAAATATGCACTTTTGTCGACTTTCTCAAAATTGAGTTTTGAAAGTGGAGTTAGGTACCCATTTGAGAGATAAGTATGAACACCTATGTTTTTGAGATTTGGAGTTATTTTGGCCCGTGTTCAAGGTTGGTCAAACCAAGGTTGAAAAGATGCACTTTTGTGGAATTCTGGTAATTGATTTTTGAAAGTGGATTTAGGTACCCATTTGAGAGAAATGGATGGACACCTATTTTTATGAGATTTGGAGCTATTTGTCCGTCATTGAATGTTGGTCAAACCAAGGTTGAAAATATGCACTTTCGTTGACTTTCTCATAATTGTGTTTTTAAACTGGATTTAGGTTCCCATTTGAGAGATAAGCATGGAAACCTATTTTTATGAGATTTGGAGCAATTTTGGCCCTTGTTCAAGGTTGGTAAAACCAAGGTTGAACATATGCATTTTTATCAACTTTATTGGAATTGAAATTTTAAAGTAGATTTAGATACACATTTGAAAGATAATCATGGACACCTATTTTTATGAGATTTGGAGCTATTTTGGCCCTCATTCAAAGTTGGTCAAACTGAGGTTGAAAATATGTACTTTTGTCAACTTTCTCGGAATTCAATTTTTAAAATGGATTTAGGTACCCATTTGAGAGATAAGCATGGGCACCTATTTTTATGAGATTTGGTGGTATTTTGGCCCTCGTTCAAGGTTGGTCAAATCAAGGTTGAAAAGATGCACTTTTGTTGACTTTCTCATAATTGTGTTTTGAAAGTGGATTTAGGTACCCATTTCAGAGATAAGCATGGACACCTATTTTTCTGAAATTTGGAGCTATTTTGGCCCTCGTTCAAAGTTGGTCAAACCAAGGTTGAAAATATCCACTTTTGTCAACTTTCTCGGAATTTAGTTTTGAAAATGGATTTAGGTACCCATTTGAGAGATAAGCATGGAAAGGTGCACTTTTGTCGACTTTCTCGGAATTGAGTTTTGAAAGTGGACTTACGTACCCATTTGAGAGATAAGCATGGACACCTATTTTTATGAGATTTGAAGCTATTTTGGCCCTTGTTCAAGGTTGGTCAAACCAAGGTTGAAAATATCCACTTTTGTTGGCTTTCTTGGAATTGAAATTTTGAAGCGAAGTGAGGGACCCATTTAAGAGATAAGCATGGACACCTATTTTTATGATATTTGGAGCTATTTTGACCTTCGTTCAAGGTTTGTCAAACCAAGGTGGAAAATATGAACTTTTGTCGACTTTCTCTAAATTGAAATTTTAGAGTAGATTTAGATAACCATTTGAGGGTTAAGCATGGACACCTATTTTTATGAGATTTGGAGCTATTTTGGCCCACATTCCAGGTTGGTCAAACCAAGGTTGGAAAGGTGCACTTTTGTCGACTTTCTCATAATTGAGTTTTGAAAGTTGATTTAGGTACCCATTTGAGAGATAAGCATGGACACCTATTTGTATTATATTTGGAGCAATTTTGGCCCTAATTCAAGGTTCATCAAACCGAGGTTGAAAATATGCACTATAGCGGACTTTCTCGAAATTGAGTTTTGAAAGCGGATTTAGGTACCCATTTAGGAGATAAGCATGGACCCCTATTTTTATGATATTTGGAGTTACTTTGGCCTTCGTTCAATATTGGTCAAACCAAGTTTGAAAATATGAACTATTGGAGTTGGGATAAGTTTGGACCATTTGGAACATTCTTGAAATTCTCTACAATTTGATATTTTGATTTGTTTCTAATTCCTTACCATTTGTCCGGGTCAGGCGTTTTAGTAAGAAAGTATCTTATAAAAGATTTTTTTTAAAAAGAAAATTTTAAAAGATGCTTTCTTTCTGAGGTGGAAAATATGCACTTTTGTCTTCTTTCTCGGAATTGAAATTTTAAGCTAGATTTAGATTACCAATTTGAGAGATAAGCATTGACACCTATTTTTATGAGATTTGGAACTATTTTGGCCCTCCTTCAAGGTTGGTCAAACCAAATTTTAAATGATGCACTTGTGTCGATCTTCTCGAAATTAAGTTTTGAAAGTGGATTTAGGTGGGTTTGAGAGATAAGCATGGACGCCTGTTTTTATGAGATTTGGAGCTATTTTCTCCCTCATTCAATGTTGGTCAAACCAAGGTGGTTTAAAATTTGCACTTATGACAACTTTCTCTAAATGAGTTTTTAAGAGATATGCATGGACACCTATTTTTATGAGATTTGGAGCTATTTTTGCCCTCATTCAAGTATAGTGAAGCCAAGCTTGAAAATATGCATTGTTGTCGACTTTCTCAAAATTCAGTTTTCAAAGTGGGTCTATATACCCATTTGAGAGATAAGATCGAACACCAATTTTTATGATATTTGGAGATATTTTGTCCCTCGTTAAATGTTGGTAAAACCAAGGTTGACAACATGTAATTTACTTGACATTCTCGGAATTGAATTTTTAAAGTGGATTTAGGTACCCATTTGAGAGATAAGCATGGACAACTATTTTTATGAGATTTGGAGTTATTTTGGCCCTCGTTCAAGGTTAGTCAAACCAGTGTTGAAAATATGCACTTTTGTCGACTTTCTCAAAATTGAGTTTTGAAAGTGGAGTTAGGTACCCATTTGAGAGATAAGTATGGACACCTATGTTTCTGAGATTTGGAGTTATTTTGGCCCGTGTTCAAGGTTGGTCAAACCAAGGTTGAAAAGATGCACTTTTGTGGAATTCTGGTAATTGATTTTTGAAAGTGGATTTAGGTACCCATTTGAGAGAAATGGATGGACACCTATTTTTATGAGATTTGGAGCTATTTGTCCCTCATTGAAAGTTGGTCAAACCAAGGTTGAAAATATGCACTTTTGTTGACTTTCTCAGAATTGCGTTTTTAAACTGGATTTAGGTTCCCATTTGAGAGATAAGCATGGAAACCTATTTTTATGAGATTTGGAGCAATTTTGGCCTTTGTTCAAGGTTGGTAAAACCAAGGTTGAACATATGCATTTTTATCAACTTTATTGGAATTGAAATTTTAAAGTAGATTTAGATACACATTTGAAAGATAATCATGGACACCTATTTTTATGAGATTTGGAGCTATTTTGGCCCTCATTCAAAGTTGGTCAAACCAAGGTTGAAAATATCCACTTTTGTCAACTTTCTCGGAATTTAGTTTTGAAAATGGATTTAGGTACCCATTTGAGAGATAAGCATGGAAAGGTGCACTTTTGTCGACTTTCTCGGAATTGAGTTTTGAAAGTGGACTTACGTAACCATTTGAGAGATAAGCATGGACACCTATTTTTATGAGATTTGAAGCTATTTTGGCCCTCGTTCAAGGTTGGTCAAACCAAGGTTGAAAATATCCACTTTTGTTGGCTTTCTTGGAATTGAAATTTTGAAGCGAAGCGAGGGACCCATTTAAGAGATAAGCATGGACACCTATTTTTATGATATTTGGAGCTATTTTGACCTTCGTTCAAGGTTTGTCAAACCAAGGTGGAAAACATGAACTTTTGTCGACTTTCTCTAAATTGAAATTTTAGAGTAGATTTAGATAGCCATTTGAGGGTTAAGCATGGACACCTATTTTTATGAGATTTGGAGCTATTTTGGCCCACATTCCAGGTTGGTCAAACCAAGGTTGGAAAGGTGCACTTTTGTCGACTTTCTCATAATTGAGTTTTGAAAGTTAATTTAGGTACCCATTTGAGAGATACGCATGGACACCTATTTGTATTATATTTGGAGCAATTTTGGCCCTAATTCAAGGTTCATCAAACCGAGGTTGAAAATATGCACTATAGCGGACTTTCTCGAAATTGAGTTTTGAAAGCGGATTTAGGTACCCATTTAGGAGATAAGCATGGACCCCTATTTTTATGATATTTGGAGTTACTTTGGCCTTCGTTCAATATTGGTCAAACCAAGTTTGAAAATATGCACTATTGGAGTTGGGATAAGTTTGGACCATTTGGAACATTCTTGAAATTCTCTACAATTTGATATTTTGATTTGTTTCTAATTCCTTACCATTTGTCCGGGTCAAGCGTTTTAGTAAGAAAGTATCTTATAAAAGATGTTTTTTAAAAAGAAAATTTTAAAAGATGCTTTCTTTCTGAGGTGGAAAATATGCACTTTTGTCTTCTTTCTCGGAATTGAAATTTTAAGCTAGATTTAGATTACCAATTTGAGAGATAAGCATTGACACCTATTTTTATGAGATTTGGAACTATTTTGGCCCTCCTTCAAGGTTGGTCAAACCAAATTTTAAATGATGCACTTGTATCGATCTTCTCGAAATTAAGTTTTGAAAGTGGATTTAGGTGGGTTTGAGAGATAAGCATGGACGCCTGTTTTTATGAGATTTGGAGCTATTTTCTCCCTCATTCAATGTTGGTCAAACCAAGGTGGTTTAAAATTTGCACTTATGACAACTTTCTCTAAATGAGTTTTGAAGAGATATGCATGGACACCTATTTTTATGAGATTTGGAGCTATTTTTGCCCTCGTTCAAGTATAGTGAAGCCAAGCTTGAAAATATGCATTGTTGTCGACTTTCTCAAAATTGAGTTTTCAAAGTGGGTTTATATACCCATTTGAGAGATAAGATCGAACACCAATTTTATGATATTTGGAGATATTTTGTCCCTCGTTAAATGTTGGTAAAAACAAGGTTGACAACATGTAATTTACTTGACATTCTCGGAATTGAATTTTGAAAGTGGATTTAGGTACCCATTTGAAAGATAAGCATGGACAACTATTTTTATGAGATTTGGAGTTATTTTGGCCCTCGTTCAAGGTTAGTCAAACCAGTGTTGAAAATATGCACTTTTGTCGACTTTCTCAAAATTGAGTTTTGAAAGTGGAATTAGGTA
>LPNX010077925.1:0-120142 GCA_001517045.1 Pseudotsuga menziesii | reverse complement strand
AATGTGTATATATGTTATACTCTCAAATTGCCGTTCTAACAATCTCACATGTAAGAATCTCCTCAATAACGTCGGATCTCTAACATGGTACAAACCATTGATCTTGGACACTACTAACTTTGAATCAAGACGTACCTCAAGAGAGAGAACACCATGCGAAATGGCATCCCGTAGAAGCTTGATAACGGCACTATATTCAGCAACATTGTTGGAAGATGGCCGTAGACATACACCTCCTGAAGACAGTACATGACCCATAGGAGTATAAATCACCCAAGCAGCTGAGGTTGAGTGCTGAGTGTGACGGCTTGCACCATCCGCGAATCCTATGTAGGTGGAAGATTCCATTGACATCTGCCACAAGAAATGGAAACTAATCACAAACCCGATCACGATAAACAAGACGTAACTATGCAAAAAATCTGTACAATAATATACAACAAGCAGCCTTGGCTAAATATCATGCATAGTATTTTTTGAGATAGAGCCCATTTCTAGGCTCCGCCAAGGCTGTCCCTTCGTAATCCACTAACTCGTAAGAACCCTTCTCTAACACATGCTTGACCACGTAAAGACCATGCCACATAGGATTTAACTTCCCTTCCCCCAAGGGTTCTTTTGATTGATCCCACAAAAGGACCAAGTCTCCCTCACTAAACACTCTCAGACGGACAGGCTTATCGTATTGGGCCTTTACGCGACGCTTATTAACCTCTAGAGTCACCAAGGAATCTCTACGCTGCTCGTCAAGTTGCTCAAGGTGAACCAAACACTCCTCCAAAGGTGAAGTGTCTGGTAAGAGTTCCACGGATAACTTCAACGAAGTAATCTCGCATTCAACCGGCAATATCGACTCCACTCCATGCACAAGCTGATATGGAGAAAAACCAGTGGCAGTCTTTACCGCTGTTCGATATGCCCACAAAGCAGGGTATAACATAATATGCCAATTCGTCTTGCTTTGTGCGATGGTTCATTGGAGAATGGACTTAAGTGATTTATTCATTGCTTCAACCTGTCCATTCGCTTGAGGATAGTAAGAAGAGGAGTGCTCTTGCTTATACCCTAACTTGGATGCCAATTCTTCCATCATACGATTTTGAAAGTGCGAGCCATGGTCAGTGACAAGCTCTCTCAGAATCTCGAACCGAGAAATGATTTGGTTGAATACGAAGTGAGCGGCTGTCTCATCGTTGAATCTTACTGTAGGCATTGCCTCAGCCCATTTCGTGAAGTAATCAACAGCCACTATGATATGATGGTGCCCCCCAGCCAAAGCTGGGTTGCAATCCATAAAATCAAGCCCCCATTTGGTGAAGGGACCAGTGATGATAATAGGGTGTAACGGGGCAGGCTTCGAGCGCATATTACGTGTGAACACCTGGAAAGGGTGGAACCTCTTGACTGCTTCAATACAATCCTTGAAGATTGACGGCCATAAATAACCTGCTCTCAAAATCTTTTGAGCTATAGAAATACCAGATAAATGACCACCACACGCCCCTCCGTGGCAATCATTAAGCACTACCTTAGCCTCATCATGAGTTAAACAACGTCGTGAAAGGGAATCTACTCCATGGCAGTACAAATTATTGTCCACTATGAGGTAGTTCTTGGAGACGTGACGTAATCATCGTCGTTCATCTTGCGAGAGGTGAGTAGGGGTCTTCTGCGTTTGCAGATATACTATGATATCCCCATACCATGGGTCAACCATTGAGATTAAGAAAATGTGTTCATCAATGAACGTATCTTCACATACCAACTCCTCAGCCTCACTCGGAAAATCCGATATGAGCTCTGCAAAGATTAAAGATTTCTTCTATTTTGCCGAAAAAAATTCGAGATCAAACTCTTATAGGATGACAATCCATTTATTATATTTTCCCCCAATCATCCTACGTGTGAGGATGAATTGAAACGGATTGACATGGGCAACAACCAAGGTCTGGCGAAGGAGAATATAATGTCTCAAACGCTGCACCGCATGTACGGTAGCTAAGGCAAGCTTCTTGACATGAGAATACCGAATCTCTGCGTCAATAAGGTTTCGGCTCAGATAATATATGACATGCTCCTGGAGCTCCTCATCGTCTTGAACCAAAACCATACCAATCGTCTCTAAAGACACGGCCACATATAATAGGAAATCACGTCTATAATCTGGAGGACTAATTATCGGGGCCGATGCTAGGGCTCGCTTAAGTGCATTGAAGTACTCCTAGGCTCGCTCATCCCATTCAAAGCGAGTATCCTTCTTCAGGAGACACATGAAACCTCTAGTCAAATTGGCAAAATTGACAACAAATATTCGTAGGAAGTTTTCCATGCCTTGCAAACACTGAAGATGACGAATATTTCGCGGGGGAGACAACTGAAGTTTTGCCTCAACCTTCAAAGGGTCGAATCTTATATCCTCTTTCGAAACGATAAATCCTAACAAATGACCTGATTTCACGCAAAAGATGCACTTATGAGGGTTTAATCTAACAGCATAGTGCCGACATCTTTCGAACACCAATCTCAAGTGATAAGAATGACGCATCCTCATGCGAGAATGAGCAGCGAGGTCATCCAAAAATACTTCAATAATGGACTTGAGATCGTGGAAGATCAAGGTCATCGCCTGCTGAAACGTAGCTCCGGTGTTTTTAAGGCCAAAAGGCATTTTTCGATACGCAAATGTTCCCCAAGGACAAATAAATGCGGTCTTATGTTGGTCCTCAGGTTTAATTTGAATCTGATTATACCCGGAAAAGCCATCCATAAAAGAGAACACCTTGCTACCCGCACACTCATCCAAATTCTTATCTATAAACAGTGTGGGGAAGTTATCCTTAGGACAGGCACGATTTAAATCATGAAAATCAATGCATATATGGATCGCTTCCTGCTTCTTATCCACCAGAATGGGGTTTGAAACCCACTCTGTCAAGGGAACGGGATAGATGAAACTAACTTTCAACAGCTTCTCTATCTCTGCCTTTATGGCGGGTGCTTTCCTAGGATTTACCACGCGTAAACACTGTCGAACAGGCTTAGCGTTGGGGTAAGTCTTAATCTCATGTTCGACAATCCGAGGGTCAATCCCTGGCATCTCATCGTAAGACCAAGAAAAAATATCATGGAATTCCTTGAACAGCTCGGTATACTCCCGAATCTCATCTTGGGAACAATCCGCCCCAATGTAGACATTCTCAATTGTACCAGGATTGCGAGAAATGTTGATAGCAATAGTTGACGATATGTTCGCCATGTTTCCATCAGCCATCTGACCAGGAGATCTTAATGGAAACATGGGTCTACCAACTTTCTGACTAAGAATCTCCCTATAATCCTCATGCTCCAAAAGGTCAAGCTCTGGAAGGAATTATGATCTATGATGAAGTTCCTTCCATGGTGGCTCAACTCTCGACATAGCCTCAATAATCGCTTCATCTGAAGGGAAAACTGTATCAAGGCAGTCGTGGGCATGAGAATACTGTACTTCCCATGCTAGCAGCACATAGGGGTCTTTCTCCTCCATTCGTGAAGAGGAAGAACAAGGCTGTGCAGCAGATTGGATATTATCTTGGTAAGCTATCATGACTGCAGGCAACGACATGCTCGTTTCAATGGCCTCAATCGAAGGACTCGGTGAAGGAAGAATCCAAGGATCTCCCATATGACTTGTGTGAAAAGGCACCAATCTCGTAGATGTCGAAGCACCATTGAAACTAGATCCTATCATGAGGACGGGTGCAGGACAACTAAAGGTTCCCATGAGGGACGGATACATGCCTACACCCACACTCCCTATTGCCGACTGGGAATGTTCAACTTTCGGAACCGAAGCTTCCGAAGATGCCGTAACAGATGGATTCTTGAATGCCATTTGATCAATCGTTACAATCTTCCCATTATGAGGAAAGCATACAACGCGAAACACGGAAGACGCAACGGCTTGCATACTATACATTCGGTTCCTTCCCAGTAAGATATTGTAGTCAAGGGGTGCATCAACCACCTCAACCTCTATCACAATGGTCTTCCCTCCAAAACGGACTTTAAGGGAAGAAAGGATACCGTGCGGCCTAAATGATCTCCCATCAAAAGCAGTTAACATGGTCGTAGATTTTGACAACTCAGGAGAACCGAGACCCTTCCAATAAGATAAAGACATCACAGAAGCAGCAGTGCCCTCGTCAATCATAGTGCGCTTAACAATCATATTAAGAAATTCTACATGCACCAAAAAGGACACATAGTAGGGAAAGCGAGGCTGATGTCCTATGGTTTCAAATTTGATCACTGAGGAAGAATCATCACCCTTCACACCAAGAGCGGAAAGCAAAGCCTTCCTTTGCGACGGACAACTCTGAAGCACTTCCAATGCAAACATCGCACAAGGAGTATGGCCCAAGTCCTCGACAACTAAATAATTCTGGGTGGCTCGGGCATTTGGGTTATGACCCGAATGCTTAAGTACCCCCTTAGGAATGCGAGGTGCAGCCTCAGGTTTATCCGCAGGTTTCTCAATGCGCAAAGGGGTTCCTGGTGGATCAGGTTCTTTGCCTGGGTTGGGTTGTGATGAAGTATAATATTTCGCATGCGTCACAACTTTCACGGCACGAACCATATTAATGCACCCATGACCACTAGTTTTAGCTGGATCTTCATCACTAGATTGATCATGGGACTTCGAGTTCATATTCTGGTTATGCGGTAAAGGGTTTGTTAACACAGCTGGGCCCTGTGCTATGAACTTCGAAGCTTCATCCATTCTAGGGCATAAGTAAGTGAGGTGATCATCCTTACATAACTTGCAAGGAAACTTAACCTTACGTTTATTCTGCTTGTCTCCCCCAGCATTTTTACCATTCTTGTCATTATTATTGGCATTCTCATTCTTATTCCCACCCTTTTTATTATTATTCTTTTTACCCTTTTTTCTATTATGTCCGGGTTGCTGGTTACCCTTCTGGTCGGACGATTGCACAGCAAGTACATTCGCCGTTTGGGCAGGCTGAGACGAAGTCGTAGCTTGTCCCGAGGCAGATTGGTTGATTGACAACTGAGCAACTTGTTTCACAACCGAACCTGCAGGTTTCTTACTTGCACTACCCACAATGCCGTCGGCATGTGGTCCAAGTTTGACCTTGGGATTGAAACTAGAACAAGGAGCATTAGGTATAATCTCATATAACAAACCAGACTGAGCATAGATCAAGTCTAGTTCCTGCGCCCTAAAGATGGCTTGTTCCTCATTCTACACTCCGGATGTGGAAAAATCCTTCGCTATATATGGAAATAAAGATTTGAGGAACCACTCAAGGAGGAACTCCGGCGGTATAAAGGATTTAATTAATCTCTTCCGTCTACGCCACTCCTGAATATGATCAGAAATATGGGTGGCTTTATCTTGCCGAAATGTCGACAAGAGTTCAGTACCAACATCATAGCGCACTGGTAGCTGGAAGTGATTAAGGAAAGTCATCGCAAGGTCGTCGAACAAAGTAAAGGCACCCCTAGGTAACTCTATATACCATTTCTCCGCAGGCCCTGTAAGGGTGCATTGAAATAGTCTCAAACGGACTGAGTCCTGATGCAATGAATTGGAAGAGCACCATAGGTGGAATGTCATAACGCGTTCACTCGGATCCTCTCCTGGTTTGCCTTTGAACTTAGGTATGTCCGAAGGAATCTTGGTAGGGACAGCTGGCCAAGCTGGGTCATGAGCCACAGGATCATTCGTAAGTCTCAATAATTCAGGTAGATTGAGTGTCATGAGGAAAGGGATCCTAGGATGATGAGGTCTATGGACCGCTCCCTGGTTCATATAGGATTGATTACCACCATGACCTTGGCCATAGTGACCTCCTCCTGTATGACCCGTATAGGGTGGCATGGATGTAACATAATGAGGTGGACCTTGACTAGTAGGAGCTACAAAGCCGTAATTAGGAGAGTACGCAGGTTGTGAATACCCGCCTCCGTAAGGTGAAGAGACCTGTCCATACTGCGTCCCATAATAGGGTCCATAGGTCACCGCTTGCGATGTCCCATGAGACACTCCATAGGCAGGGATATACATTCCAGAAGTAGGAATATACATACCAGAAGTAGGGATATATGTCGTGGAAGTAGCAATATTACCTCTAGAAACATGAACATAACCTCCCGAAACCACGGGTGGTATGTAGGCTTGAGACACAATTGGTCTAGTACTCGCAGTATGGATCTGACTTGTAGCTACGTGCCGACTCGAAGGACCATGTGAGTAAGGTGGAGGGTTTACATTTGAAGAACTCGAAAGTGAGGATGAAGGAATCTCTATAATAAGATATGTACTGGTGCTTATCGTCACTCGTCTGGGACCTGGTATCCCTATCAGATCACTAACTCTATACCTAGGAGGTATATAAGATGGAACTTCCACCACTCGGATGGAAGGTGCAATGTGACTAGTACTCCCAAACCTCTCCACAAGGTAAGGCATGGGATTGCCCCCAAGCATAGTTCTAGGCTCAAAATCAAATTCGACAGGAAATGTCAAATCGTGCATAGGAAAACTAGTCGTAGCATAACTACCATAGCTAGTACTGGCAAGTTCAAAGTGAGTCTCAGCATCTTCTGGCATTCCATACCGGTAATGTGTCAATGAGGGGTCAACCCTAGAGTGACTAGGTCTATCATGCATGGTTCCTATCTCCGAAATCACAGGTCCTAACTCAGTTAGGTCGGGTGAAGGGTCATAAGTAGGCGTGAATTCCCCATCGTCAACGCGAATGGGAGGAGGTGGCTCAGATGTATCCTTTGAATGATCTCCCATGGTGTGTGAATCAATGTGTGACATGGTCCACCTGGACTATCTAGGTCCCTCTCCCAAAGGAGGAGGAGAAGTAGAAGGCGGAAGTCTTGCTAAACGATGAGAATGGCGCGGAACCGCACCCGACTCCACAATGACTCAAAAAATAGCAAAGACTCTCTATTTACGTCAACCCTAGGCCAACTAGTGTGCACAGAGCAATCACTAATAAAATCTAAAGCCAAATGCAATCAAACAAGGGCTGGATAAGTGAGCTCCCAAATGTGGCCGGTATGTCTTGCCTAGGAGAGGCTTGAGATGCCCTTTTCACCACAAGCGGAGGTACGTAACCAATTATTGTGGCCCTCAGCTTCAATGCGTAAAGCGACTGTGCTGTCCGACCCCGACCTGGCTGAGACACATGTAGAATAACCTCTACACGTACCCCTTCGATATCCTAGGTAAGGTCACTAAGGTCACCTCAATATAATCAATGCTCAGGCGGACAGTCGTAGGCGGGATTGACTGTATGGGAAGGGTAGCAAAGCCCGAAACTCCCGAAAGAGCCCCTAGATACGAATACAATCCTAGCTATATTGCCGGTGCTACATAGTTACTGACCAGGGGTTATCCCAATCAACAACCGCTCACACTGCCTAGTGCTTGACTCCCTTTTGAGAGGAGCTTCCTGAGAATGCCGGTTATACCAAAGATTTCACACACTCCCTGGATAGACACCTAGTTTTTGTTGTTTAGTAATCTTGGAGAATTAACTTTCAATGAACTATTCCAAGATCCTAAAACCTAATCTTGTTGGTGCACCCTAGAAAAGAAAAGAGTGTAATTCATTTTAATTAGCGTTGATTTTAGTTGTCTTTATTACTCAAAAATAGGATATGGTCGTGCAACTAATGGTGTTATGACGCAACAAGAAGCAAAATGCACACCTAACAATCAATGCAAATGCATTATGTCCATGAAAACAGGGTATGCGTACTACGTGTAATGCACGATTTCTTCTTCAAATGCTGAATGCAAATTTCCCTATATGAAGTCCTAACTATTACTCCAAAGCAAATCTAGATCTAGTGCAAGTACAATGCAAAATGCAAAATGCAATGCATGATGATAAGCAAATGTTTTTGGATTTTTTGAAAATAAAGAGATACAAAAAACAAAAAACGTTTCTGGTCAGAAACAGAGGTATTAATAGACTTAGGCAGTGCCAAAGGAGACTCAGCAACTAATAGAATTCACCCAGCAATCCACTATCTTCCACAAAAAACGTAAAAACCAGGGTATACGCGACTGTGCGCAGTGAACCCACGTGTATACACGAAAATACCAGGGGAAACCGCGTGTATACGTGACTGTAAGTGACAAACCCACATACAGGAAGAAAAATATGCACAAATCCAAGGCAAACAGACAGGCTGAGACTAAATTCACACCAATCAGGCTCTACCAGTCATACATGCCCCCATACCCGACATAGAAACAAGAGAGAGAGAGAGCAATTCAAATACATTGAATGCCAAGAAATCAACCCCCAAAGGACAATTACTAGGAACTCCCCAGCGGAGTCGCCAATTCTGTTATGGAGAGAAATTCCAATGGCTTGGAGTACCACAATAGACAGCTAGACTCTAGAAATCAATCTTTCTCGATATGCAATAGAAATACAATATCTAACACTAAAGGATCGAACCTCGTACCTTATTCTAGACGGTTGAAGTAGATCCCCATTGAGCTTTCCAATCTTCAGCTTGAATTGTTATAGCACGTCCTCAACAACAAGTAAACAATACAAGCATACTATATTTCATGGTGTTAGATCTATTCTAGCATATATAATCAATAATGTAAAAGCATTTGACATATTCCAATGGATACAATATTCATTCAAATACATATTATTGGACAGGAAAAGATATTTCTATTAATATGAAGCAGATATTACAAGTGACAACCTCTGACGGCACGTCTGCGAACCGAAGAAACTGAATCCCCGACTTGGGCCTCCACCACCCCAATCCTCCATCACTTCGATAGCAAGCTTACTAGCAAAAGGCAAGCTTGGGAAGAACACAACAGTGCTCCAAGGGACAAAGGGATGCAGACTCAAGCATAAGTTCTGGCAACAATGGACTATAGTTTCGTTACTCTCAATTCTCTCTTATGCTTTCAATGTCTCAATGGGTTCCTTATATAGCTTTTCAAAGGGAAACTGAAAGGACGAATCCATGCGATCTCAAGGCATATGGAAGGCCAGGAGTCATATGAGTTGGATCCAAGTCAAGGAATGCTCCAAAAGGATTTGGATTATGTACACATCCCGATGTATGCGACTATAGAGGTAATATCCGTGTATGTACACGGTTATCGGGGAAAAATCCGTGTATATCACTTTTCTTATGTTTTTAGGGATTGTCAAGGATACATCAAAAGACAAAAAGTGGTCCATAGGGGCTAATGAGTTTGCAACGAGACAGGGGAAGGCCATACAATGTGTGATTCACCTAGTGTGGTGAAATCCGCTATAACAAGGACACCTACACCAGAACTAGCCTAACTTCTAGCACACCCACACACACCCAACACAAGGAAATCAGTCGCTTCTCTGCTACACAGCCCCTTAGGCCCTAACCTCCCTCCCAGTGCTATTTGGGGGTTGTGGAGAAGAAAGCCAACCCTCTAGCTCTGTCTGTGTGGTTCCCCAAATGCACCAGGTTTGTCAAGAAAACCAAGCCCTCATCCGTAATCCAACACAGTTCGAAGTCCAACCACTGCATACATGCAGTCACACAAGTGATTCACATCTTGGAAAAGGAAAACAATTCATGAGTCATTCTTCGCCCTATCATGGCCAAAACAACTCCAAAACAACCTACAATAGCCCCAAAATGTAAAGGCAGACACAGGCAACTGACGTGGGGGAAACAAAAGCTTGTTCTCAACAATGAAGTCACTGGGGAAACTTACATAGTCAAAAGATGGAAGAGAAAATCCAGGTTCTCAGCTGGGTAGGGCATAAACATATACACAAGCTGCAAATTGGTAAGGAAAATATAAATAGTATAAAAACATGAATAGCCCTTCATAGGGAAATCATGGGTGAAAGAACACAACTCCCAGCTCGTTGCATGAGTAAAAACCAGGAAGAATCTTGTTCCTGAGAATGAACAAACAATGGAGTATGGTGGTTGTCTCCCTGCATGATGAAAAATGATAACGAATCCCAATCGGTGCTTGAGGATGAGCAAGAATGGAGTGAATCCCCGTAGTGGTTTTCCTTCCTATGTGAAGATAGACAGTCTGCTGGTGGAGTGGGCATGTGGGAAAGGACTAATAGTCCTACCACCCACCACTTCCCAGCAATAACTGCCCTCAACTAACATCAACAGTTTTGAATGGGTGGTTGACACATGGATTTTTCCCCATTGGTTCAAGGTTAACAATTCCCCCCCTTATCCCTAAGAAAATCATGCCCTTTTCATTAAGTTTGCAGTGAGCATAGCAGGTTGGGTTCATTTAATTAAAGATGCATATTTACATCATGACAAAACTTAATATATTCCATGTATCATGATAGACCATCGGCAACGATTCTGTTCGCTAAAACATAACACAACTAAATCGATGGTGGGGCTTTTGCCTTTAGCTCCATACCACGATTCAGTATAATATATACATCATGTACATTTAATGCAACGGCGTCAAAACTGGGGTGTTACATTCCCCTCCCCCTTCAATAGCACTATCCTCAGTGCTTTACAAAATTTGAACAAAATGCTACACTGGTACCGCCTCAGTGTTCCGCATAATTGAAAAAAATGGGTGTGTCAACTGCATGGCATCCTGTAGCTCCCACATAGCCTCTTCAGGTCCGTAGTGCTCCCATTGCACCTTTACCTACCCTATGGCTCGGTTCTGGAGCATTGTGACCTTCCTATAGAGGATTTGCATTGGCTTAGTTTGGAACTCTCCCTCAGGTTCCACCTAAATCACATCCTAATTTATCACATGGTTAGGATCATGTACATATCTCTTAAGCAAAGAAACATGAAAAACATTATGATCTCTAGTGCTAGCAGGTAATGTAAGTCTATATGAAACTAGTCCTATCCTTTCAAGCACTTCAAAAGGCCCGCAATATCTTGGTGATAGCTTGGCACAACTTCCAAGCTTCAAGGAACTCTTCTTTTCCCTCACTCTGAGGTAAACATGATCCCCAACACTGAATTCCCTGTTCACTCTATGCTTATCTGCATAGATTTTCTGTTTGTCCTGTACTGCTTTCAGATTTTGCCTGATCTTTACAACCTCTTGCTCCATTTCCTTAAGCAAGTCTGGTCCAAGCAAAATACTGTTCACTGGTTTATCCCAAGTCACAAGTGTCCTACACCTTCTCCCATACAAAGCTTCATATGGACTCATCACCAAGGATACCTGCTGTCCATTGTTATAAGCAAACTCTACCAAGTGCAAGTAATCTTCCCACTTGGTTGGTTTGTCCATCACGTACATGCGAAGCATATCTTCCAGAAATTGATTAACTTTCTTTGTGTGCCCATATTTCTGAGGATAGTATGCAGTGCTGAAATTTAGCTTTGTACCCAAATCTGCAAACAACCCCTTCCAAAAGTTGGAAGTGAACTAGACATCTCTGTCAGAGACTATTGCCTTCGGGAATCAATGCAATTTGAAAATCTCCTTCATGAAGATATTTGCAATGTCATCAGTCTTATGCGTAGACTTAACCCATATAAAATGTGCTACCTTTGTCAACTTGTCCACCACAACCATGATGGAATCATGTTGTCTCCAGGTCATTGGAAATCCTGTAATAAAATCCATGGAAATAACTTCCCATTTCCATTCTGGAACTGGCAAAGGCTGCAACCAGCCTGCTGGATGTTGATGCTCAACCTTTACTTGTTGACATTTCATGCACCTTGAAATGTATTCATCCATGTCCTTTTTCATTCCTAGCCAAAAGTACTACTTTCTGGCTGTAGCAATGGTCTTCTGATATCCTGGGTGAACAGAATACGGAGCTTGATGAATTTCATCCATAACAACTCTCCTCAAATATGCTACATCTGGGATATAAATTCTACCTTTATAAGTGAGAATTCCATCTTCTTCCAATTTATATCCCTCATACCTCTTCTCAAGACCTTTCTATTGCAATTTGTCTTTTACATGCTCATATAATTCATATCCAACAACATGAATAACAGCCTACTGCCTCAAATCCGATTGGAAAATAATAAGAGATGCCACATGCATTTCATGTACCTTCCTGCTGAGTGCATCAGCTACCTTATTCTCCTTTCCTTTTATGTGCTTGATTTAAAAATCAAACTCACATAAAAATTCCAGCCATCTTGCTTTCCTAGCATTTAGAGTAGGATGATCAAACAAATACTTCAGACCACAATAGTCTATTCTGAGCTCAAAAATTCTACCCATCAAGTAATGCCTCCACATCTTGAGGGCATGTACTATGGCTGCAAGTTCTAGATCATGAGTGGCATAGTTCTTCTCATGCTCCTTCAGCTTTCTTAACTCATAGCATATCATGTGGTTGTCCTACATAAGGACTCCTCCAAGCCCTTGTCCACATGTATCAGTACACACCACAAAATATTTCTTTGGATCTGCAACTTTCAATATGAGTGCACTGATGAGAAGATTCTTCAACTACTGGAAACTTTCTTCACACCTTGATGTCCATTCAAACTTCATCCCCTTCTTTTGCAAAGAAGTGATGGCATGTACAACTTTGGAGAATCCCTCAATGAACCTATGGTAGTATCCTGCAAGTCCCATAAAAGATATTACATCTATCACATTTCTTGGAGTAGGCCAATTCATAATGGCTTCAATCTTTTTAGGGTCCACAGATATACCCTCCTCTGAGATAATGTGACCCAAATACTGAATTATATCTCTATAGAAGTCACACTTGCTCAGTTTTGCATAAAACTAGTGCTCCCTGAGCAATTGCAATGTCAACCTCAAATTCTCTTCATGCTCCACCTCATTCTTAGAATAAACAAGAATGTCATTACGGAAAACAAGAACAAACTTGTCCAAATGTCTGCTGAAGACACTATTCATGAGACACATAAATGTAGCTGGTGCATTTGTGACGCCAAATGGTACCACTACAAACTCATAATGTCCATACCTTGTTTTGAAGGCTGTCTTATGAATGTCTTCATCCTTGATTCTCACCTAATGGTAACCAGACCTCAAGTCAATTTTGGAAAATACCTTTGCTCCCCTCATTTGATCAAAGAGTTCATCAATCCTAGGAAAAGGATATTTATTCTTCACCGTAACCTTGTTCAATTATCCGTAATCAATACACAACCTGAGTGTACCATCTTTCTTCTTTATAAATAGAACTGGTTCTCCCCAAGGAGACACACTCATGCGGATATACTTCTTTTCCAACAACTCTTGCAGTTGCATCTTCAACTCTAGCATCTCTGGTGTACTCATCCTGTAGGGTGTCTTGGACACTTGTGCTGCTCCTCGAACAAGTTCAATTGTGAAATCAATGTCCCTCTTTGGAGGAAGCCCTAGAATCTTATCAGGAAACACATCCTTGAATTCCTGTAACACCTAATATTCCTCCAACCTCGGAGTTTCATCATCTGTTGCCTCCAAAATTTGAGCTGCATACAACTGGAAACCTTTCCTATAGAACTTCTTTAACTGCATTGCTGAAAGCTGTCGTACCGAAATAACCTTTGGAATACCTTTCACAACTACTAGGTTCCCTTCTTCATTCATGCATTCAAAAGTCTTATTGTAATAGTCAAGCTTCACCCTATGAGCTTCTAACCAATCCATTCCAATGAGAACATCATAGGAACCAGGTGGTAGAACATTTAGATATACACAAGTGACCAATCCATTCATGACCAATGGAAATTTTTCTACCACTTCACTGACCTTTCTCTTAGTTCCAGTGGCTAGCTGAACTAACCAAGACTTCCTATGCTTTACTTTCTTAAAAGCACAAATCTCCACTACTCTAGGAGTAATGTAACTGTGAGTAGAACCAGGGTCAATCAAAATAGAAATAGATTGCTCAACAATCTTACCTACTACTTCAACCACAATTGACTGGTGATCTTCCTGGCTATCCTCCAGTGCTTCATAAATCCTAGGGACTGCCCTTGCTATTTGACCCACTGTTTTTGCTTCTTAAATGTTGTAAGTTGGTCTTGCACTCTCATTCTTGAGTGGACAAGTTCTACGCATGTGGGGTCCTCCACATCTCCAACATTGAAGTGGTCCTCTATTCTGTTGTGTATCTTTAGGCTTTTCTCCTATTGTTAAATTTTCATATGCTTAACTAAGACATCAGTATATCATTTCATTTTTCATAATAAAAGCATATAAAATAGGATCACTGAAAGAAACAGTATCACAAGAACAACACAGATTTATCCTAGGAAAACCCTAAAGGGAAAAACCCAACAAAAGCTTCCTCAATATAGATGCCCCAAAAAGGAAAAAGGTAAAACCAACAAGGAGATCAAAAACCTGATTCTCCTCCTTCTCCAGCAACTCCTCTCCTCCACAAGTGCGCTATTCCAAGTGAGTGTGTGTGTCTCAAATGAGGAGCACTACACCTCTATTTATATTCATCCGTTTACTTAAAGTTTACTCAATTAACATGTCGGCTTAAGTTAACTCATGTAGGCTTGAGTTACACATGTAGGCTCAAGTAACCACACTGGGGTGCTGATGACCCACCTTTACAATTAGAGGGGACTACCTCATCACTCTTATTAGTTCTTCTGATTAGGAGCATCAGGGTACAATGTAATACAAGTGGTTCTCCCGGTTGGACCATCGGGGACCACAAAAGATACATAAAGATTATTCTTTGAAGTTACAATATTTCAACACTCCCCCTTAACGAGAAGGGTATTCTACATAAACAACAAGAGTAGAGATAGCAGACATCATCAACATCAGTAGGGTAACACATCTATAAATCATTGGAATCTTTTCAACATCATGTAGTCTTCATCTTCAATCTTCAGTCTTCATCATCAACAACATCTTCAGCATTTTGATCTTTCAATTTGCAGCGACATCTTCAGCACTTTGACCTTTCGATCAGCAACATCTTCAGCACTTTGACTGGTTTGATCAGCAACAACATCTTCAGCATTTTGATCTTTCAATTTTCAACGACATCTTCAGCACTTGGACCCTTTCGATTAGCAACATCTTCAGCACTTTGACTGTTCGATCAGCAACAACATCTTCAGCATTTTGACCTTTCAATCAGCAACATCTTCAGCGCTTTGACTGTTTGATCAGCAACAATATCTTCAGCATATTGACCTTTCAATCAGCAACATCTTCAGCACTTTGACTGTTTGATCAGCAACAATATCTTCAGCATATTCTGATCTATCAATCAGTATGCCATCATCATCATCAGCAACAACCTGCAAACCACAACTCAAAGAAAAAAAGTCTTTGGATCATTTTTTGAATTAAAGTCTAGGGATGATACAATCCCACCACATTCTTGATAACCGAAGTCACCGGATACAATTATGGGATAATCAATCCCTATCACTTTAGGACTTGAGTCCAAGGATGATGCAATCCTACCACATTCTCGACGACCAAAGTCACCGGATACAATTACGGGATAATCACTCCCTATCACTTTAGGACTTGAGTCCAAGGACGATGCAATCCTACCACATTCTCGACGACCGAAGTCACCGGATACAATTACGGGATAATCACTCCCTATCACTTTAGGACTATGTCCAAGGATGATGCAATCCTACCACATTCTCGAGGACCAAAACCACTGGATCTATTATGAACAGATGTCCCAAGATGATACAATCCCTCTTCATTCTCGAAGACCGAGGTCTCCGGATCACTTTAGGGAAGGTTCCCAAGGATGATACAATCCCATCACATTCTCGATGACCGAGGTCACTGGATCTATTCTGGACAGATGTCCCAGGATGATACAATCCCTCTTCATTCTCGAAGACTGAGGTCTCCAGATCAATTTAGGGCAAGTGCCCAGGGATGATACAATCCCACTACAACATCACTACTCCCCCTTTCGGGGAAGGTCCTTTCGAACCACACCAATATTGTCTCGAAAGTGTTCAAACTTTACTCAGGACAGAGGCTTTGTCAAAATATCAGCAACTTGTTCATCAGTACTCACATACTGAAGCTTTATAGCTCCCTTCTGCATCATATCTCAAATGTAGAAATATCTGATTTCTATGTGCTTTGATCTGTCATGAAACACAGGGTTCTCTGCCATCTTTATGCAACTTTGGTTATCACATAGAATCACGGTAGTGTCCAGATCTAGGTTGAATAATCCTGATAGTAGCTTCCGAAGCCATATGGCTTCACAACTAGAAGAGCAAGCTGCTATATATTCTGCTTCGGCTGTACTTAAAGGAACACTGGATTTCTTTCTGCTAAACCATGAGATCGTAGCAAATCCCAAACTGTAACATCCACCTGAAGTGCTTTTTCTATCTGAGATGCTTTCGGCCCAATCTGTATCTGTATAGCCATGCAATCTATACTCGTGACTATTATCATAATATAGACCAAAGTCTATAGTTCCTTTCAAATATCTCATCACATGTTTTGCAGCTACCAAGTGAACCCGTCTAGGTTGAACTAGATATTGACTTAGGGTGTTCACAGCAAAACAAATGTCTGGCCTGGTATTTGTCAAATACATCAATGACCCAATGATCTGTCTGTAAAGGGTCACATCTACTAACTCTGATGAGTCATCAGTTAACAACTTCAGGTTGGAATCCATGGGAGTGGATAAAGATTTGCAATTCAACATGTTGAATCTTTTCAATATTTCTACTGCATACTTTCCTTGATTGAGAAAGATTCCTTCTGAACTCTTCCATACTTCCAGACCTAGGAAATAGTGCATTAACCCAAGGTCTTTCATCTCAAATTCTTCTGCTAGTCTCTTCTTGTTTTCCATAATCTGTTTCTTATTTCCTGTCAAGAATAGATCATCCACATATAGTAGTAGGATGACAGGTTCTTCTTTTATAACCTTGAGATAAAGGTTAGGATCAACCTTACTCTTGATAAAGCCCATGCTCGCCAGGAAACTATCTCTCCTCTCATACCAAGCTCTAGGAGCTTGTTTAAGACCATATAAAGCCTTCTTCAACTTGCACACATGAGTATGTCTGTCTTCAACTTCAAATCCTTGAGGCTGCTCTATGTAGACTTCTTCTTCGATAACACCATTCAGAAAAGCGGTTTTCACATCCATATGATGTAAGTCCCACTTCATTATGGATGCAAGAGACATGATAGTTCTAATCGAAGTATATCGTGCTACATGAGAAAATGTCTCTTCATAATCAATTCCCTCTTTCTGAGAGAAACCTCTGGCCACAAATCTCGCTTTATACTTCTCGATACTTCCGTCAGCTGCATGCTTGATTTTGAATATCCATTTGGAGGATACTATACTTTTTCCTTCTAGCTTGAGAACTATATTCCATACATCATTCTTCATAATTGACTGGTATTCTTCAGTCATTGCTTCTACCCATTCTTTCTTCTGTACTGCTTCTTCATAGTTTGTAGGTTCTTTTTCTACTAGGTCACACATCAAGGCTACATAGTTGGAAAAAGTATTAGGTTTCTTTCTTTCCCTTGCAGAGCCTTCTGGAGCTCCATATCTTTCTACCTCTCGTAGAATTTCTCTTGTCCAAGCAGGCTTTCTTTTTCTTGAAATCTCCATCATGGTAGGTTCTTGTGGTTCTGCCATCTCATGATCTTCAAGAGCCTCATCTTCAGGGAGACACGAATTTTCTTTACTTCTGGGTGGTGTTTCTTCTTCATATACTTCTTCAAGTTGGCACTTCTTGGATCTTTTGAGAGCTGTCTCTTCATCAAATGTCACATCTCGACTGATTTCTATGTGGCGGAATCCAGGAATGTAGATTCTAAATGCTTTGGATACTTCACAATATCCAACAAATATCCCCTTCTTTTCGGCAGGGTATAATTTGGCTCTTTTCTCTTTTGGTATATGGATATATACTGGACAACCAAATATCTTGAGGTGACTTACCTCAGGCTTCTTTCCTGTGAATATCTCTTTTGGAGTTTTGAACCCAAGAGCACCTGTGAGATATTCTATTTTGTACATATACAACAGTTCGTGCCGCTTCTGCCCATAGGTGCATTGGAAGATCTTGATCATATAACATTGTCTTCACTGCCTCCATGATGGTTCTATTCTTTCTTTCTGCTACCCCATTCTGTTGAGGATTGTAAGGAGTAGTTAGCTCCCTTTTTATTCCTGCATCTTTGCAAAAAGCCTCAAACTCTTTTGAGGTGTATTCTCCTCCATTGTCTGATCGAAGAATCTTGATTTTCTTGTCAGAAAGATTCTCTATCAAGGCTTTCAACTCCTTGAATTTCTCAAACACTTCACCCTTTTCCTTCAAGAAGTATATCCAAGTCTTTCTTGAAAAATCATCAATAAATGTGATATAGTATTCAAAGCCACTTAGGGATGTGTAAGACATTGGACCACATACATCTGAATGAATCAATTCCAACGTACCTTTTGATTTTGTTTCACTCTTTGGGAATGGATTCTTGATGTTCTTTCCCTTTGCACATCCTTTGCAAATGCCTTCATGCTGGATCTTCATATCTGGTAATCCTGTCACTACCTTGTTCACATGAGGTAGAGCCTTGTAATTGATGTGGGAAAGCCTTCTATGCCAAAGTTCACTAGGGTCAGTGGACTCATGCACAAAGGCTGTTTCTGAGTGCCCCTTGAGTTTATACAAGCCCCCTTCTTCTTCACCGATGATGATTGAGTCTTCAATATTCTTTCCTTTGGGCCACATAAGTACTTGACCATCTATGAAGACAACTCTGAATCCTTTCTTATCTAAAGCTGAGATAGAAAGTAAATTTTTCTTTAAACCAGGTACATATAATACATCTTTCATTTTTAAGGGATTACCTGATTCAAGTTTGTAGCTTGCTTCACCAACTCCTTTGATCGGATATTGATAGTCATCTCCTAGGGATACTTTCTGAGGAGAGCTCTTTTCTTCAAGTTTGGACAAAGTTTTCTTTTGACCTGTCATGTGCTTTGAAGCACCACTATCTATAATCCAAGTGTCTTCTCCAGGAGTCACAGATCCAGAGAGGGTAGAAAACAGTACATATTCTTCCACATCTTCTTCTTCTTCTTCTTCATCCTCATCTTCAGCTAGATGAGCTTGATGTCTTTTGTTGTTGTTGATCCTCTGTCGATATTCTTGCTTCTTTACAGGACAGTTTCTGGCAATGTGTCCTATCTTGTCACAGTGGAAGCATTGAAAACCAGAGTAGTCCTTACTTGATATAATTTCTTTCGATCTTTGGAATCTTCTGGGATGATGATGCTCTTTGTGATTTCCTTTCTTGAAGATGGGTTGATTCCTTCTTCTTTTTCTGGTATGAGTGGCTAGAGCTTGATCATCCTCTTTGAGTAATGCTTCTCTATTGGCCACTCTAGTCTCTTCTTGAATGCAATCTTCCCATACCACATCAAACAGCATGCTTTCCTTCCTGGCACACATCATTTGGATGAATGATTCCCATGGTCTAGTGAGGCCATTGAGAGCAGTCATCACCAATTCATCTTCATCAAGCTTATCTCCAATAGCTTCTAGTTGCTCTTTGATATGGAAGATCCTTGATAAATAGTCATGAATGGATTCTCCATGACTCATCTTGGTGCTCTTCAGCTGAGATCTTAGATTCATCTTCCTGTTGATGCTTGTTTCTTCAAACATTCTGGAAAGGGCATCATACATTTCTTTTGGAGTCTTCTTGGATGACACTTGAGGAATCAAGTGATCCTTAATGGAGTCAGCAATAATTCTTTGTGCCTTGATCATATCCTTTCTGTGCTTCTCCTTGGCTTCAGCTTCTTCAGGTTCTGATACTTCCTCTTTGACATACTTATCAAGATCATTCTCTTGGAGAATGAGACCAATCCTGTATTTCCAAGCTCGAAAATTTTCTATGCCTTCTAGCTTGTCTTCAAGCTTGGTGCTTGAATTCATCTTGATAGATAAAATAAAAATTGAACCTTTTTGTGAAAAGAGAACCTGAAATTACTAGGGAATGAGCTTGAATGAGGTGAGATGTCTGATGTACTTGGATCCTGAGAATCTCAATTCTTCAACTCTCAAATCAGGTGATTCAGCTTCTGCAAAAATTCCTGTCACTGTTTCTGAGATATATTCGTACTATCTGCTCCTATGTGTCTGAAAATTCGTACTGAGGTGAACTTGAATGTTATTGATTCAACACCATAGGTTTCATCAGAATTGGATTCACCAATTGGGATTTATGACCCTTTTCCCAAGGTAACCTGTTACAGGACTGTTCAAAACAGCGAAGTTGTATGGCATGCCACGTGTCAATAAATCATCTTCTGAGTATGATATTCGGACCACCGAAATTAAACTCCATTCCATTTCTGAAAAGTCTTTAGGAATTCTATTTGGACCTCTGTATCCCAAGATATTGCAATTCTCCCCAGGTGTCCTGTTTAGGGATGAATTCTGGATGAGGCTGGAACCCTAACTTGGAGAGACCATATCTCCTGGAATATAATGAATCTAAGGATGAATTTTGGACACAATGTTCATCAGTATGTTATCTTCGGCCCCTACAATGTTCAGCTCCTGAACCTTCGCCAATCTCTAAATATAGCGAATGTACCAAAACTTAGCATTTGTAGTATTTAGGGTTTTTCCAGCTCGGGGTCAAACTAGGGTTTGACTTTCCCGAAGATTCACCCAACCAAAAATATTGATCCAGGTTTCTAACCTTCGATTTTGATGAGGGGAGAAGTCCTATGTCAGGCTCACAAGAAAAATCCTCTTCAGTAAGAAGCCCTAATTTCCCGTACCGAAGATTGAAAAATGTCGGAATCGAATTCCGCTTCGACAGAACGATGCACCCTTCAAAGGAGAGTCAGCCTAGCCTTCTTTTGCTGATTGATTGTGGATAGATAACCAAAAATAAGAAGCCCTAGCTTCTGTAAGTTGTGAAAGCTTCCCTATTCAGGTTAGCTCTGATACCATGTTAAATTTTCATATGCTTAACTAAGACATCAGTATATCATTTCATTTTTCATAATAAAAGCATATAAAACAGGATCACTGAAAGAAACAGTATCACAAGAACAACACAGATTTATCCTGGGAAAACCCTAAAGGGAAAAACCCAGCAAAAGATTCCTCAATATAGATGCCCCAAAAAGGAAAAAGGTAAAACCAACAAGAAGATCAAAAACCTGATTCTCCTCCTTCTCCAGCAACTCCTCTCCTCCACAAGTGCGCTATTCCAAGTGAGTGTGTGTGTCTCAAATGAGGAGCACTACACCTCTATTTATATTCATCCGTTTACTTAAAGTTTACTCAATTAAAATGTTAGCTTAAGTTAACTCATGTAGGCTCGAGTTACACATGTAGGCTCAAGTAACCACACTGGGGTGCTGATGACCCACCTTTACAATTAGAGGGGACTACCTCATGACTCTTATTAGTTCTTTCGATTAGGAGCATCGGGGTACAATGTAATACAAGTGGTTCTCCCGGTTGGACCATCGGGGACCACAAAAGATACATAAAGAATATTCTTCGAAGTTACAATATTTCAACACCTATCACTCCAATTGGCTTGCTCGCAGCTTGGGATGGCTGCTTCTGCTGAATCCTGAAGTTATAAGGTTTGAAACCTTTCTTTCTTTGGTCAAAATTCTCATTCTTCTTGTCCTTCCATGCCTTATGGTAATCTGGTTTACCTTTGCTTTGATCATAGCAATACTTACCCCTCCTTATTTTTTCTTCAAGAGTTCTAGGTTCATAAAACTCAATTCTATCCTTTTAAGACTGAGGTAATCCACTCAGAAAATGCTGGACCTTCACTTTTTCATCTTTGATGTATCGGACATACCTCAACAACTCCAAAAACGTATTTGCATATTCTTCCATGGTCTGTTGTCCCAATCTCAGCTCATTTGACTCCTTAATATTGTCATCATAATTCCTTTCAGAGAGGTGTTTTTGCTTGAAGTACTTCTTGAACCATTTCCACTTAAGTCTCCTTTCACTGATCCTCTTTACTTGCTTGAAGTGTTCCCACCAAATGGATGCCCTTCCATTCAGATTGAATATGGAAACTCTTGCCTTCATGTTTCCTGAATAATCATGCACTTGAAAGTACTTCTTTATCCCAAGAAGCCAAGCTTCAACCTCTTGTCCAGTCTTTATCTCACCATCAAATGTAGGAGGTTTAGCCTTCTTAAATTCATCCCGAGAGAGATCCCTATGGTGTCTCTTTCTTTTTATTTTATGAGAAGAAGAATTGGAATCCCCGCTGGATTCTTCAAAGTCAAATGATCCACTAGAAGTCCTTCTCCTTCTCCTAGTACTGCTCTTACTGCCTTCTGGTTTTGATGTACCTCGTTAAGAGTCTATCTTTCTCTGCAAGTCTGTTAAACTCTGCAACATTGTAGCGTTCAGCTGGTGTTTCTCTTCCTGGGCTTTAATCAAACTTCTTATGGTGGCTGCAACATCTGACGATGTCTCTTGGAATCTCCTTCCATTAGACTCTATGTCATAATTTTTGTTACGGAAATTTTCTCCCATGGAATCTTGGGCACGCTCGTAAGAATCCCAAGCATCATATCCATCATGGGTTCTCATAACCGAACCACCACTTACTTACCAAACTGCACCACCTAGAATACTTCCCTTGAAGGTGACTATGATTCTGCAAACGTGTTAGTAACACAACTGTTAGATGCATAACATTGATATAAATTAGAATTACTTACCCTCTCTTGGAAAAATCATAAAATAACAAATTTTCCCAAACACAAGATTTTCTTTATCAAAGAACATCTGTCTGAGGGGGATGATGAGGGTCAAGGGGTCTTGCCACTTGAAAAAATCCAAATTTCCTCGTACAAGATTGGGTCTCATCCCAACTAACATTCTGACGTTTTGGCGGTCAGCACAACTAACTTCCTCCATTGTTCATCGTCGATCAGATCCACTAAGCACTACCATGTTGGTGATATAATCCTCTACTCATCGAGCATCTAGTTCCATGGGAAGCCACAACGGTAGACAACGAATTCTCTAGGGCTTCTGTAGCGACAATCCTATCGACGGTTAGAACCCCTAGTCATTGCGGCATCAACGGTCGAAACAACTATCCATCGGAAGGATAGTCCACTAAACAACCACAATGGTGGGTGCGTGAACAACTAAATCCTTTCGAATTCATCAGTGGTTGTTCAACTAATCTTCTTCCGATGCATCAGCGGTCCAAATAACTAACTTTCATTGATCGCCGTTGGTCTCAACACTTAGACAATTTTTTCAAAATTTTGTTTCTCTTCTTCTTTCCATGGAACATAACATATATCGGTGGTCGGAACCAGTAAGCACTATGTGTTGGTGAACCCAACAACTGCTTTTTGCTGACGGCATCGATGGTCTAAAAAACTAAATTTCACCGAAAGTCAGTACCGGGTGTTTCTTCAACTACATCGAACCGACGTTTCGGTGGTCTTTGTCTGATCTTCTCCGAAACTGTGGCTCCCAAATCCACTAAGTTCCGCCGACGGCCGATGAACACTTAGAATTTTTTTTGCAATTTTTCTTCCAATTGTCCTCCATCTAGTGGGCTTCTTCCTAGCTCTCCACTACATCGAAAGAGCTTCCCACTAAGGTTTTCGATCAGCCGATAGTTTTGGCACTTCAGAAAATTTTATGGAAGTTTTCTGCCATAACTTTCTGATCTCTGCTAGGCAGAAGGAAACCTACCTCTGCTAGCTAATATTTCATGGCCCATTCAGTCCCATGATGTCACGTCAGCTCTGATACCACAATGTAGTGTCCCCAACCCTCCGATCAGCGAAGAGGATGCTACCATTGCATTAACCATCCGGGCAACCGCCCCATGAACATGTATGTACATAAAATGCTAAAACAAAATGCTTTGAAATAGAACATGCATATGTGATTATTTATCATACAACGGAAGCAAACATATGTTCATACAAGCATTCAACATGTTCATCGTATTCATTAACAGTAAATATGATTGTAGAAGTAAAATAGACAAGATTACTTATCTCATAAAGAACTCGTCCCGCAACTAGCTACGTCACTACAACGTTCCACCCAACAATAGGCTAGCTTGCTCCTAAATCTCCCAGCAATGTTGCCACCCCCGAGCTCCGCATGATTCCCCAAGGAATAAGGAACAAGCAGGCTTACACATAGCCAACAATACACAAAACACCGCCAAGACAACATAGTTGGGTTTATCAGGCCATCAAGAAGACATCCAAGCCAACATGGTCAGGTTTATCAGGCCATCAAGGAGTTGGGAAGGGTCATATGCTAATATGGTGAGCTCATTGTAGAGCTAAGGACACATACACCAGAACTAGCCTGACTTCTAGCACACCCACACACACCCAACATATGGAAATCAGTCCCTCAGGCCCTAGCCTCCCTTCCAGTGCTATTTAGGGGTTGTGGTTAAGAAATCCATCCCTCTAGCTCTATCTATGTGGTTCCCCAAACACACTAGGTTTATCGAGAAAACCAAGCCCTCATCCCTACTCCAACATAGTCCGAAGACCAACCACTACATACACACAGTCACACAAGTGATTGATAGCTTGGGTAAGGAAAACAATTCCTAAGTCATTCTTGGCCCTATCGTGGCCAAAAGGACTCCAAAACAACCTACAGCAGCCCCAAAATGTGAAGGAAGACATAGCCAATTGACGTGGGGGAAACAAAAGCCCATTCTCAACAATGAAGTCACCGGGGAAACTTACACAGTCCGAAGATGGAAGAGAAAATCCAGGTTCTTAGCTGGGCAGGGGATAAACATATACACAAGACACAAATTGGTAAGGAAAACATACACATAGCAGAAAAACATGAATGGCCCTTCATAGGGAAATCATGGGTGAAATAACATAGCTCCCAGCTCGCTCCATGAGTAAAAACTAGGAATAATCCTATGTGTGAGAATGAGCAGACAATGGAGTATGGTGGTTGTCTCCCTGCATGAGGAAAAATGATAGTGAATCCCAATCGGTGTGTGAGGATGAGCAAGAATGGAGTGAATCCCCGTAGTGGTTTTCCTACCTACATGAAGATAGACAGTCTACTCATGGAGTGGGCGTGTGGGCATGGACTGACAGTCCTACCACCCACCACTTCCCAGCAATAACTATCCTCAACTAACATCAACAGTTTTGAATGGGTGGTTGACACATGGATTTTTCCCCATTGGTTCAAGGTTTACAAATCCCCCCCTTATCCTTAGAAAAATCATGCCCTTTTCATTAAGGTTGTAGTGAGCATAGCTGGTTGGGTTCATTTAATTAAAGATGCATATTTACATGATGACAAAACTGAATATATGCCATGTATCATGATAGACCATCAGCAACGATTTTGTTCGCTGAAACATAACACAACTAAATCGATGGTGGGGATTTTTCCTTTAGCTCCATACCACGACTCGTTACAATATATACATTATGTACATTTAATGCAATGGGGTCAAAACCAGGGTGTTACAGTTGCTTATCTCACCTTAAAGAGGCACATATTTATATCCAAACAGATATGAAATATAGCGAAGTTGAAAAATTAGGGTTTCCCTATGAAATCCTAGGTCCACTAGAAGAAGTCTTCAAGAAAATATTTCAAGAAAGCATCAAGTTGAAGCAATATCATTGGTATGTTCTATCCTCTCTATTTCCATTTAAGGTTCTTAGTTTTATTATGATGACAAATAGTACAAGGATTGGGGACAAGCTTGAAGGAGATGAGAACTCTTGACGATGTAAGTATAGAGTGCTTCACATACATGAAGAAGCATGACCTAGAGAACTATGTCAAAGAAGAAATTGCAGATCTAATGGGAGATAAAGACAAGGACTTAGTCAAATACAAAAGGAGTACTTCCATCTCTATTGGATCTCACATGTATCATCCTTGAAGACTCCCAAGTATACATTCGATGCAATGAAAAACTTGTATGAAGGAAATAATATTAACAGGAAGATGACCTTGAGAAATCAACTCAAGGATGTAATGATGAAAATCTCATAAATCATTCAATCTTACTTCACAAGAATCTCTTAGATCAAGGAGAAACTAGAAGCCATTAGAGACAATTACAAAGAAGCAGAGGTAGATATTACAACCTTGAATGGCCTCCCAATATGATGGGATTCATTCACTTAAGGAATATGTGCAAGAAGGAACCTTACCTATTTCAACAGTCAATGGGAAGAACACACACAAGAAGAAGCTCTGGTCATGAAAAGAGATGAGAAGTTGGGAGCAGTTATATATCAATGCCTCATAGTTCAATCCACAAGAAATCATAAAAGAAGGAGGACCATCATCACAACAAAATAGAAAAGGAATTTAGATTAGATCCTTCCAAATATTTTATGCTTGAGAAGGTAGACTACTCCAGATATTGTCCCAGAAATATAGGATCCTTTAACAAGAAGTCAAACAAGAAAATACATCGTGCTCACATTGTTGAAGGTGATGAACCAACTAATATAATATTTAGAGAAGAAAAGGAAGATTCCTCAAGTGATGAGGAATATGAATTCTACTGGTGAAGACAAATATGATACTATTATCCATCATAGTATTTGGATAAGAAGGAATGCAAATAGTGACACTTGGAACTATTACCTAGGTTCCTAGAATTAGATGATGAAATAACAGGCTCTAGGATATAAGGATCAAGAAGGATTCCACCCACAAAACAAACAAAGATAGGTCCCTAGAATTAGATGATGAAGCAATAGGCTCTAGGACATAAGGATCAAGAAGGAATCCACCCACCCACCAAACAAAGATAGGTTCCTAGAATGAGATGATGAAGTAGAAGGCTCCAGTTATTCTTATCAAGAAGGAGTTAACCCACCAAACAAATAGAAGATATGTATTTGAATTTTCATTTCCTATATATCTAATTTCTTAAATAATATTGTTTAATAAAATGAAATATGTATGATGAAACATTTGCATTAAGGAACAATATATTACTAATAAGCATGTGATGGGTAAGTTTCCTATGGTGCTATACAACATTCCATTTATACTTGTATAGAATGAAAGCTCTTTGCTGACATATTGGGATTAGTGAACAATCTCAATAATGTTATGGTAGAGATGGAAGGAATCTAAAACGTTTTAGTGTGCTTACAGGATATGGATGAATGTTGTGTTGGATAAAACAGTTGCATGATTATACCTTTATGGATAAGAATTTGTCACTGTGAATATTCCTTATAAAATGTTTCTAACCATGCTACTATTTTACTTGTAGGAAAAATAATGTACGATCACCTACAGGAAAAGAAGGATGAGACTTGTTCCGAAGAACAAGCGATGATAGTTCAATTAGAAGATATAATCTAATAAATATACATGAAAATGAATCTCAAAACTCCCAGGGTTAGAGACACCATGGTGGAAGAAAGAACTTCAGAAGAATATAAGAATAATATGGCCTAAAGAGAGTGGTATATCCACCTAAAGAGATGAATACCATCTTGGGCACGAGAGATACTTCTGTCTGAAGAAATTTATGATGAGACTTACAACTAAAGTAAGAGGCCTTAGATACACTCTAGTTATGTGGAACAGTTGAGTGACATAATTGATGCAAACCCTTGCAACTATAAAGAAGTATCCAAGGAGAAATGGAAGAAGCTATGATCAAAGAGTACCACTTGATCATGGGGAATGATGTCTAGGATGCTATTTCAAGACCTGAAGAGAAGTCCATAGTGTATTCCATATGGATCTAAAAGATCAAGTATGCAGCATATGACAACATCAAGGGATACAAATCAAGGTTAATGGTTTCCCTCAGAAAGAGGGAGTAGACTATGTCATGACATACTCCATTGACCAAGACACACTATATCAAGCAGATAACCACATGTACATAAAATACTTTGTACCAAGGCACCCATGGATAAGAACATCTAGTTACATGAGGAGCTTGAAGATCACATAGAGAGATGAAGATATTAACCTTTTCTACAAGGCTGAATATGGAATCCTATAAAGGGCGACAAGCTCACAGATGGGTGCAAGAGGAAATTTTCAACAAAGTTAAAGGCAGAGGATCTTGGTATCCAATGACTTGATATGGATACATAGAAGATCGATATCATAAGGAGGAGGATGCTCCACCTTAGTGGGAGTGGCTGCGAAATATCTTTGAATTCGACATGGTATGACAAAATGGACAAATTATTTATGGACTAAGGCTTTACCAAGAGTGCAGTGGATTCCAAACATTACCTTAAGGTTGATCGCAGAATACTAGGATATGTCGATGCCCCGAAAATATGAACTCATTATAGATACAAAGAGGAAGTGCTGAAGATAGAAACATCACTTTAGGATGTTTGGGACCAGGTGTGATCTCATGGCTTAGTAGAAAGAGGCCCAGTACATTGCAACATGCTCATCCTATAGTGAAGAAATATGGATTCGCAAACTATTGCTATAATTTTTTATTGTGACAAGTAGAGTTGCATCAAGCTAACATAAAACTTGGTGTTTCATAAAGTCCAAGATATGGTCCAAAGAGGAGTGGTAAAGTTCTAGTATGGTCCTACAGAAGAAAAAGTTGTCGATGTGTTGACTAAGCCTATGTCTCGTGTAAAGTTTGAACACTTTCGAGACAAGCTTGGTGTAGTATGAAAGGATGTCCCTGGAAATATGGAGTGATGATGAGATTATTATTGATGATGAGATGAAAGTGATGAAAGTGCAGAAAAGGCTAGTGTTTTTGTAGAGGTTGATGAGATCCGAAATTCACTTATGGAAGATAGTAACCTCTCTTGAGGATGGTCTTGCAAGAAATAACACTCTCTTGAGAGTGGTCTTAGTCCTTATGGGTTGAGGATGTTCCTACAGACGATAGTGCTCCCTTATGGAGAGTGATCTTACATTCACTTGTAGGATGGTGCCGCAGACAAGAACAGCCTCTTAAGAGTGGTCCTAACACTGATAGGATGAGGATGGTTTACAATGATAGTACTCTCTTCTAGAGAGTGATCCTACGTTCACTTGTAGGATGGTGCCATCGACAATAAAACTCTCTTAAGAGTGATCCTAACACTGAAAGGACGAGGATGGTATACGATGATAGTACTCTCTTCTGGAGAATGATTCTACATTTACTTGTAGCATGATTCCATAGACAAGATCACTCTCTTGAGAGTGGTCCTAGAACTGACAGGCTCAAGATGGTCGATGATGATAGTACTCTCATATGTTGAGTGGTCCTACATTTAATTGTAGACGAGATCCACATTCAGTTGCAGACAATGGTATCGACTTTGAGGACGGTTACATAGACAAGAACACTATATTAAGAGTCCTAGTACTAGAAAGCTGAGGATGGTATATGATGATCGTATTGTCATATGTTGAGTGGTCCTGCATTTAGTTGCGGACGAGATCTGCATTCAATTATAGATAACTGTATCCTCTTTGAGGATGGTGCCATAGACAAGAACACTCTCTTCAGAGTGGTCCTAGCACTGAAATACTAAGGATATTCTATGATTATAGTACTCTCTTATGGAGAGTGGTCCTTCATTCACTTGTAAATGAGTTCTTGCATTTAGTTGTAGTTGTATAATTATTTTGTGGGTGATTTAGCTAAGTATTTATATACTGATAGTGCTGGTGATGCTCGATATGATGGTAGAGATGATGATGTTCGAGATGATACTAGAGATGATGCCATAAATGATGATGTTTTAGATGATGTCAGAGATGATTATGCTCAATATGATGCCAATATATTATGATGCCCAAGATGATGCCATAGATGATGATGCCCGTGATGATGAAAGAGATGATGTCAGAGATGATGATGCTCGATATGATGCCAAAAATGATGATGCTCGATATGATACCAGAGATGATTATGCTTGAGATGATTCCAGATATGATGATGATAGAGATGTCCATGATGCTGATGTTCCATGGATGATGATGATGTTGATGTAACTGTGGAAACTTCGTATGACATATAGATTCACTTGTTCGTTGCACATATGTATTGTTATAGAATACCTTCCTTGTTAATAGGGAGTGTAAAAGAAATGTAATTGGAGAAGATATTATATTTTGTATTGTTATTGTTATTACCCCTTCCAGAGATGTTGTTCCTCCAATTAGGGACGTCATTGATGTAATTGGTCATGTAAATTCTTAAGGTAAAACCTCAGTTATAAGTCGTGCCAGTAGTACCCACAAAAGTATTGTTAAAATGTATTTTGAGTATTCTAATGCATGTAGACCTTGGAAGCAAGGAGAATTCATCCTAGTTGGGTTATTAGGCGTCTAACTTGATCAGTATAAATACGAGAGACTCTTCCCTCATTTGGACAAGTAGCATAGCTTAGAATTTGCATAAGAGAGAGAAAGAGTAGTCCATATAGGAGAGAGGAAGTAGTCCGGGATTATTCTTGGGGTCTTATCATTCTTATTCTTTGGGTCTTACACTGTAACTGGTTGAATTCTATATCGAGAAATTTTTTCTTGGTTTTCTTCCCCATGAGGGTTTCCCAGGATAAATATATTTGTTCTTTTTTGTGGTTGTGATTGTCTTTATTTCATTGATCCTTTTGTATATGGTTATGATGTTTTGATGCTAAATGTTATTAGATCTTGTATAACCATTAAAAAATTAACATATAGGGAACTAACATGGGCATGAAAGCTCATATGAGAAGCATAAAGGTATGGCGCTCCAAAAGGAATACATAGAGAAAGAAAAATGGCAAAGGACTACAATATATATGTGGACCTACTGTGTGAAATCACTGATAGAGAACCTTCCACCTATGAAAAGGTTGTAGGAAATAAAGAATGGAAGGATGCTATGAGTGAGCAATATTATTTGATCATGAAGAATGATGTTTGGGAGACAATTATGAAACTGGAAAAGAAGTCTGTCATGACTTCAAAGTGTATTTACAAGATCAAGCATTGTGCAAATGGAAGCATCGAGAAATACAAGGAAAGGTTCATAGCATGAGGCTTCTCATAGAAATAAGGCATAGATAATGAAGAGAAAATTGCACCCGTGGTGAGGTACACTTCCATTAGGACCATACTTGCATTGGTAACAGTTAGGAAATGGAAAATACACCAGATGGATGTCAAGACAAATTTTTTGAATGGTGTAGTTGAGGAGGAAGTGTACATGGAACAAACACTAGGATTCAAGACACATGACATGAATACCCATGTTTGGATATTGAAAAAGGCCTTGTACGGATTGAAATGGGAATCGATGACATGGTACAGTAGGATTGATAGCTTCCTGATGAGCATAGGATTTACCAAGATTAAATCAAATTCCAAACTTTACTTCAAGGTTGAATATAGAAGACCAATGATTGTCCTACTATATGTCGATGACCTGTTCCAAACAACTGAAGAGGAGCTCATTAAAGATGCAAGGAGGAGACTTGCTAAGAGTTTGATTAAAGATGAAAGAACTATGTATGATTCATGACTTCTTAGGCATGGAGGTGTGGTAGAGTGCAAATGGGATCTTCCTTGGCCAAGGAATGTATGCAGTGGATATTCTAAAGAGATTCAAAATGTTGGATTGTAGGCCATTAACCACACTTATGGAATATAAATTGAAGCTTGTAAGTGATTATTCATTCAATTCAGTTAATGCCATGATGTATCATGAGATGATTAGCTCCTTGATGTATCTAACAGATACAATACCTGACATATTCTCTTCTGTGAACACCCTAATTGAGTTCCTGATGAATCTGAGACATGTTCACCTGATAGATGCAAAGCATATATAGAGGTACCTAAAAGGTACAATGGATTATGGGATCAAGTATGATGCGAATCAGAACATTAACCTACATGGTTATGTTAATTCAGATTGGGAAGGTATAACCACTGAAACGAATAACACTTCAAGTTGTTGCTTCAGTTTGGGATATGTCATGATATCCTAGTTCAATACTAAATAATCATGTGTGCCCCTGATTACAACCAAGGCAAAGTATGTTTTCGCTTGCATGACTAGTTGCGAGGTAGTGTGGCTATGAAAGCTACTGTCTGACTTATTTTATCTCTATTTGGACGTGGCTTGTATCTTCTATGGAAATTATAGTTACGTGAAGGTGTCAAAAAACCTTATGTTCCATGACAAGTCAAAGCACATCGAGATTGAGTTCCACTATATCAGGAATATGGTGTAGAGAGGAGTAGTGAGTTCGAGTACGTGGACATAGAAGAGAAGATAGCTGATGTGTTGACCTATCCTCTAGCAAGAGTGAAGTTCTAGTACTTTAAAGAAATATTTGGTGTGATCTAGAACAAGACCCCACAAAAAAGGGAGTGATGAGTTCTAGCATAGCTAGAGAGACAGGTTGATTGAGCATAAAATCCTGGCGAAGATCCTAGGTTTCTGATATGTAATCAATCATGTAGGTTTTCCTTGGATGTAATAAGTCCTGGAGAAGCTCACAGGTTATCATTGGACGTAATCAGTTCTAATATGTTTATATGCTTGAAATAGCGGATGCATAATATCTCACATGGGAAATGAGGTAGGTTGTCTGAGATGGAAAATAACGGTGAAGCAAGATGCCCAAACGTAATTAGTCCTATAGGTTTTCTTCAGATGTAATCAGTCTTCATGAGTCTTGCAGGTTATCCTTGGACGTAATCAGTCCCGAGACAGGTTATTGCAGTGTAAATATGATCCATGGTGTGGTATGTAGGTTACTCGATTGGAATAAGTATTATGGTTTGTCCGAGTTTAAAAGGAGTCCTGGAATAGTGCAAAGGTTACTTGGATGTAATATGCCTAGAAGGTTGTATCAACTATTGGGCCCAGAAATGGCCCCTTTTTGGCCATCCTTATCCACCTCTTTTTGCCTCATCCTACCCTATTATGCATGCTAAATAGACATTTTTCCCTCACTTGGCCCCTCAAGTCACCAAGGTATGGTTAATCATTGCATTATTTTATTAATGCTTAGGATTGTGGTAATCAAGGCTCTACATATTAAAACATTCTAAGATATGATGGTTTATAAAGGTATTTCAAGATATAGAGAATACAGGTGTAGTGGGCCGAACATGCCAAGGGAAGGATGGACATTCATTGCTAAAGTTGATCGTCATCCATCCCACCATTACCAAAAGAACTCAGTCCCAGTGTATTATTCCATGCGAGCTGTACAAGGGTAGCTACAACAGATTGTGACAAATTTGGAGGTAATAGTGTGCCACTGCTCAAAAGTAGCTGTGATATACAGGATATCTGCTCAATCAATCATGATCATTATTCCTGGGTCAAATAACAGCTTCCCTATATTTTCTACTCTCAACCTGCCATGGCTGTAACAGTTATTGTAATTGAGGCAGCCTAGAGATCAGAGATATTCATGGCTTCGCAATAATAGGGACAGGATGTTATGATTGAAATTGTATAAATAGAGGGAGATATTCTGAGCTAGGGGTTGAACCCTTAACCAAATTATTGTATCATATTTGACCGAGGTTACATGATTTACCTTCCCTCTTTAATACAAGGAGTTACTTCAGATCTCAGTGTTTTAATGTGTGTTACTTCCAGCATCTCTGTGTGAAAGCTGGGCCCGCCTTCCCACAGGGATTGCTGAGTTAATTAGGAATTATAATTATTTTGTCATATGATGTTGTGATAATTTCCTTTACTCATAGTATGCTGTAGCAGTTATCTATCTACAGTGTGTTATTAATTACATCTCTTGTAAAGCTACAATGGTATGGTGTGACAGTCCACTGTATAGGTAATTGTCCCTTATGCAATTGTGTGGTAGCTGTAACAGCCCTATTCATCCCTAGATCTTTCAATTGTTGTTTCTATAGATCTTTGCAGTTTGTTCCTTTGCTTTTATAGTTGCAAAATTTCATTCCCGTAGTTTGGATTCCTAGAATAGCTGAACTCAATTCATGTCTTCTGGATTTCTAGAATAATTAGATCAAGATAATTGGGTGAATCATTAGATGGTTTGGAAATCAGGATTTCATTTTCTGCAAGAGTAATCTAGATGTGATTTCTCGAATCTTTCAATTCTAGATTAAGAACAGTAAAAGGTAATTGTGGTTGTATCCTTTAGAAAGTAAACTAGATTAAGTGGATATTTGGGATGAGTGTAGCTGAGCAAAGAATAGGATTATTTACTAACAACAACTCAATGTTTAATCATATATAGTGCATATTATCCTTGAAATAAAAGAATTCCCTGGGTTGACAATAAATATTGAACACTCTGTATGCTAGCTTTAATTAACTTGCATATCGGGTGCCCAACCTTTTGGAATCGTTTCCTTTATTCCCTTTCACGTAGCTGTGACACCATAAAAATTCCACCCTTACCCTGTTTCGCTCAACTGCAACACCATAAAAATCCTGCCCTTATCCTGTTCCACGCAGCTGCGACACTATTTTACTTTTGTCCATTTTCATCCTTTTTGGCAGCAGTAACACCATCAACTTTCGTAAGCTTAACGCCTTTTTCTGATTCTGTGCAGCTGCAACACCATTTTACTTTTGTCCATTTTCATCTTTTTTGGCAGCTACAACACCTTCAAATTCCATCATATTAACACCTTTTTTCGATTCCGACAGCTGCAACACCATTTTACTTTTGTCCATTTTCACCTTTTCCGGCAGCTGCGACTCCGCTACATTTGGATGATTTTTCTATAATTCAAGGCCATGACTGTGCTAAAATATCTGATTTCTCTATGATCTGTGGCTGTGACTCCTCTGTTATTGGTAGAACTCTTTGCAACCGTAGTTAGCAACTCCTCCAAATATGGCTCCGATTCCTGATGCCAACGATTCGATTTACACTCCAACACTCATCATGTTTCTAACCAATTTGAGATGATGGTTTTTGGTTCGCCAGTGGAAAAGGTCATTAAAACATCCCTGTAATAATGATTACATTTAATGACTAGACTTCACACGTTCTACTATTCTCCAAAGAATATAATCCATTGCGTATTTTTGAAGGTATGTTTTGATTAACTACTTAATTAAGTATCAACTAGATCTGACAATATTAATCATACCTTCCTTTCTGTGCCCATTATTACATCATTAACTCTCCACTCATGCGAATTAATGACTAATTATGTTACCTAATAACCGCCACCTTTCCTAATTTGGGATAAATTCCAAATAATCCGATGCGGTGAAACTTTCTGAATTTACCCAACTCTACTCTCAACTGTTCATGCATACTTTATGCTTTAACCTCCATTGTTGGGATTTGTAATTTGTCAAACTGCAACACACCTCTGAAGGCAGACAAACATGGGTATTCTAGCTCGACATGAACCTCCAAACATACAAGAACTCGGATGAAATGCTGAAGTTTTCCCTATTTTTCAAGTTGCGGGTTGGACTGAATTCTTCCAACGCCTGAATGGATTTCACCGTGAAATAGCTTTACAGTTCACCTTGAATCTTACAGAAACCCACTCAGAGGTTTGGGGATTGCGTATTGAAGTCTCTGAAGCCATAGTAGCTAAGGTCACTGGTCTTCCTCAGGTGGGAAGAGCTTGGTTTGGATGAAGAACCCCCAATCCTGCAGCAGTACAGGATTTTCTTAGGGAAGGGGAGCACATTCAAGCCTCATGGAGGGGGATAGCGTTACAATCACTACCATGCCCATGGAATCAAGTAGCAATTTTTCTCAAAACGTATATCACCTATGAAGGTAGGTATCAAATGGTCTATAACTCTGAATTTCCTTTATTATCTCATCTCCGTCACAAGGCTTTGCTAAACATTCCATTTTATTTATTCAATGATTTACATCATATGTATGGGTTTTTCCGAACCACCAAGAATCCAATCTCTTCCCTTACCCACCATGGCCTCATTATATTAATAATCTTACAGACCCTTGCTCAACAAAACCAAACCTTGGAGCAATTTACAGGTCAAATTCAGGAACCTGTTCTTCTGCTCGGTGTTCCAATAGAAGAGGAAATGGAAGTACCTGTACTCATGGGGCCTGTTCAAAATCAAGAAGAGCTGGTCAATCCATAGTTGGGGGGGAATATAGAGCAATAGGAGGTTTGGATTCCCTCCAATTTAGTTGGGGGGGGGGGGGGGGGGGGGGAGATGAGACTAGATCGGAGGATCAGTCAGGAGATCAAGCAAAACAATTGAGAGAGGATGTACAAGAAAACCCTATGGAAAGACTAAATAATAGGGCAGCTCTGATAGCAGAGGTTGAAACTGGAGCAACATTAGATGCTGCAATAGTTGAAACTGAAGATGTTAGAGCTATGATAATAGAAGAAAACATGGAGGTGGTTACCATTGAATCTTCCCCTGAATGGGGAGGAACCCTGATTGAGGAATAACATCCTGAAGAATAAGAAAATGTAATAACTGGGGATATTCCTTCCACATCAGCCACAAATTTAGAAACTCCAGCACCACGGAGAAAAAGGAGGAGATCAAAATATGAAATAAAGGCATCACCACCAATAATATGAAAAATAACCAGGTCAGTCACAGCAGTAGAAGTAGCACAGGAAAGATGGGAAACCCTAGAAGCACAAATTGAGTTCCCCATTCTTAGACCCAAAGTAATTGATGCCCCATAGGAACTGGTCATAGAAGAACCTAAAATTGAAGTACTTTTGTTTGAAAATGGGCTATTAAAATAGGAAGTACAAGCACTCTAGAAGGAATTAGAAAATTGGACGGAAGCATGCAGAAAATAGAGTGAAAGGAAGTTGTACACATTGGTTGAAGCTGCAGACCAACTGGAAGGATCAAATCCTACTGAGGCTGGTAATGAGGAAGAAAGAGTGGTTTGTCATGTGTGTGGAGAAATATTTAACAAGTCAGGTTACAAGGTCATAGTTCATGCCATTGCAACACAACAGCCTGTAGCTAAAGCTGTGGAAGAATAGGGACAACCTAATTGAAAAGATGGTGAGACTCCCCAACAGAAACTGCAGGAAAAGGAAGTTGCAGATGAGTAGGATGCTGATACACAAGAACCAGCATCTTTGAATATTCCTGTTGAAATTGCCACCAAATTTGGGACAGAGGAACCATAGGATGATGTTATTCCTGATTTTGTCAAGGAAGATTGCACTGTGAACCCTGAACCCTCTCATGACACAGAAATAATAGAAATGCAATCACAGCAGCAAAACAATGATGAGGTCGAACATGACACTGACACACAAGAACCAGCATCCTTGAATGCTCTTGTTCAAGTTGCCGCCCAAATGAGGGAAGAAGAAACAGGGATTGAAGAAATTCTAGAATTCAATGAAGAAATTTGCACTATGACTCCTGAACTGTCTCATGACATAGAGATATTAGAAATGTAATCCCAACAAAAAGAATATGAGGAAGTAAACCAGGATGTTGCTACACAAGAACCAACATCCTTGGAAATTTCAGTAGAAACTCTCGTGATGCACCAAGAAGCCAACCCCAAATTGGATTCATTCCTGATTTGAATTTAGGTGAAGATGAACAAACTCAATCACAATCCTGAGGTGATACTGAAATCCTTGAGGAATAGCTCCATGTTGAAGAAGACATACAATCCTAGTAGCATGAAGAAAAAGAAAGATAGGGCTCTGTCACATAAGAACCAACAACCTTACATTCCGCTGCAGAAATTGCAGCTAATAATCAGGTAGATAAGAAGATTAAAATTCAGGAGGAAGTTGTCCCACAAGAACCAACATCCTCACAATCAGCTACCGAAGTTGCCATAGGAGAACCCTAGAATGAGGATGTTGTTACACAAGAAACAACATCTCCAGAAATTGTTTCAGGAATACATGTGGTTGAAGTTGTTGCAAAAGAAATCCCAGGAAGGGATGTTGTTACACAAGAACCAGCACCCCCAGAAGTAACTTCAGAAGTGCAGAATATTCAATGTGGCACATCAGGTCCTAAGGTGTGGGCCAAACTCCCTCAAAATTTTATTAATCTAGATTCTGATAAGGAGGAGCATCCTGAAGAAGAAGAGATCATGAAGCTTATAGAAGAACTCTCGATCTTGAGAATGGAAGTAAGGAAGTGGAGGGGTCAGGTGTAAAGATACCAAGAAGGGATGGTTTCCCTCACTCAACATATAAATACCATCAGGGAACTGAAGGAAAAATGGGCAGTAGAACTCATGACCTAGAAACTTCATGAGGAAGAACTACAAAAGGAGCTAAGGGAGCTAAAAAAGTTCAAGTCTATGCAGGTGGAAAAATACCAGCTGTACACTCTTTCTCAGGAATTATTGGCAACCATAGTACCATCCTCCTCTTACCTTGTCTTTTTATTTGAGTAGTTTATTTGGTTTAAATTAAGGGCTATGAAAGAAGGGAGATCATATGAAATATCAACCTTAGCGAAATTCTTGGAAACATTTCTTAGAAGTAATTTTGAGGACTAGAATTTGCTATGTGAGATTTATTTGCATGAGATGGCTTGTCCTTTGGACCACCATTCAAATCCTGTTTCTTTTTCAGGCGATGTTCAGCTGAGGCCTTTTGCCTCCTTTGTGAGCAATCATTTTCAGCGGGAAAGGTATTTCCAAACTTTTTCTCACAATGAATCCCACTCTAATCTTTGGATCCGAAGTGAACCTCAAAATCCTCATCTTCTCCTTGCTCGACATTAGAGTCTACTCTCATGTCCCATCAAAACTCGGCATATAATGGAACTACAGGGAGGGGTTAATTGGTTGGGACTAAAATTTAAATTTCCTCTCATCTGCTGGCCAGCAAAACCATACAAGGAATATTTCTCATTAACCAGGGCAGAAGAGCAGAAGTGTTGGAGATATTGGGTTGTCCATAAGCGTTTTATAGAAAAAGAAGGAACATCTAAATTCCCATACAACTTTTCTTCTCTTCATGAACAAAGAATAATTCTAGATTCAGATTTAGAATAATGGAGGTTGTTGCACGAGGACATGCAACAGGACAGTTGGAGGGAGATGTTGGGCCCAAAAATGGCCCCTTTTTTACCATCCTTATCCACCTCTTTTTGCCTCATCCTTCCCTATTGTGCATACTCAACAGATGTTTTTCCCTCACTTGGCCCCTCAAGTCACAATGGTATGGTTAATCATTGTCTTAGTTTATTAATGCTTCAGATTGTGGTAATTAAGGCTCTACATCTTAAAATATGCTAACATATGATGGTTTATAAAGATATTTCGAGATATAGAGAGTGAAGGTGTAGCCGACCGAAAATGACAAGGTAAGGATGGACATTCATTGCTAAAGTGGATCGCCATCCATCCCACTATTTCCTAAAGAATGTAGCCCTAGTGTATTATTCCATGCGAGTTGTACAAGGGTAGCTACAATAGATTGTGACAGATTTGGAGGCAGCAGTGTGTTGCTGCTCAAAAGTAGATGTGATCTGCGGGATATATGCTCAATCATTCAGGATCATTTTTTCTGGGTCAAATAATAGCTTCCCTATATTTTATACTCTCATCCTTCCATGACTGTAACAGTTATTGTAATTGAGGGAGCCTGAAGATCAGAGATCTTCATGGCTTCCCAATAATAGGGACAGTATGTTATGATTGAAATTGTATAAATATGGGGAGCTATTCTGAGCCAGGGGTTGAGCCCTTAACCAAATTATTGTATCAATTGTGGTCGAGGTTGCGTGATTTACCTGCCCTCTTTAATACAAGGAGTTACTTCATATCTCAGTGTTTTAACCTGCGTTACTTCCAGCATATTTGTGTGAAGGATGGGCTAGCTGCAATAGTTATTGATCTACAGTGTGTTATTAATTGCATCTCTTGGAAAGCTGCAGTGGTATGGTGTGACAGTCGACTGTATAGGTAATTGTCCCTTATGCAATTGTTTGGTAGCTGTAACAGACCTGTTCATCACTAGATCTTTCAATTGTTGTTTCTATAGATCTTTGTAGTTTGTTCCTTTGCTTTTATAGTTGTAGAATTTCATTCCTGTACTTTGAATTCCTAGAATAGTTGAACTCAATTCATGTCTTCTGGATTTCTAGAATAATTAGATCAAGATAATTGGGTGAATCATTAGATGGTTTGGAAAACAGGATTTCATTTTCTGCAAGAGTAATCTAGATGTGATTTCTTGAATCTTTCAATTCTATATTAAGAATAGTAAAGGGTAATTGTTGTTGTATCCTTTAGAAAGTAAACTAGATTAAGTGGATCTTTGGGATGAGCGTAGTTGAGCAGAGAATAGGATTATTTACTTACAACAACTCAGTGTTTAAGAATATATAGTGCATATTATCCTTGAAATAAAATACTTCCCTAGGTTGACAATAAATATTGAACACTCTGTATGTTAGCTTTAATTAAATTGCATATCGGATGTGCAACATCAACAAAAAATATCATGGATGTAGGTTGTTCATAGGTAATAATTCCTTTAGGTTGACCTAGAACATAAAAGTCTTGATGTAGTAGGTTGTTTGGTCCTCATTAGTCCTTGTGTGTGTGTGTGTGTGTGTGTGTGTGTGTGTGTGTGTGTGTGTGTGTGTGCTTTCCCATATTGAGATGATAAGGTCATGAAGCACGTGAGCTTCACTTAGGCGGTTCTAGTTTACTGGTAGAACGCAGGTTGATCATGAATGCTCTATGTTCTCTGATTTTTTTTTTTGTGCAGGACAAAAGAGATTATCTCAATATGACAATATAAAGGTATAAGACATAGGTTATTTCCGTGGAAATGTAAAGAAGGTCCTCAGCAGTCCCTACATGATGGATTACTCGATATGTGATGAAAGCCTTGATGAGGACTAGGCCTACACCTAGCATGAAAAAGGGTTGGCTCTGTAAAAAAATTCGATGACAGATAGTACCATTTGATGATTGATAAGAAGATGATGATGGCAGAAAATATGATGATGACTCCATGAATTCGTGATTATAACTCTATTATAAAGACTTGACCAGATGTGTTGATGACTGTGGAAAAGAGAGAATACCTTCCTAGTTAAGGGTGAGTGTTGATGTATTTGTAACTTTAGAAGATATTCAGATGTATATTATCATTGTATGTTGTTGTACCCCCATTGTAGATGTGTTTACCTCCTTGAGGGATGCTTTTATGTGTGTATACCTTAACGTACAAACTTGGTTGTAAGTCATGGAAATAGTCCCTAGTATAACATCATCTAATGTGTATTTGGAGTATCTCTAGGAGAAGTTGGCCCTGTTAGGGAAACAAGTTGGCGCCAGTCATGTAAAAGGTCAGGCACTTGATTAGTATAAATAGGGAGGCGCTCTCCCTCATTTATACACACCTCACACTCACCCATGTTTACATGAGGGAGAGAGAGAGAGACTTGGGAGGAGAGATACATAGCTACTGAATACGTTTTATTACTGAGATTGATCATCTTATGACACAGTCTTTGTTATTATACTATTCTGAGGAAGTATGCATGGTTTTCTCCTTTTTGGTTTCCAAGGTGAAAATATTTATGTCTTGTGTATCTATTATATATTATGCATATTGTTGTACTTTCTATTCTTTCATACAAAGATCTTAATTAAGCTAATAAGGTCTAGAAAAACTAATACTAGTGGTGAAAGCTATAGATTTCTAGTGACCGCTGGTAAATTATATAAAATGGGACTAGATGAAATACTTCATCACTGTGTTTTGGAGCATGAGAAATCGATGGTGCTGAATGAAGTTCATGCTAGTGTCATAGGGGGCCACTGTGTAGGAAAAACAAGAGTGCGCAAATTTATGTAGGTGGGATTATGGTGACCTACTCTTCATGTAGATTTTATGGATTATTATTATTGCAAATGTGATAATTTACAACATGTCGCAAAACTGTCATGATGAGATGAAATTTTGTTGGTACCATAGGTAAATTGGGAAGCATTTGATAAGTGGGTTGTCAAATTTGTGGGTCCCATTAACCCATTGGGAAAAAATATAGGTGCTTTATATATAATCGATGCAACAAACTATTTAACCAGGTGGGTTGAAGCAACACTAGTGAAAGAATGTATTGCTGCAATATTTACATTTAACCTTGTTGTGACCAGGTTTGGATGTCCAAAAAATTTAATAAGTAACCAAGGTACACATTTTGTGAATTAACTAATTTAAAAACTAAATAAGAAGTTTTAGATTCAACACAGGAAGACAACTCCATATCATCCACTCACAAATGATGCAATCGAAGCATTTAATAAAATATTAGAGAATGCACTAATTAAGAAATCCAATGTTAATGGGGATGATTGCGATCACAAGATACATGTTTTCTCATGGGTTTATCGCACTACATGCAAAAAGCTGACAAGGAAAAATCCGTTCAGGTTGGTTTATGGGAAGGATGTTGTTATTCCGATATAATAAATTGTACACGGTCTAAAAATAGATGTGATTACTGAGATGCATGATATTGGTGTAGTTGAAACAAGATTGTATTAGTAGGTATAGATGTAGGAAGATCAATTCATTTCAGGTTATCATTAACATGTCAAGAAGGAGCGACAAAAGGTTTGGCATGACCGCCACATAAATTTCATGCAATTTCAACCAGGTGATTTTGAATTTCTATATGATAGTAAATGTCCTAGAAATATCTAAGCACACTGGTTGGTATCGTATGTTATCTTTCGTATTACTGATGGTGGAGTGGTCCAATTAAAAAAGTTAGTTGGTACATCCTTTGAAGGGACAAGAAATGAAAGTCAACTGAGACCTAATTAAGATAACCTTACTTCACTTGACTGAAAAGGTATTGGAAAAAAAGAAATTGAAGCCTTGTATATATGTTTGCATTTCTTTCACAAGCTTAAAATATGTCTCGGACTATGACTATAATAAGGAAAATTTTTTTTGCAAGTTACAATTGTATTATAGTTAAAGATGAAGAAGTGGAAGATTTTTGTGGAATACTTTTCACAAACCTATAATTAAGGCCTAATAAATCCTTCTTCTATGGTGAATGAAGTGATGTCTAGAGTGGCAGTTTGTCAAAATGATTGGAAATATTTCCTCATGTGAAAGGATTAGATTCCACCTTTTTAATTTGTGGCAGACCCACGTGATTGAAAGACTTATTGCATGTATAAACCTACTTCATTGTCAAACATAAGGCTATTTCTCATTGTATCAAAATATCAAGTTTATTGAGATGACATATATGTATGAAAACTATTTGATGTCGAATGTTGTTATCACGAATATTGTTGTGTCAAGTGAAAGAACTATTCAAGGTTCATGCATGGAGGTCCCCCTTTCCATACTTATTTTCGAAGAAGCTCCAGAGGTTTTTTCATGACCTTCCCCTTTCAATTTATCATGGAGGAAGTGGATGGATGGCTGCATATTTGTTTTCTGAGTAGAGGTTCAAAGCCACACACAATGCTAAAGCTCTAGGATCTAGATCAGCAACAACATTACCTAAATTTCTTCCACTAAGAAAGGATTATGCTCCTAATTTAATCATTCTCAAGAATTCTAAGTATCCAGTGGTCAAAGCAACCATCCCAAAAGGCATGTATATTATGACATATATTCTTCCAAATTTGAAGAAACTCACATTCACAGATCATGATTTGTGAAAATTTCCTAAGTTGTGGATGTCACAGTACATGAAATCAGTGCAACTAATTGATGGAGGTCCTATTAAGTTGGTCCCTATGGTGTGGGATCGTGGGATAGAGAAGTATAACATTCTCTCACTGATGCATGTGCCCCATTTTGGTTGCACTGCGAAAGTTAATACATGCGTAAAGAAACTATTAGTATGCTCCCATGGACACTTCTTATGGCTCGATAGCGATATCTATGTATATGTTGAACTTATTTCTGCCATCACTTGGATACCTAAGGCAGGGTTCGACCCAACATCATTCTTTTCCAGAAAGGAGCATGATCTGAACCTAGTCACTGGGATGAAGGAGAAATACAATATCACAAGAGTTAAGAGGGTATTTTATATTGCCTCTTATATCATTGATACAACTATTCAGTTCTAAGTGTTAGAAAATTATTCAACCTTATTACTATGGTATTACACCTAGGACACATTTTCATTAGTCTCATTCTTATGTTATATGGTCCAAAACTAGGTTGTGTTTGTTAATCTTGGTTACTTTGGTCTTTTGGACACATAAATGCACCCAAGAACCCTCATTTGATCATTATGGTTCCACATGTGCCCTCACTAATGACTTCTTAGTCCTTGGTGCACTTCCCATCCCTTAAAATAAGGAAACTGGTTGACTAGAGGTGCCCATGCATGTATTTGGGTGGTTTTTGACTCATTTGGACCATTTACTTCTACGTAGAGAAACTCCCACTCACCCTTGCACTACACCATGCCTCTAGTACTGCCATTTATGTCCTAGCATGCTCCATCCATGTTCAAACTAGGATTTGTGACCATTTTAGGTGGTTTGGGAGCTCATTGGTCCACCCAGGGGGGTTTTGAGGTCCAATCTAATCCTACCACATGTATGCATACAAATCGCTTCCAAAGGATAAAAATTTTCTCCTATTTTAATATAAACATGTTCCAGACACATTTAAATATTGGATAGTCATAATAAACTCAGTTATTTCCACCATTTATGTGTGTTAATTTCACTCTTTTGACTTTTTTTCTTCTTCATAATTTGTGTAATATCCACAAATCATATTTCATAGATACTAACTCTAGATAAAGACTTGATGCATAACAATGGTCAAACTAGGTGCTAGGGAATTACTATTTTTTACTAGAAGGACTCAAACTAAAAGGATTCTTCAAAATTAACTCAGAATTCTGATACCAATATAATGTTCTGAGATTTGATGTACATATCAGAAATATAATATTGCTTCAAATTTAGTTAAAACTATGATATAAATCTTGCACACATACACTGAAAACTTTGGACTAGGTAGATAAAGGTGTTTTTGCTGATAATTTTATAGGAATGGAAGAAGGCAGAGGGAAGCAACCAATGAAATTTTTAGAACATATAATTCAAATTCCCTAACACATTTATATTAGGGAACATTTAGGTTCCATAGTCATCTATGTTGAAACTTAATCCCATGCTTTTGGGTCACCCAATCATGAAACTAGGAAGACTTCTTCAGTTCCTTTCAACCTGAGGCTTGGGGAAATGCACATAGATGTTATCAAAAATTTACAGTGCATCCACTAAGGTTTGGAATAGTTCATAATAGTTCTAGAAAGGTTTGGGGAGTCTAGGAGTGATTTGGGAAAATTTTGTAATTTTGGCATCGCGAAGCCCTGCATAGTGGAGGCTGTCCAAATATTGAACCAAATCAACTAAATTGCAAAAATAAAGTTTGTATGGATAGAGGTCTCAATCAGCAACATGAAAAAACTTCCATAATCAAATTTAGGTGAATAGAACTCTCATAATTAAAGAAACAATGAGACTAGTCAATTTTAACTAGTCATCTAGCTAGGGTGTACACTATATCATGAAATTCATTTCAGAAATACTTCAGACATGAGAATGAATTTTACATATTTTAATACATATCAACTTTACACCTTACATCAATTATATTTATACTCATGGCCATTAATCATTTATCATTGCATCAAATTCATCAAAACCCTCATTTAATGACACATTAAATCCATTTCATGGGAAATTCAACATGATAGCTTATTGGATATAATTATAATAGTATTACAGATCTTTTAAATAGAACCTATCGATTGATGCACATCAAAAGAAAGTTGGAATACTTACCACTCCAAAAATAGGGATCAAAATAGTGGGAAGGAGGCCCAAATTTGACATCAGGAAGGATGGGAGTGTAGGTGAAGCTTTCACTTCACTAGAGCTTGAATTCAATAAGAAAAATGGCTGAAATTAGATGTTTGAATCTGATCTCATGGTATTATCATCAGCTCTCCACACCAGTAATGAGAAAATCAAGGGAGGAAGAAGAGTGGGAAATGAAGGAATTGGGGCACATCTCTCAATGGCTGAGGCACAACACTCAGCAGAAGTAATGCTTCACATACACATGAATCGATAATAATTGAAACTGAGTAAAGGAGCTGAAATTTCCTTTAAATAGGTAATAGGTGACCTGTGAGAACAAGTCATCCACTTAGAAAATATAACCCTAACCATGAATGCACTCTTCTTGATAATTTTAGCAAGTTTGAGTCCTCAAAGATGTTTCCATTCTTGTATCCCTCATCCCATATGGAAATTTTTCTTTCCTTGACCTAGAGTTGTTATTTTCCCTATGAAAAATTTTCTTGGCTTCCCTGCTTTTGTGACTGAGCTCAAAAAGGTGAACTGTGCCCTCCTTTGGTACGATGTTTCCTTCTTTTCATTATGAAAACTTTTTCTACCTTCTTCTTTTGTCACTACACTCCTAATTTTAAACTGTTCCTTCCTTTGGTACGATGTTCCTTTTTAGATCTGACTACTTTTGTCATATATTTTGGCACTTTCCTTCTTTGTCTGACTGCTTGCTTTTTCCATTCTTCTTATCAGTTTATAAATATTCTTCTTGGCAAGTTGGGTTTCCCATTGCACCACCTTGAAATGGAACTTATTTTCCACATATTAAATTGCTCAATAGTTAAAAATGGAAATAATTAAAAGTCAATCACATACGTTATTTATCAAAATTTCCATAGGATAATTGATTAATGATACTTAGTCCCTGTAGGTGTTTAGAAAGGTACACACTTTTGGTGGTCAAAATGTGGGGACATGATAGTTCTCCCCTCCCATATCTACTTGTCCTCAAGTAGAAGCACTCCAGAGTGCGGAAATTTGTTCCACCATGTTTCTGTTGCACTACTCTAATCCTAGTCGTTTCCCAAATGACCACCTATGAAAACAAAAGTTTCCACCTTGTTGAAGTAACTGAGTAGAATTCCTAGATCCCACTGCCTGATCTGTAAGGATACAAATTTTACCTCCCTTTCTGGAAATCTATCATTCCCAAGAATATGAGGGTCCCATGGAATGATCTCCCTCTTTCCAAACATCAATAACACCAATATTTGGAAATTTTCTTATGCAAGATAAACATCCCACATTCTATGAATGCAAAATGATAAATTTTCCACATGTATGGATATCCAATCCTTGTATTTTTGAGTAACCAATTCATCCAATGGCTTCCATACATTTCTAATCAGATCCTCACATAACATGGCAATTCTATATGCATTTAAAAACCTGCTACATATGCAAAGGAAACTCCTATCATTGTGAGCGAAGATTGCACACCCTTTACTCTCCATCTCTATTATGTATCTACCCATTCAATCCATGGATGAACATAAACCTTTTCTTGGTGATGCATATAGGATGTGATCATCCATGTTCATCATGATGATTTCTTCCACCCATAAAGGTAGATCATGAAGTCTTTCTTCCAAGAATTGAATTTCAAACCATGCTTCACCCATGCAAAGATAGCATGGTGCACCCATGAATATTCATTTCATATATCTCAATAAGTTCTTGGATTTCACCTTGTGCTAGATTTCTTCTTGCATGCAGATGTCTTCAACCTTCCATGAATGCAAGATGGACATTTCTTATTGTGTTATTCAAAATATTCAATGTAATGGTATACCCAAACCATGGAGGCATGATAATAGGATATGTATGGTGTTTGTATCATACTTCTTGGTTGCTACACCCATTTCAAGGAAATGTCAGGTAAAACAAAATATTTAAGGCATGAACAAATAATAATTTGTCCTCCCAAGGTCTCCATTTTAGTGAGGCATCTATCCACCCATTCAATGAAAGGATAAGCACTTTGGTTTTCTGATTTGCATGGGATGTAATAAGCCACATCTTCTAAGGTGAAAGTTCCTTTCCACATAGGAATCTCATGGGGTCCTTCTTCAATAACATGCCTCAAGAGACATTCTTTACATTCACAAGCTAGGCTTGTGCAACCTTGGGCCTCAATTTCCACTATGTACTCACTTATCCAATCTTTGAAAAAATAAGTGTATGTGCTTGCAAATCTGAATGGTATATCCTCATAAGGGTACTTCTGTAATCAGATATGTGACTGATCAATATATTTTATGGTATCTTCCTTCACCAATACTTGTAGATCTGAAATTTTCTCATGCCCATCCTCTACCAAAGTTTCCTCCATTATGCCCAAAACATTTCCTTTAATGCAACATGAAAGGTGTGACACCTCAACTCCTTTTAAAGGTGATCAATCTGTTACTTTGAATCTCAAAGGGATCTTTGTTTGATTTTCAATGAGTTGCTGGTGATATCCAACTCATGAGTCAACCTATCAGATTCTTCTTTGTCCTTCTTGAGTGCACTATGGTAGATCTCAGCCATCATGAGGAGATTATCTTTGTTAGATAGTAGGTTCACATAGATCTCCTTCATCTTGGCCATTCCTTCTTTCAGTGTTATGCACTCCTGCAGAAAGCCTTCTCCTTCCATCTCTCCACCAGAAGCTTGCCAACAACATCTTTCCACCAAGGCATTGATGTCAAAAAGGTTTTTCAGGGCTGCCATAAGCTTCTCTCTGTCCTCCTTTAGTGATCCACTCAAATGTCATGGATCACAAAGAATATATTCCACCAAGTTTTCTTCTTCTAATAGATGACATATATGACCATTTTTCTTATGGCATGGACCCATAACACAAAACTCATTCTCAACATACAAGTCAACCTTTGAATTTTTTGCAAAATCACTTCCATGATGTGAAGTGGAGGGTATATCTGAAGGCTGGAATAACATGTGATATGTAAAAAAATTAGAGAGCATCTCATGCCTTGGAATTTCATATTCATCATGCTAGAAGAGAGTCCAAAATTATGAACTGTGTTCATCCATCTGCATCAGATTTTTCTCCTTCAATTTTCCTAGTTCACACCTAGCTGGTGGGGGCTTTTCTTCCACTTCATTGGGAAGTTTAGATGATGAATTCAGATCTGATATTTTTTCTTATTTTGTATCTAATAAAAAATATCCCTTATCACCATTGACAACATCAACCTCCTATGTATTGGTTTTGGGTTTACCAACAAAGAAACTAGGAGTGCATACTTTTACCTCACCATTGTCCATCATTCCGCAGTCCTCATAGGCAAGTGCAGTCTTTTCAACCTTCCATGAATCATATGGCTGCAAGAAATCATGGCTTCTACAAAAATCATAAACCTTAACATCCATGTTCTTCATATTACCTTCTTCCCAAACTGATACTAAGGTGGACTTATCCTAAACCAAATTTTCTGGTTCACACCCAAGTGGTGTGGTTTTGTTTTCTTCTTCCTTATGTGTCCCAGGAGGTTAATGCAAATCTGATTTGTGTACCTCTTTTGGATCTGATCCAAAATATGTCTCACCAGTCGTACATGAGCCAAGAACTTGAGAAGTGATCTGGATATCACCCACCCAGAACCTTGAAGTGCCTTCATCTTCAACTCCTTATCCTATGAAACCAACTTGTGGTGACTTGCACTTGACCTCATGAATATTATTCTTCAAGGAACTTGAGGCCCCTTCATCTTGAGTGGTATTCAAGCCACAAATTTTGGAATCTTTGTTTGAAGAAAACCCAAAAATTATTCTACTATTTGGACAAGCAGATGGCTTGGATGAATCTCCCCTTTTATCCCCTCTTTTGGATCCATATGGAAACCATCCAGTATCCACTTTCTTGCACACTTCATCAACCATGTGTGCAATAATTTTCATGTTTTCCCCACAATAGGGATATTTGAATATCTTCTATACCTCCAGAGTACAGTAATATCAAAAAAGATAAGACCTCCCTTATCTCTTATTTCAAGGAACAATGTTCCATGAAATACTTGGAATATTTATTAGAGTTATTTGCATTGAACACTTGACCACTGACACTAGTATATTTATGCCAAATCGATTCATCATAAGATGGAGGAAATAAATCATCAACATCCTCCCTACATAATCTAGTTGAGGTACCTCATGTGGGATCTTCATAATATTATTCTTCATACTTCTCAATGTCTTGTTAAATCATTGGTAGCAACCACTGTAATGTCCCTTGTGGATAATTTTCCCAATGTGCCCAAATTCACCAAATTTCAATTCTAGGTATATGGATACAATTAATTCCAAACTCCTCCAATTACTTTCAAAATTTGTGAGGAAGGTCATGAGGGGTGAGGGCACACATTAACCCATATATAGTAAATATAATCAACTGATATACACAACCATGGTCTGCAATTTTCAAGAGAATACCTTTCGGGACAAGAGTAGTCGATTTGGGAGGTGGAAACCACCTAAGTCCTGGAACCAATATCTTCCAAACACTGTACAAAATCCACTAATGGTTTCTATGAGACTTGGATATGATATAATAAATGAATTAAATTATATTTTCATTTTTATATGTGTTTTTTGGGTCGAATAGGTATCCAAGAGAACTCAGGGAATTTACTAGTAATTTTGAGGTTCAAACCCCCAATGGTAGATGGCTCCAAATAGCTCCAAATTATCTCAAATTGTATCGGAAGATTTATGAATTATGTTAATAAATAAAAAATTTGTTTATGGTTTTATTTAAACCATCAAAATAATTCTTCAACTCACTTTGGAAATCTGGTCAATGTATGGAGTTTTACAAGCAACTTGTGGTTCAAATCCCCTAGGGGGTAGATGATGAAAATGACTTTCCAAATGCACTCAATACAGCTAGAAATTATAAATGGAAGTAGGTTAAATATAAATTATATCAACATGAACTAATATGAATCACCATTTAACTTTTAATGTCTTCTATAACTCCCTTAAATCAGATGCAAAAACACTAGTTTCAATCTTGGGGGAAATGATAGGAAATATTCTCCAAATGTTATGAAACTCAACAAAATGATTCCAAATGCTTATTTAATGAACATTTAAATCATATAATACATTAATAATATTCCATTCATCCAAAAACCATTAGTATTTTACTTATCCATTGGAATCTATCAACATTACATTGGTTCACAACAAGGTAGTGGGGAAATGGCACTGTTTCTTCACTGTTTAACATTTTTACATGACATATTGGGAAATTTATACCTAAGAGTATTATTAAATTGATATATATATCATTTAAATCATAAAAATAAATAATTTTGAATTAAATTCTCCCCCAAATATATACATATCTCACCAAGTGCACCTCAATCCATAGAGCAAGACTGTGATGAGAAAGCTTGGAATAGATGAAAGAACAAGCTGATATTCAAGTGTCCATGAGATTCCATATATATTTAACATGTAAATTATGAATCCATTAAATCTCCATGAAATACATGAGTGGCCTCTCCAAACACCATCTTGGATGGGAATATTTCACCCTCGAAGTTAGCTAAGGAAAGAAAATAGTCATCCACTAGCTCTCTCAATTAACAATTGAAAATTTCTAAAATGATCAAAATATGCCTTCATTATTTGTTCTTCACATTTATAAAGTTACCAATCTCTCTATGCATCGAATTCCTTCGAATATATGCATTCCAACTCAATTTGGGAAGAGATTCCAAAGAATGCCACTTGTACAACAATTCCTAGTCGTCCACTTCCACCAAATCACATGTGGAAGCATATTAGCTTCCCTTACTCCCTTTAACTCCCTCTTGGAGCTATTTTTATCACTTGTATGTCATATATTTTATATTTCATCCTTAATATCTGATTTGTGTCATTGGTGTCGTAGCATCTTCATCATTATTGTCATAGAGCTAGGGAATCTAGTCCAAGTGTCTCACTAGATCCAAAATGCCTCTTCGTCTTCCATGGGATTTAATATTCCACTCCAATTAGACATTAATTGATTCATTCCAATTATATTGACCTTCCAACTCATCCCAAGACCCTTGGTATTCTTATGTATTTGAAATGAAAATAGGAGGATGCCATGTGGCATAGAAAATCTAGCTTGTGTGGGTCCCACATCCTCCATGCGTCTTCATGATCAATTGCCAATTTCATTTTACCTTGTATTTATTTATTTATATTCATTATTAAATATTTATTCCATTATAAATTTCAAACATCATTTATTCCCCCCTAATTCCAAATACCAAAGCTTCCACCCCCAACCTAGGAAACTAGTAATTTTCCTCCTTGGCAATTATTTGACCCTTGGCATCAATTTTACAAACTCTCATGAATATGGAAAATGTGATTGTGCCATTGTGAACCAATGCAAAATTTTGGACATGAGAAATCCTCCCTTCCCAATATTTCTTGTCCTCAAGAAATTTCAAACATGGGTGTTGAAGAATCTGCTTTTGTATGATTCTTTGAAGTTTCCATTGAGTTTCCCAACGTTGAGTGGGGAATCCCTCTCCCATACTACTTATTTCCAAAAAAAATTGAATTCGATGGGACTAAAAACTATCCCAGTGTCCCATTGATTGTATTGCACTCCAACAATTAAGAGTGCTTTCCATACCATACCATTAGGAAAGAGAATTCATAGATCCCATTTTGTTGTATACATACTTCCAAACATCATGAGTACATAATATATATCATCAAGTACATAAAAAAATAATAAAAATGTATATCAAGGAGGTGGCTCATAAAAAATTCATGAAAGTGCTTAAACCTCCAAGTAAGTAGGGCACCATTTTCCAAGTGAATACAAGCTTCAAGTGACCAATCAATTATGCTCCAATGACATAGGTGAGGATCCCATGTCCCATAATTCTTATCCAAAAACATATAATGTGCATCAATATAATCATCCATGTGTTCTTTCATCCAAGAAGTGAATGAAGAACCTCCACCAAAATCTTAACCAAATAAGTGTTAGAATAATCAACCCATAGTTACCTACATTAGACATTAATTTAATTATTTTTGTCTTATTACCTACTTTCCTAGATTCCATTCTATGCTAGTTGCCTTCTACATGTCCTAGAAGTAAAATCATGCTAAAACTGAGTCATGGAGGACTTGCGAAACAACCTGGAAACCCAATTTAGCATGTCTACTTTATTGCATATTCTCTGAGCGCGTATCTTCTTTTTCTAAAAAGATGCCTCGTTTTATTTCTGATTTAAGGAAAAAGGAAAATCTAGACTAGGTGTAGTTGACTTATTTTTTCCCACATCATCCTCCCTCCTTTTCTACATATAAAATCATGTATGAGATTTATTTCCATCCCTATTTAGCTTGCCACTTGACTTAGAAAATTCATGAGCATCTACCTAGATTTGGAAACTGCTTTATCCACCTATGGGGGATTTGACTATATTTGGTAAGCCTGCTTTTTGACTATTTCGAATGGCATATTTATGCATTTGATTATCCCATGTAATTATGTATTACAGTAGACTATTACTTCATAAGGTTGGCTATTGTACACTTACTCAATATAGATTAGTGTTATGCTCTAATTTCAGTCTCCTTTGGTGTTAATTTTGCATGTTTGATTAGCAATTTTGTGAGTGTAATTGTTCTATCTCTTGGGTTCAATTTCCACATGGTATCAGATCCTTTGTAGATCGATTTCTCTCCTTCAAAATTATTATTACAGGTTCAACATCATTGACTAGGAGCGCATTTTGGTGACTGGAGGGCACAATTTCTGAGCTCTGGACCAATCTCAGAAGATCATCTTGACTCCATTAAAATTATTTGAGTGGAAATATGAGATGGAGGTATTGTTGAGAGAAAAATGTCTCTGTAGGGTGAGTATGGAAACTGAGGCAGAGCCCAATGTAGCTACAGAGAAAATTAAATGGTGCAATAGGAGGGATGAGGCCTATGGTCTTTTGTGTCTGAGCATTTCAAGAGACCTGCTCTTCCATCTTGATGGATTGAAATCACTTGATGAAGTGTGGGAGAATCTAGATGATATTTTTGGAAAGATAGATGAGATGAGAGGACATCAAATCGAGAATGAGCTGATCTCCTTGATTCCTAGTAGCTTTGAATCATTGCAACTCTACTTTTCCAGGTTTAAGGCCCTTGTTTTGCAGTTGAAACAGTGTGGGATCGAAAAGAAGGAAGAGAAACTAGTCACTACCACACTCTATAAGCTTGGTCCTAAATTTTCAGTGTTTGTTTCTACCTTCCATTCCACCAAGTTTACAGCTCGGTCATAGAATATGCCTAGGTTTCTAGAGTTCATGGAATCCCTCACACAGCAGCAAGATAAGTTGGTGATGATGGGCACCATCAAACCTTCCAAAGACAAATATTTGGCTATTGGAGATTCAAGGGTGGATTCAAAAATCAAGAAAAAAGCTAAAAATACACCTGAGCAAAAGGGAGACAAGTCTAAGTCTCAAGAGGATCCCCAAGGTTCCAAGAAGAACTCCCAGAAGAAGAAGAATAAAGGAGAAATGAGCAAGTGTGCATACTATAGTAAGGGCTATCATCCTAAGAGCTCTTGTATGAAGAATAAAATTGACATGTTGACCCAACTCCTAGAGAAGAATAACATCTCCCTTCCTGATTTCTCAAAGAAGAAGGAAGGAGGATCGAATTCAAAAGACAGAGAGAGAGTACATGCCTTGGTTTCTGGCAGATCAAGCTCACCTATCTTGATCATAGACTCTGGAGATTCTAGAAATATGGTTTAGACAAAAGGGACATTCTCCTCTCTTTACATGTTGAAAGGTCCACCAATAGTTTTGGGAGATGACTCTCTCACTGATAGTTTGGGGAAGGGTAGGATTGATCTTGACCATGCTAGTTTCAATAATGTGTTGTATGTTCTAGGTCTTTCCTCCAATATCTTGTTAGTGTATCAAATGACTCATACTGGGTCTCCAAAGAAGGTCATATTCTCCCCTAATTATTTTTAAATCACTGATATTTTGAAAGGTAAAGTCATCGCAAAAGGTGTTGTTGTTCACACTTCGAAGATATACAAGTTTTCCCATTTTCTACCCTACTCAAACTCCTTTGCTATTCTAATTCATGCTAATGAAGCAAGTAATATTTGGAATGAAATATTTGGCCATATTAAATATAAGTATATTTCTGATTTGAGTGAAAAATATATGGTCATAGGGTTACCAAAGATCAAGTTTTCCAATGGAGTCTGTCAAGGTTGTATCCTAGGAAAACACCTAGAGCACAAGTATGAGAAAGCTAGTCATGAGAGAAACGTTGCACCTCTTGAGCTGATCCATAGTGACATTTCTAGTCCATTCCCTCATATGTCCATGATTCAAGCCAAATATGCATTGACCTTCAAATATGACTTTTCCAGGTATTTTTGGGTTCACTTCCTAAAGCATAAGTTTGAGTTTTTTTACCTCTTCAAAGTCTTTAGAGCCTTGGTTGAAAACCAGTCTGGGAGGAAACTCAAGATCCTTAGATCTTACAATGGTGGTTAGTATGTCAATTATAATTTCATTCAGTATTGTAAATATGCAGTTATTCATATGCAACATTCAATCCCTTACACACCATAGCAAAATGGTGTTTCTGAGAGAAAGAACAGATCATTGAAGGAGATGGAAACCTACATGATGGAGGCTAAGACTTTGGCACCAAATTTTTGGGTCGAGGATATAAAATGTGCATCATACATTCAAAATAGGGTGCCTCATAAGTATCTTGATGGTATAACTCCTTTTGAATCTTGGAGTAGGCACAAGCTAGATGTGACCCATTTCAGGATTTTTGGCTCAAAGGCTTGGGCTAGAATTCCAGCTGAAAAGAGGAAGGATTTCCAACCCCAAAGCCAAGAGTGAATATTTTTTGGGTATTCTAAAGATTCAAAAGGTTACAATCTGATCAACTTGAGCACTAACAAATATTTCATTGAAATAAGTGTTCAGTTCCAAGAAGAGCCTTTAGTAGTAGTTGAAGTTGGAGAGTCTTCTTCACCACCAGATTCATTGATTGTAAGTGGAGAGACTAATGAGTTTGATGGTTCTGATATTTATAATAATTATGATTTTATTGCATATCCTAACATTCCTACAAGACCAAAATGGGCAGAAAATACCATTCATGCACATAAGGAACTAGATGGAAATCCTAATGACACCAGGAGGACTAGATCTCAATTTGGGAGTGCCCTTTGTGTGAAAGATCCCCTATTTGATAAGAAGTTATATATAATGGTTGAATCATATCCATAGACATATGAATATGCAACACATGATCCAATATGGAAAACATCCATGAAATAAGAATTCAGCTCGCTCTAGAAAAACAACACTTGGGAACTGGTTGATATTCCCCCAGGGAGGAAGCTAGTTCAATGTAAGTGGGTTTTCAAGAATAAGTTTGCAGCTAATGGTTCAAATTTGAAATATAGGGAAATATTGGTAGCTAAGGGCTACTCACAAGTACATGGTATTGAATACAATGAAATCTTTGCACCAGTGGCAAAGATGGATTCCATAAGGCTAGCTCTAGCCATTGTAGCTTCGAAGCAGTGGGAGGTACATGAGATGGATGTGAAGTGTGATTTAATAAATAGAGATATCACTGAGGATATTTAAATGAATCAAATTTAATGGTTTGTTTCTAATCCATATTTATTATGCAGGTTAAATAAATCATTGTATGGGCTCAAGCAAGCCCGCAAGGCTTGGTATGCCAATATTGATGGATTTTTTCTATCACTAATTTTTGTTCAATGCAAGTATGATCCTAATGTTTATTTGAATATGATTCATGGTTATTTGATGATTATTTTCTTGTATGTGGATGACCTACTTATTACAGGAAGTTCAAAGAAAGAGATTGCCTCCTTGAAGGATGCAATGAACTATGCATATTCTATGACAGATTTGGGATTGTTGAGCCAATTCTTGGGTCTTGAAATTGCTCAATCCCAAAATGGAATCAAAGTACATCAGTACAAGTATGCACTATATTTTCTCAACAAGCTCAACATGAAATATTTCAAGCCAAGCAAGACTCCCTTCCTTTCAGGAGTTAAGCTTGAAGAAGCAGGTTCTTCTCCTATGGTAAATAACACATTGTATAGGAAGTTGATTGGGTGTTTCCTTTATCTTACACACACTTGAACTAATTTATATTATGGAGTTAGTGTGGCTTCAAGATACATGGATCATCCTCATGATATCCACTAGAGAGCAGCCAAAAGGATCCTAAATTTTGTTCCAGGAACAAGAACTCATCGAATATTCTACAAAGCAAAATATGATCTTGATTTGATTGGATTTACTGACAGTGATTGGGAAGGTGAAAACACAGATCAAAATTCTACATCAGTATATGTTTTCATTCTCGTAGAAGGACCAATCAGCTGGACAATCAAGAAGAAGAGTGCCATAGCACTCTCATATACAAAGCAGAGTATAGAGGAGTTGTAAATGCAACAACTCAATGTTTGTGGTTGCAGGGGATACTTGGAGAATGTGGCTTTGAATCATAGTTTTCAACTATTATCTACTATGATAATTAGAGCACAATTTGAATATGCAATGATCCAGTTTAAAGACAATGAACCAAGCACATTGAGATCCATATGCACTACATCAGACAACTTGTGCATGATGGTACCATTGATCTACTCTTCTGTGCATCTCCAGAACAAGTAGCAGGAATCTTCACCAAAGTTTTTTGTGAGAATACCTTCAGCAATATCAAATCACTACTGGGGATTGCTGATCATGCTATGAAGCATGATTGATGACAAGATTTCCAAATTTTGTTTTTCCTTTCCATGTTTAATGGAGGATTTTTCGAATGGGTTTTTTCCTCTTTCCTTGGTTGTATGGACAAGCAGTATGTAAAGGGTGACTAAGACTTGTTGCTAGGCCCTATAGTTTTCTGATATTTACTCATAAATTCAAGCTTAAGGGGGGGTGTTATAATAATCAACCCATAGTTATCTACATTAGACATTAATTTAATTATTTTTGTCTTATTACCTAATTTCCTAGATTCCATTCTATGCTAGTTTCCTTATACATGTCCTAGAAGTCAACACATGCTAAAAATGAGTCATGTATCACTTTGGAAACATCCTAGAAACCAAATTTAGCATGTCTTATTTATTGCATATTCTCTGAAGTGAATATCTGCTTTTTTTGAAAAGCTGCCTTGTTTTATTTCTGATTTAAGGAAAAAGGAAAAGCTAGACTAGGTGTAGTTCACTTGTTTTTTTCCCACATCATCCTCCCTCCTTTTCTCCAAATAAAAGAATGCATGTTTTTTATTTCCATCCCTCTTTATATTTTCCACTTGAATTAGTATATTCGTGAGCATCTACCTAGATTTGGAAACTGCTTTATGCACCTATGGGGGATTTGACTAGATTTGGTAAGCCTACTTTTTTACTATTTCGAATGGAATATTTATGAATTTGATTCTATCATGTAATTATATATTAAAAAATCCTATTAATTCATAAGTTTGGCTATTTTACACTTACTCAATAGATATTAGTGTTATGCTCCAATTTCAGTCTCCTTTGGTGTTAATTTTGCATGGTTGATTAGCAATTTTGTGAGTGTAATTGTTTTATCTCTTGGGTTCAATTTCCACAATAAGGAGCAATGAAAACATGAATACTTCAAGTGTCTCAAAGAAATATCATAAATACACCCATGAATATGTATATCATCATGAAATAACAGAGGATGTTTCTTCCAACAATAATTTTCCTCAATCATATACTTCTTCACCCAAGTGTCAGATGAAGTTCCTCCAACATCAAATGAACTAAGTGTTGAGCAAGAAAAACCATGATTCCTCAAGTGACTCAAATGCATATCATTGGTGCATCCATGTAGATGTGCATAATCATAAAGTAATAAAGGATTTTGCTGCAAATGTGAATAATAATGTGCTCCAACCATGTCATCAAAAATATAAATCTAGGAGTTCCATACTCCTCATGTAGCACCATAAAAAAGAACGCTTTAACCCATACTTCATTGATACTAATGCTACAAAACATGGATCTGTAGGATGTAGGAGAATGAACTAACTCACCCAAATGATCAAAAGGTGCAGAAGTTTCATCATGGGAAGGATCCATATGGACAGTATCATGCAAATCCTTCAAAAGTGTTAAACCTTTGTCATATATTGGTTTCAATGTAGAGGAATCGTGCTTTTCTTTAAAAATTGCATAACCTTCATCAAGAGACAATTCAAGTTCCACTTCCACCACATCAATTGTTTGTATCTCTTCAATTTCATCTTCAAACACATCAAGCACATTCAAATTTCCACATTTCTCATGATACCACCTGTCATGAGAATCCTCCAAACAATCTACCATTTGACAATATGAAACATAACAAGTATCTTGCAACTTTTCAAGAAGTTGCTCATTTTGAATTGTGAGATTATGATTGTCCTCATTATTCCTCAAGTATGCATCATGTAACAATTCATTAATCTAAAACAAATGGTTTCTATTAAAAATCAAAGCCATGAAATTACCTTTGATGTGGCACATTCCTCTTTGAATCTTCTCCATGTCTTCAAGGAAGGATGTTTCCTCCAATGAAGTAGCTCTCCAACAAGAATTTGACACTATTATTGAGTGTCATGGAGTATTCTAAGGGACTCATGGATATCCCTTTCGTTCATCTTCAAATACCCTTCAATTAAGGATGCTTCATGGGAGTGAACCTCCTCTTCTTTTTTCTTCTTGATTTGATCAACTTCTTGCAGCTCAAGTTGTGATGGGGAAGTTTACCTTGGTTCTTCATTAGCTGCTACAAGGTCTTCAACTTTATTCTCATGATAACTTTTTCTTGCAGCAACATTTTCAAATTTGAGCTCTATGTCACCAACATAGAGTTTTGAGCACCCATCAGTAGGTACTCCTTCACAACTCAAGGATCCGTCAGTAGATTCTCTTTGATTTTAACAACCCCCATAAACAAGATTTGTGATATTGTCTTCACCTTCATATTTATGTTCTTCTTTGCAATCACCTTTAGGTAATTTATGACCACTTCATGATTCTATGTTTCTTCCTTTAATGGTGTATATAATATCCTTTTATCTTCTTTAGAACAAAATTTCTTCCACATATTCCATGTGATGTCCATAAAAGTGTTTATAACTTCCTCATTTAAAGGGGAGAATAAATCTTTGCTATTTTCACAAGTAGGATGATTTAAGTTCACATTTTCCTTCGTGTGCTTAAATCCATAGTTGAAAATATATTCTTGGAAATAATACATTTCATGAATGTCCCCTCTCAAATTTTGATACTCCTATAAACATGCTGCAATATCCATAGTTGTAATTTCTTAATTTGTTGGTCGAGGAGGAAGGAAACTGGGAATAGTGGGTCTATTGTGAAGCCAATAAATGTATGCAAATTTTTATTCAATGTATGGTATTAATGAAAAGGTTCCAATACCATGATCTGATACCACTATAATTTCCCTTGTGGATAATTTTCCCAATGTGCTCAAATTCACCAAATTTCAATTCTAGGTATATGGATACAATTAATTCCAAACAACTCCAATTAATTTAAAACTTGGTGAGGAAGGTCATTATGGGTGAGGGTAAAAACTAACCCATATATCAAAAATATAATCAACTTATATTCCCAACCTTGTTCTGCAATTTTCAAGGTAATAAGTTTCAGGGCAAGACTAGTCAATTTGGGAGGTGGAAATCCCCCCTGGGTCCTGGAACAAATCTCTTCCAAAAATTGTAAAACCTCCAATAATGGTTGGTATGATAATTTTATATTTTATAATACATTAATTAAATTATATTTTAAGCATTATATGTTGTTTTTGGGCCGAATAGGTATCCAAGAGAACTAAGGGAATTTACTAGTAATTTTGAGGCTCAAACCCCCAATGGTAAATGGATCCAAATAGCTCCAAATGATATAAAATTGTAGCAGAAGGTGTATGAATGATGTTAATAAATAAAAATGGTGTTTATATTTGTATTTAAACCATCAAAATACTTCTCCAACTCACTTTGGAAATCTGGTCAATGTATGAAGTTTTACGAGCAACTTCTGGTTCAAATCCCCTAGGGGTAGATGATGAAAATGACATTCCAAATTCACTCAATACAAATAAAAATTATGAATGGAATCAGGAGACATATAAATGAAATAAACATGAACTAATATTCATCACCATTCAACTTTTAATGTCTTCTATAATTCCCTTAAATCAGATGCAAAAAGACTAGTTTCAACCTTGGGGGAAATGATAGGAAATATTATCCAAATGCTATGAAACTCAAAAAAATGATTACAAATGCTTATGTAGTGAAAAATGAAATCATATAATGCATAAATAAAATTCCATTCATCCATAAACCATCATTATTTTACTTATCCATTCGAATCTATCAACATTACATTGGTTCACAACAAGGAAGTGGGGAAATGGCATTGTTTCTTGATTGTTTAACATTTTTACATGGAATATTTGGGAATTTATACCTGATATTATTATTATATTAAAATTCAAATAATTTACATCATAAAATAAAATAATTGGGCATTAAACTCTCCCCGAAAGAGATCAATAGCTCACAAAGTGCACCTCAATCCATATAGCAAGAATATGATAAGAAAACTTGGAATCGATGAAAGAAAAAGATTATATTGAATTGTCAATGAGATTCCCTATATATTACACCTGTAAATTATTACTCCATTAAATCTCCATTAAATATCTGAGTGGACTCTCCAAATACCAACTTGGATGGGAATCTTTCACCCTCGAAATTGGCTAAAGAAAGAAACTAGTCATCCACTAGCTCTCTCAATTCACAATTGAAAATTTCTCAAATGATCAAAAGATACCTTAATTATGTGTTCTTAACATTTATAAAGTTTAAAATATCTATATGGGTCGAATTAATTCCAAGATATGCATTCCAACTCAAGTTGGGAAGAGATTTTAAAGAATGCCACTTGTACAACAATTTCTAGTCTCCCACTTCCACCAAATCACGTATGGAAGCATATTAGCTTCCCTAAATCCATTGAGAAACCTATTGGAGCTATTTTTATCCCTGAAATGTCATATATGTCATATTTGAGCCTTCATATCTTATTTTTGTCATAGGTTTCATAACATCTTCATCATTGTTGTCATAGAGCTAGGGAATCTAGTCCAAGTGTCTCACTAGCTCCAAAATGCCTCTTCCTCTTCCATGAGAGTTACTCCTATACTCCAATTGGAATTAATTGATTCATTCAAAATATATTGACCTTCCAACTCATCCCAAGACCCTTGGGATTCTTATGGATTGTAAATGACAAGAGGAGGATGCCATGTGGCACAGAAAAATATAGCTTGTGGAGGTCCCACATCCTCCATGTGTCTTCATGATCAATTGCCACTTTGATTTTCCATTGTATTTATTTATTTAGGTCATTTATTAAATATTTATTCCATTCTAATGTTAAAACATATTTTATTATCCCCCTTATTCCAAATTCCAAATCTTCCACCCCCAAACTAGGAAGCTAGTAATTTTCCTCCTTGGCAATTATTTGACCGTTAGCATCAATTTGAAAAACTCTCATGAATATGGAAAATGTGATTAGGACATTGTGGCCCAATGCGAAATTTGGGACATGACAACCTCATAGTTGCAACTATATTTAGTTATTTGAAAAATTTTATTCATTGAGAGCTTACCTTCCATAGGGGTGGAGGAAAGTGCTCTGATACCAATGTAATATCCCTGAATCATATTTCAGAGATACTAACTCCAGAAAAAGACTTGATGCATAAAAAATGTCAAACTAGATCCTAGAAAATTACTAGTTTTCACTTGAAGGAATCAAACTGAAAGTATTGTTGAAACTGAACTCAAATATATGATACCACTGTAAGTTTTTGAGATATGATGTACAGATTGGAACACTAATATTGCTGCAACTTTAATTAACAATCTGATATAAATGTTGCACACAAACATTAAAACTTTGGACTAGGAAAATAAATGTGTTTTTGCTGATAATTTTATAGGCATGGAAGAGGGAAGAAGAAAGCAACCAGGAAAATTTCATAACATATAATTCATCTTCCCTAACACATTTATATTGGGGACCGTTTAGGTTTCAGATTCATCTATGCCGACTTAATCCCATGATTCTGGGTCACCTAACTGTGAAACTAGGAAGACTCCTTCATTTCCTTTCAACTAGAGGATTGGGTAAATGCATGGAGATGCTATCAAAAATTTATAAAGAATCCAATAAGGTTCGGAATAGATTTGAATAGTTCTGGAAAGGTTTGGGGAATCTAGGAGTGATTTGGGAAAAATTGGCAATTTCTCCTGGGGAAGTCCTGCATAGTGAATGCTTAACAAATAGTCTACAGAATCAACTAAATTTCAATCTCAAAGTTGGTATGGATATAGGGGTCAATCAAAATCATGCAGAAACTTCCAGGATTGAATTTGGGTGAAAAAAACTCTCATAATTAAAGAAACACTGAGAAGTCAATTTTAACTAGTCATATAGCTAGGGTGTACAATATATCATGAAATTCGTATCAGTAATAATTCATACCTGAGAATGAAATTTTACATAGATTAATACAGCTCAAAATGACACATTACATCATTTAGATTCATATGCATGGCCATTACCCATCTATGATTACATCAAATTCATCAAAACCCTCATTTAAAGACACATTAAAGCTCTTTCATGGGAAATTGGACATGTTAGCTTATTGGACAGAATGCTAACAGTATTACAGAGATTTTAAATAGAACCTATGGACTGATTCACATCAAAATAAAGTTGGAATACTTACCACTCCCAAAATAGGGCTCAAAACAGTGGGTAGGAGTCCCAAATCTGACATCACAATGGATGGGAGCATAGTTGAAGCTTTCACTTCACTGGAGCTCGACTTCACTGAGGAGAATGGCTGCAATTAAATGTATGAATCTGATATAATGGGCTGATCATCTGCTCTCCACACCTGCAATGAGAAAATAAATGGAAGAAGAAGAGTGGGGAAGGAATGAATTGGGGCACATCTCCCAATGACCGAGGCACGACATTCAACAGAAGCAATTCTTCACATAAACATGAATCAATAGTAAGACAAACTGAGTAAAGGAGTTTGAATTTCCTTTAAATAGATCACTTTTTGACTTGTTTACGAGGTTTAGGTACTAGGTGACCTGTGAGAGAAAACCATCCACTTGGAAACCCTAACCCTAACCATCAATGCACCCTCCTTGAGAATTTTAGCAAGTTTGAGTCCTCAAAGATGTTTCCATTCTTGTAGTATTCATCCCATTTGGAAAATGTTCTTTCCTTGACCAAGAGTTGCTATTTTCCCTATGACAACTTTTCCAGGCTTCCCTACTTTTCTGACTGGACTCAAAAAGTTAAACTGCGCCCTCCTTTGGTCAGATGTTTCCTTATTTTCATTATGACATCTTTTTCTTCCTTCTACTTTTGTCACTGCACTCCTAAATGGAAACTGCACCTTCCTTTGGTATGATGTTTCCTTTTTAGATCTGACTTCTTTTGTCATATATTTTGAAACTTTCCTTATTCCTCTGACTTCTTTCTTTTTTTAGTCTTCTTGTCAGTTTCTAAATCTTCTATTTGGAAATTTGGCTTGCCAATTGCCCCTCCCCCCTCACATGGAACTTATTTTCCACATAATAAATTGCTCTATAATTAATAATGGCAATAATTAAAATCAATTGCATGTATTAATAATAATTATTTAGCAAAATTTCCCTACGCTAATTAATTAATGATACTTAGTCCCCCTAGGTGTTTAGCAAGGTCCACACTTTTGGTGGTCAAAATGTGGGGACATGACAATTTGTGAGTAATATTGAATTGTGAGGATTCCATTAGCTGCTAGATCTTGCTGTGAATCATATTTTCACATGGTATCAAAGCTTTTTGGAGCTCCAAATCAAATCCAGAGTGTTTGAGTTGTTATATATGGTATTTTCCATAAAAGTTTGAGTGTTTGCATTGTAGATACATTCAATATTTCTTTCACTCAGTGCGCAAGTAGGAATGGAGCAGACTCTTGTATTGCCTACTCCATTCAACTATTTTTAATGGAGGTCCAAAATGGTGATCCAACTTAGGTTGAAAGGACTATACAGAGTCACCATGGGAACCGAGACCGAGCCCAACTCTGTAGTGGAAAAATCAAAGTACTTGAACAGAATAGATGATGCATTCAGGATGTTTTGTATCAGTATTTCATGGGATCTTCTCTTCCATGTAGACAGTCTGGAAACACCCAATGAATTATGGCTCAAGATCAAGTCATTTTTTGGTAATACTAATGATATGACAGGCCGCCAACTTGAAAATGACTTGATCTCATTGATCCCAAATCACTTTGAGACGATCTAGAAATTCTTCATAAAGTTGAAATCGTTGGTGCTTCAACTGAAACGGTGTGGCATTGATAAGAAATAGGAGCATTTGATATTGTCCATTCTTTCGAATCTAGGGATAGAGTATTCAGTTTTTGTGTCAACATTCCACTCAAACAAGCTCACAGTTTGAAATTGGAGGATTCCTTCACTAGCAGAATTCATGGAGTCACTAACTCAAGAACAAGACAAGTTAGTGCAACTGGGTAGCATCAAATCCACCAAGGATCAATCCCTTGCTGCAAGAAGTTTTGAATCCATCCAAAGGAAAGAATAAAGCCATATATTCAAAGCATTAAGAGAAGAAGTAAGAATAGCCCAGATCTTCAGATGGGGTTTCGAATCCTAGCAAGGACAAAGAGAAGAAAAAATGCACTTATTGTCACAAATTTTGTAATGAAGAGAGTGAATGCATGAAGAAAACCATTGACATGATGGAACAAATCCTTGAGAAGAACAAAATTCCCTTTCTAGAAGGTGCAATGAAGAAAGAGGGATGTTCAAGCTTAGAGAACAAGGAAAGATGCTATGATTTGGTTGCTGGGTGTTCTATCTCTTCATCCTTCATCATATATTTAGGTTCCTCTAGGAACATGGCCTCCATGCATGATTCTTTCTCATTCCTACATCCTTACAGTGGTCCATCATTCCTCATGGGTGATGATTCAGAGATCCAATCCAAAGGGATTGACAGGATTGATCTTGAAGATGGGTACTTCAATAATGTGTTGTTTGTTCTTGATATTGCAAAAAAATTACTTTCTATATATCAAATGAAACACACTAGTACAACCAAGAGAGTAAAATTTAATCAAAATGATGTGTAGATCTCATAAATATCTACAGGTCAATTTGTTGTTGTGGGTTTTCCTGACCATGATTTGAGAATGTACAAATTCTCTCACTTCCTTCCATACTCCCAAGGGAATGTGTTTCTGTCACATTCCAATGAGACAATCAAGTTGTGGCATGAGATATATGGTCATCTCAAATACAGGTACCTCCAAGCACTAAGCAAGAAAATCATGGTTGAAGGGCTTCCTACCATCAAGTTTTCCAATGGAACATGCAAAGGGTGTGTAGTGGAGAAACATGTTGAGCGCATATATGACGAAGCAAAGGCAAGGACGGTTGTCCAAGTGCTTGATCTGGTCCATTCAAATCTCATAGGGATTATTTCCACACCCTCACATGGGAATTCAATGTATGTGTTGAATTTCATAGATGATTTCTCAAGGTACTGCTAGGTGTCTTTTCTCAATATAAAATATGAACTTTTTGAGAATTCCAAAGTGTACAAAGCTTTAGTTGAGAATGCATATGGGAAAAAGATAAAGGTTCTTAGGATTTACAATGGTAAGGAGTATTTAAAAAAGAATTTAGAGCATATTTGTGAAGAATGTGGCATCCAAATGCAAAATTTTGTGCCCTACACACCACATCAAAATGGTGTTGTATAGCGTAAGAACATAACCCTCAAGGAGATGGCTACATGCATGATGGAAACAAAGTGTTTGAATAAAAAGATACAGGATGAAGCTATAAAATGTGATTCATATGTTAAGAAAATATTTTCACATAAATATTTATATGGAAAAACTCCATTTGATGGTTAGAGTGGTCACAAACCCAATGTTTCTCATTTCATGGTTTTTGGCTCAAAGACTTGAGCTAGAATTCCTCCCAAGAAGAGAAAGGCCTTGAAACATCAAAGAAAGGATTCCATTATGGTTGGATATTATTAATATGAAAATGGATACAATCTCTTTGATCTCTAATCTCAGAAAACATTCATTGAAAGGAGTGTACAATTCGAAGAAGAGCCCATGCAGGAGATCGAACTAGCTCAAGGAGAATGCTCAAATCCTCCACTCCATGATGATGTAAGCGATGATTATTCCTCTTGTTTTTTTTATTCAAATATTAATTATGATGATTATGAAATGTATTCATATCTTTACTCACCCATTCATCCAAATTGGGTTGAGAAAACCATACAAGCAATGGGTGATCTTGCTAGAGATCCACTAGACTCTAGGAAGACTAGATATCAAATATTTCACAATTCCTTTTGTACTTATGAATTGAATATTTCAGAGAGATGATTTATGATGGTTTTATCTTATCCTCATACATATCAGGACACATCACTTGACCCAATATGGAAAAAATCCATGCAAGAATATTTCAAGTCCTTACAAGACAATGAGACTTGGGAATTGGTTCACTTTCCCTCCAAGACAAAACTAGTAAAATGTAAGTGAATATATAGGACCAAAGTGGATGCTGATGGTTATGATATAAAGTAAAAGTCTAGTTTGGTTTCCGAAGGCTTCTCTCAATTCCAGGGAGTGTACTATACAGAGACATTTGCATCGGTTGCAAAGATGGACTCTATTAGGCTTGTTTAAGCCATTCTTGCATCTAGGTGCTGGGAGGTTCACCACATGGATGTGCAAATTGATTTTATTCATGGTGAAATTCATGAGGAGATATTTATTAAGTATCCTGAAGGTTTAATTCATGATCCTTCACTTTTTATCAGGTTGAAGAAGTCTCTTTATGGCCTCAAGCAAGCCCCCAGGGCTTGGTATGCCAAGATGGATAATTTTCTGCTATCACTTGGCTTTGAAAGATGAAAAATATGATCCTAATGTATATTTTCTGCATGTTGGTGATTTATTGCAGGTAATATTAATGTATTTTTATGACATTTTTACTACAGGGAGATGAACTAATGATATAGGATCAATAAATTCTTCACTGCAAAGTGAATTCTCCATGGTTGACCTTAGATTGTTGAAACGATTTCTTGGATTAGAGATTGCACAATATGATGTAGGGATAAAGGTCAGAAAATCAAAGTATGTTGAAGACCTATTATTAAAGTTAAAAATGGCTGAATGTAAGGAATCGAAGTTCCCATTCCTCTCAGGAATAAAACTAGGTGATTTTGGTGCATCTCCATTGATGGACAACTAGTTGGGAGCTTATTGTATCTTACACACTCTCGACCTGATTTGGAATATGTTGTAGGTTATGTTTCAATATATATGAAGTTTCCTCATGAAATACATTTGAAGGATGCAAAAGGAATATTGCATTATGAGCAAGGAACCAAACACTTCGGGGTACACTATGTTGTTGGTACTCCACTAGAGCTAGTTGGATTTACTAATTTTGATTGGGATGGAGATTCCATGGACATAAATTCCACTTAATATTATGTATTCATGCTTTCAAATGGTCCCATATGTTTCCTATTAATAAATGACACACTATATCCCTTTCATCAACTTAGTCTGAGTACAATGGAGCAGCGAACGCAACTAAACAATGTGTGTGGTTGCAAGGTATTCTTGGGGAGCTTGGTTTTGCATTTGATTCACCCATAGTAATTTGGTGTGAAAATAAAAGTGAAATAATATTTCCACTGATCTAGTGTAGAGATAGAGGACCAAGCACATTGAGATACACATGCACTAGATCAAGATCTTGGTGCATGAGCAGGTGATATCATTGTAGTATTTCCCATCTACAGAGCAAATTGTTGACATCTTCACCAAGAGATTCACAGAGAGGAAATTCACCTATATGAGATCACTTATTGGAGTGGGTGACACATGGTGATGACTGATATTCACTTTCATATTTTTCTTCATGTCCATTTATAAGGGGGCTTTGTTCCCATGAGGTTTTCCTCCTTACCTTGGTTATATTGACAAATAAATTTTTGTAAGAGGTGACTTGAGCCTTAGTTTCCAAGGTCTCAATAATGTGATGTAACTACACTAATTCAGACTTAGGGGGGTGTGTTAGATAATTATCCCACCTTAGTACGATGGTCATACACCTAGGACACATTTTCACTAGTCTCATGCTTATGTTATATGGTCGAAAACTAGGTTGTGTTGGTCAATCTTGGTTCCTTTAGTGTTTAGGAATAATATATGCATACAAGTGCCCTCATTTGATCATTTTAGTTACAAATTCACCCTCATTAATGACTTCTCATTCCTTGTTGTGTTCGCCATCCCTTAAAATAGGGAAATTGGTTGACTAGAGGTGCCCATGCATGTATTTGGGTGGTTTTTGACTCTTTTGGACCATTTCGTGTTTCCTAGAGCCTCTCCCACTCACCCATGCATTCCATCATGCTTAGAATACCTTCATTTATGTCTTAGAATGATCCATCCACGTTCACACTAGCATTCATGACCGTTTCAAGTGGTTTGGGAGCTCATTGGTCCACCTAGGGGGTTTTGAGGTCCAATCTAAGCCTGCCGCATATATGCATCCAAATCACCTCCAAAAGCTATATATTTTATCCTATTGTAATATACACATGTTCCAGACATATTTACATGTTGTACAGTCATAATAAACTTAGTTATTGACACCATTTCTATGTGTTAATTTCACTATTTTCACTGTTTTTATACATAATTCGTGAGTAATCATGAATTGTGAGGATTCCATTAGATCCTAGAAATTTTTGTGAATAATATATTCACATGAAAAAAATTTAATATCCAATAAATTACTCAAAAATATGCGACCAAACTAGTGCACTACTGTTACCATCAGTGCAATTGAGCAATGTGCAGTTTGTGTATAGATGAATTGGTCTACCTATCTGTTGAATGAACTAATAGAAGAAGTCATTGATTCCCAGGAAAAGGTACACTGATCACTTATTCCTCATTGTTAATTTTTATATGTTTTGTCTTGTGGTCCTGTTGGAATAATCAAAATCCATTCCAATACTTAGGATAAAATAATTAATCTTTTTTATTGAATTCCTAGGTCTTGCACTAGCTAGTTAGTTCTCAATTCCATTTCCGAGGTCAAACTTGCCAAAAATTTCTCTTGGATCACTTTAAAACATTCGGGACAAGATTCTACCAACTACCAAACTTCCTATTTTAGTAAGTGCACATTCCCTCCTTACTGCGAGTTTCCACCTTTTCTGCAGTTTTAATGAAAAAGTTAAAGCTAGTTTTAAGGTAGACTGCCTTGTTTTTTACACCAACTGACCTCCCTTATTTTCCTCATATAAAATCATGATAAATGTCACTTTCCATAATTTATGAGTTGTCCCTCCTCATTCAGCAAATTCGTGAGCATCTTGATTAGTTTGGAAAGTTCTTTATGCACCTATGGGGGATTTTGACTAGTTTAGTAAGCTTGCTTTTATACTAATTTGAATAGAATATTTGAGATTTTGAATCATTGGAATATATACATCATCATAAGCCTATATATATTTAATTATGGCTGGTGTAAATTAATATCAACAATAGTTTCTGTTATTCAACTGATTCAATCTCCTTTTGTGTGTTTCTTGCATAGTTTTCAAGCAATTTTGTGAGTTGAATTGATCTAATCTTGGGATTAATTTACACATGGTATTAGATACTTGGTATCTCTATTTTTCTTCTCTTCCAATTTCTTTTTTCAAGGTTAACATCACTCACTGCGAGTGCTATCTGTCTGTTCAAGGCCGCAGTTGCTGAAGAATGGATCAATCTTAACAAATCATCTAGACTCTGTTCGACACAATGGCCACACTGAGAGGGGGGTGAATTAGTGTAAGAGAAGTTATTAAATTTTACCTTATTTTAATCAATCAAAGCATGTCAATCATCATGTGATCAATTTCATAATCGAATCCATCATGATTCATAAGCACAACATCACATCAAAAGAGACAAAAGAATATATGGAATTTTGATATTTATTTATTGTACATGGAATACAACGACATTCTTGATTACAATCAGCACCAACTGATGAAGAGAGCACCAAATCTCATAACATGACCCATCCTGTTTTTCTTATCTCCAACTAAGAAGAGTTTGAGGAGTCCAATCCTTAAGTTCAAGATTATTCTTGCAAGAAATCATATGGATTTGCTTCGCAACAAACTCTTATTTGCACATCAATATATTCTCATCACTACTTCTTAACACTGTTTCTCATCACAACTACTCATCTCTACTGCTCATCACTACTTTTGATCACTACTACTCATCTTTGTTGCTCATCACTACTGCTCATCTCTTCTGATCATCATTGTTGCTCATGATTGTTGCTCATATCTGCTACTGGTCATTTGATGAGTTATCAATATATACTGATAAGTCATTTCACTTCCATACACTGCTCATGTACATCATTGTACACCTCATCATACACAATTACTGAACAAGTAATTCTGATATGTTTTCACTGAACATAAGGCATGCATCGTCATGCATCATCATCATAGGTATGCATCATCATCACAGGGTATGCATCCTCATCATCAAATATGCATCATCATCATCTTAGTGTGCACCATGTATGCATCATCAACATCAAGTATACATCATAGTGCACAGGAGAACATCATCACACTATGGTATGCATGTACATCGTATTGTATAGGAGTGCATCAACATCATAGAGTGTACTTAATTATCACATGCATTATCATCATAAAGTGTATCATATAATAGCACAAATGTGTGGAATATCATCATTATATATTCCATAACAACTTCAAATATATATACCAATATAAAGGCTCGCATACTAAGATCAAAGATTAACTCTATTAAGAAGAGACACACACCATCACAAGAGAAACCCAGAAGAATGAACCATACCTTTTCGAATATAACAAGATGAAGAAATAGTAGAAAAAACAAAATAAACTCTATATCATGTCATTACATAGCCCTCGTAACAACATTTCCAAGAAGCTAAGAATTTTGTAATTCCGATTATGTATGAGAAAGTTATGCCAATTTTAGTGAAGATGTCCAAACATTTCTCTAAAAACGAACTGCTCCTTTGTTGCTGCGAAAAAATATCAGCTCAATATCCACGAATTCAGTTTTCTACTTGCATCATTGATTGTTTTTGGATTTATTTATATACACATTAAAGTAGACATGTTTCTTGATGCCCGACTTGTCTTCAAAGGTAAGAGTGGTAAGAATTTTAATTTTTAATTAAAAATTGTAATTTGACTTTTAATTCTCACACAAACTTCTTACCACTTCAATGGTCAAACCTTACGAAATAATCACATGTATTTTATTTTCCATATAATAGTGTTTCCACCACATAATCCATATGTATGACCAAGGACTTCAAACTTCTTACCACTTCAATGGTCAAAGCTTACCAAAAAATTGCATGTATTTTATTTTCCATATAACAGCGTGTCCACCACATGAGCCATATGTATGACCAATGATTTCAAACTTCTTACCACTTCAATGGTCAATATTATGTATTTTTATTATTTTTCTTACCACATCAATGTTCAACCTTATGTATTTTTATTATTTTTCTTTTAAAACATCATTCAAAGTCAACCACATCATTTAAAATTCATGGGAGTGTGTCCTCCACATCTTCATAGGGTTGCATCAAGCCACTAGGGATTTTAATGGAATTCCATGTGCAATATTCCATCATGGGATTCAATCTTGTCACTAAATGGACCATCATCAATCCAATATGTGTGTGGGTGCCTTAACCACATCAAGTGTAAGCAATGGACATAAAGGTCTTCACAAGGTTCCATGACTTCAATAAGTCACCAAAGACCACATCATCATGCCATCTAACCATGTCAAGTGCAAGTAGTGGGCTCGATGGCCTTTGCAAGGGTACCAGGGTCTTCATTAGTATTTCCATGGGATTATTCATCATACCAGTGGTTCCATATCCTTTCAAGGACCATACAAGGTCATCATCATCATATAAGAGCTCCATGACCCCAATAAGGGTTGCAAGGTCATTACAGCATCACATGTGGGTCCAAGGGATTCATCAAGGATTCTTCAACAAGCAAGAGGCTTCATATACTTATTCAACCACCTCAACCACACTAGAATACTCTCAAGGGTCAAGATCCATCATGACATAATCTGTGGGGTAGTTGGGTCTTCTCATGGGGTACTATGATATCATGAGAGCATGAATGACCACTGAATGGGTCATTAATGCTTCTCCAACCCATATAGGGATTCTCCATCATCCATCAAGGTTTCAGGACCATCTCTAGGGTCTTCAGCACTATCAACAGGGTATTCAACATCTTCAACATGGTGGTGGCTCCAAGATCCATCCTTGTGGGTACAAGGACCTTGTTAACTCAGTACAAGGTGCTTCAAGGAACAAACCCACTCTGTAAGGGGTCCAAATCTAAAACCCACTTTGTAATGGGTCTAGGAACTGCAAGTGGGACTTGGTGGAATCAATGAAAATATTTGGGGCCACTACATGTCCATGCTGGAATCAATGATAATTTCATCAACAATGTCCCCCTTTGTCATTGATGACAATAACTCATGCTCCCCTTGTGAGCATTCTCCTCTTTTGTCTTTATCTCTCCCTTTGTCATCATATCTCCCCCTTTGGCATCAATGGAAAATGCTAACCATATATCTACATCTGAAACCACTAATCATTGATCATTTCTCACCCTGTCAATATGCACGATCCTAGAACCATTCTTTCTTCTTTGAGTTCATCCTCCAGCCTCACGAATTGAAGGTGTGCTAAGGTATTTGAGATACCTTACACTTGGCTTGCCATATGGCATCCATCCTCCCTACTCTGATCAACCTCTCCTATCTGTAACTGCTTGGTGTTCTTCATCCATACTTGCTTCTTGGAATCTGACCTTTCAACATGTATTCCTTCATTTGTATTGGTTTTCCTTGACGAGATGTACAAGAAACTTTTCAAGGGTTGTTTCTGTGTACTCCAGCAATCTTGAGCTTTGTTCCCAATTCTATTGCAACTATAACACCTCATCATACGACAATGTTCAACAATGTCACCAACATTGTTGCATGTCCAACACCTGACTGAGTTGTTGGAACTTCCAACACTTCTTTGATCATCTTCATGTCTCCATGCCTGAGAGTGTGCCTGACTGTAGGAATTTATCTTATGATTTTCAAATCATTTTTCTGATGTATATGAATGAATCCTTCTTGGTTGACTTCTTTGACTTGCACATTCTTGGCCTTTGTGGCCAAACCCACTGCAGGTGTAGCATCTCAATGTGTAACATGTGGCAACAACATGTCCGACTTGATTACATGTCCAACATCTAACTGAGTCATTGGGGCTTCCAGCCCTTCTTCTTTTATACAATATACAATCCATAGCCTTATGACCAAAGTTAGAAAAAAAATTAACAATAACCATTGAAACCATTTTCATACCTGGTTGGAGTTGTTTCTTTTTCGAGCTTGCTTTGAGTATGTTGACGGGCATATGTGAATATGCACGTAACGGGAAAGACAACCCAGACCAAGATCCTTAGAGCAGGTTCCAAGCTGTTTGGGATGGTTGCTTCCGAGAGGTTTAAAGGCTCTGTTAGCCTGAAAGTCTAAAACTAAAACGAAACTATTGTTAAATCTATCAAATACCTACAAATATACACAACAAACTTGTTAACAGATGTACAAAATTAAACTAGTTAATCTAATTACTAATAAATTATTAATATAATTAAATTAGTCTATGAACTAAATCTATGCAATTAATCTTAACTTATAATATAATAATCACAAAATTAATCAAATATTAACATGTTAAAATAATTACAAAATTGTATTATTAACAAATATATATTAATTACAAAAAAATCAAGAAAGAACCTTAATGTAATTCAATGGCTGTTTTCCATAAAATAATTTAAAAGAAACAACATATTAATCTATTTTCGATCTTATCTTTATCAAGAGTGAAAAGAATATCAAACCTGGAATCGAACTATGCTGATAAGAATATTGCATGAATACACTTGATAATATTTAAAGAAATTTAAACATTAACAAAACCATACAGTAATCATTACATATTATATAAACAATGATATCAATCATTAATTAAATAACATGACATATCAGCAAGATCAAAAATATTAAAAATCGATAATCGTACAAGACATGTATATTTGCAAAATTCTTTAGAGAATTATAACAAACATAGATAAAATAGAAAAGAAATGACAAGACTAATAGATATCAAAACTATATGCCAAGTATACAAACTGTAAACATATATTAAAAATATCACCAGTTCAATATATCGTAGGTCAAGACAGATAGCTGTCTAAAATTGCAGATAAATCAAACCACAGTCTTGTTGTCTCCTCTCCATCAACTATCGACCTCCTGGCAGCAGTGTTTGATGAGCTTACAAGAGAGAAATCTCTTCAGCTTTGGCAGCCCCCAAGTTCACTTTTCCTTCCAGCAAATTCCAGTCTGCTTAAATAACCAAAAATGGAATCCAAATTAGGTTTTACACAGGCGAAATTTTGTCGGCCGCAACTGCAAAAATCGCGTCCAGAAAACCCCCAACATCTCCCAGAATCCATCACTTTTTGGCAAAATCCTCGTGATTACAACTAAATGGGTCCGTTCTGAGAAAAACCCATGTCGCGGATTTTTCAGATCTATCTCCATTTGTTCACAACGTGGCCTGGAAAAACGTCTGTTATTTGAAAACGCGTTTTTAATAACTGACAGAGAATAAAATTCGTCTCCTGGCAATTTCCAGAATCAAAACAATCTCCTTAGCATCTGCACATGAAAAACAAAAAACCTAATAAAAGAAAGAAGTGTAAACAGAATTCAATCATGAGAAAATAAATAGCTTAACCAATGATCTTTCCAGCTCTTTTGGCGTTTTCAAAATCTGCGATTTGTTTCAATATATGCAATTAAAACATTTCAGCATCTACAGGATATTTGTTTTATCATTATTAGCAATATAATAATCCATAGATTCGGCTGGCATCTCTCAAATCTCTACAATATCGGAGAACAGATAGCTGGTTTAATATGAGGATCCCGTTGTGGATAAAACAAAATTCACAAACCTTTCCATTGAATTAATAGCTCCTTCAATCTTCATTAATAACCACATGCCGTTATGAATAACTGGTGGATAAATTAGACAATAATCTTCAATAAAAAAGAAAAGTATGCTCATTTCTAAGCCTTTAAAAAAATTCCCATTAATTCCTCGTGTTATTGCAAATATGATAAAATTAAAATAAAGTGTTAATTATACCTAATTTTCTAGGTAAACATTTAAAAGATCAAAGAACTTTATTTATTATATTTATACAAAATAATTAAAAGATTTATTTATCTTGTATAAATAATAAAAAATAAATAAAGTCTATTAATTATAAATATAATTATTTGATCTTTATTTATTCAACACTTTTAATAATGTAGCAAAAATAATAAGATAGGCTTAGTAAATTATTTTTCAAACTCTTAAATTGAATGCATGGTTTTATCTTTCAATATCCATCGTTAAATGAATCAGAATTATCAAGTTGAATAATTGAATCAAAATTACCCATTTATAAGATGTCAATAATTAGCCTTCCAAAAACCTTATCAATATTTATGATAACAAAATCACATAATCGAAGGATAAATATTTGGATAAGAAATCACTAGCAGATGATGACAAATTATTAACACTTATCCACTCAAAATAATAATTTCAAAATAGTAATTTTGTCAATTAATCCATAGTTTGCAAAGGTTTTCTTTAAAAACATTGAATTTCATGTTTCAATAGCTTCTGGAATGTTACCATTTCAATAGCTGTTAATTCTTTAGTTTTGCCATATGAAATTCAAACATTTCATCAAAAATAAAATACAATTTTATTTGATAAAATAATGTTTTTTAAAGGCTGTTGGGTAGGGGCACAACAGAGTAATAGACCTAAATCCTTGTTTCATATTTGAACTTCCAAAGTCCATGTTGTCATGTGCATTTGCATGGGTAGCCACTTTGGATGTGGATAGACCTTCATCTGGAGTCTTCGAATACCAAGTGTCATCTTCATATTTTTTTTTTGTCCTTCTTATAACCAAGATCATTTTTGTCAAGTGGATATCTCTAGAAATCCAATATCTTATCTAGTACAAATGCACTATCCTTGACCTTGTCAAAAGTTTCATTCTTCTCACCTTTCTTCCTGAGGCCAACTACCTCCATTTCCAACTTCTGGATTGTCTCCTCCTTTTCTTCCAGTTGAATCTTTAGGATTTCTTCTATCCTCTTGGCTTCCTCTAGATGAGTCTTCAGATCATGATTGACCTCTCTAGTTTCTTCAAGCTCTTCAGTAGGCTCTTTTGGTTCTTCCTTTTAACTTAGTAATTCAGTCTTTACTTGTTCAACTTCAGCCTCCTTGTCTTTCATTTGATCCCATAGCTCTTTGTCCTTGTTTTTGAGCTTTACAAGTAACACTTTCATTTTCATGGTCTTCTGTTGATATTCATTCAAGGAGTGCAAGATTTTCTTTTTGAACTTCGTGAAGTTACTCTAATTCAGATTTACTATGTTAAAAAACCAATTGGATCTGAGATCAATATTCAACAACATGAGATGTATCTCATGTGCAGTCTTTGATATCCCTTCATCATCATCTGCAATAACCTTATCAATTTCATCACAAAAGCTATCATCACAAGAGTCCATACCTTTACTATAGTCCTCTTCTTGCTTGTCTTATTCTTTATTGACCTCTTCTAGGGGCTTGTCTTCTCATTCTTGATGAATTTTCCAGGTACTATTGCGTTTACTTCCTTAAACTCAAGACTGAAGTTTTTGACCTCTTCAAGGTTTTTAAAGCCTTGGTTTACAACCTATATAAGAGGAAACTTAAGATCCTCATATATGATAATGGTGGTGAATATGTCTAGCCTAAGTTCATTAAATATTGTGAATATGGATGTATCCAAATGCACCACTCTATTCCTTACACACCTCAACAGAATGGTGTTGTTGAGAGAAGGAATAGAAGCATAAAGGAGATGGATATTTGTAGGATGGAGTCTAAGACTTTTCCACCAAATTTTTTGGCTGAAGCTATAAAATGTGCATCCTATATCCAGAATATGGTGCCTCATAAGAAACTTGATAGAGTTACTCCTTTCGAATCTTGGAGTGGACACAAGCCTGATGTGTCTCATTTCAGTATTTTTGTCTCAAGGGCATGGAATACAATTCTATTGGACAAAATGAGGTATTTGGAACCCCAAATTCAAGATTTCCTATTTGTTGGTTATTTTTCATATTCCAAAGGTTATAATATCATCAACATGAGCACTCAAAAATACTTCATTGAAAGGAGTGTTCAGTTTGAAGAAAAGTGTATGCTAGCAACAGAAATTGGAGAGTCTTCCTCACCTCCTCCACCTTTGGTTGTATGTGAATAAACTAATGAAATTTATGATTCTGATATGTTTGATAATTATAATTTAATATCATTTACAAACACCCCCACAAGGAAAAATTGAGAAGCAAAGACTATTCAAGCAGCTGCGGAACTAGCTGGGAATTCTAGTGATACTAGGAGGACTATATCTCAATTCGAGAGTGCGCTTTCTATCAAGGACCATTTATTTGTTGATAAGTGTTTTCTAATTATTGAATCTGAACCAAAAACATATGAATAATAATCTAAATACCCAATATGGAAAACATCCATGAAGGAGGAATTCCATTCACTCCAAAAGAATGACACATCGGAACTACTCATTCTCTCCCTAGGGAGAAAGCTAGTCACTTGTGTAAGTGGGTTTTCAAAACTAAATTTTCTGCTGATGGTTATCCTATGAATTATAAGGAAATATTAGTGTCCAAGGGCTTCTCCCAAGTCTGTATTGACTACAATGAGACCTTTTCACTAGTTGCAAAGATGGACTCTATTAGACTAGTCATGGCCATTGCAGCTTCCAAGCAATGGGAGGTACATCACATGGATGTGAAAAGTGCCTTTATACATGCTAATATGAAAGAATAAATATATATGCAGAAGATAGAAGGTTTTTGAGTAATCCATATCTTGTGTGCAGGTTGAATAAATCAATGTATGGGCTAAAACAAGCTCCCAGAGCTTGGTATGCCAAGATTGATGGATTTTTGCTATCACTGGACTATTGTAGATGAAATTATGATCCAAATGTATATTTGAAGCTGAATAATGGTTCTTTAATCATTATTGTATTGTATGTGGATGAAAGTTTTATCATAGGAATTTCCAAGAAATAAATTTCCTCTTTGAAGAGTGCAATGAACCATGCTTTCTGTACGACTGATTTGGGATTGTTAATCCAATTTTTGGGGCTTGAAATTTCTTAATCAGATATTGGAATCAAGGTAAATCATTCCTATTATGCTTCAGATATTCTGAATAAGTTAAAAGTTAAGAATTTCAATCCAAGAAATACTCCTTTCATTTATGGAGTTAAGCTTGAAGAAGCGCAATCAACTCCATTGGAAAACAAAACCCGGTGTAGACAACTGGTTGGTTTTCTACTTTATTTGACTCATAATCAGCATGATAAATATTATTAAGTGAGTGTGGATTCCAGACACATGGATCAGCCTCGTGACATCCAATGGAGGGAAGAAAACCGAATCCTAAACTTTGTACAAGGAACAAAAACTCATGGGATTCACTATGTTGCACAATCTAACTAGAGTTAGTTGGTTTTACTGACTCTGATTGGGAAGGTGATAACACTGATAGAAAATAAAATTTTGGATATATATTTATGCTTGAATATGTACCAATAATTAGTTCTATTAAGAAGCAAAGTGCAATTGCACTTTCATCTACAACGAAAAAATATAGAGGAGTTGTGAATGCAACTACTCAATGTTTATTGTTGCAAGGAATACTTGGAGAGTTTAAGATCGAGTAAGAGACTTATTGTAACGTCACCAACCCTCCAATCGGTGTAGAGGATGATACCATGGAATTTAACCCTCAGGGCTAACCACCCCATGAACATGTATGTACATAAAATGATGAAACAAAATGCTTTGAACTAGAACATGCATACATGATTATTTATCATACACAGTGGAAGAAAACATACATTCATACAAGCATTCAACATGTTCATCATAATTTATTAACAGTAAATATAATTGTAGAAGTAAAATAGATAAGAACACTTATCTTATGAAAGTTGTTCCGCAACCAGGTACATCGCTACAACGTTCCACCCAACCATAGGCCAGCGTGCTCCTTAATCTCTCAGCAATGCTGCCACCCCTGAGTCGGGCATGATTCCCCAAGGAATAAGGAACAAGTAGGCTTACACATAGCCAAGGATACACAAAACCCAGACCATGCCAACATAGTTGGGTTTATCAGGCCATCAACAAACCATCCAAGCCAAGACAGTTGGGTTTATCAAGCCATCAACAAGACAACCAAGCCAACATGGTCAGGTTTATCAGGCCATCAAGGAGCTAGGAAAGGCTAAATGTTAAGCTGGTGAACCCATTACAGAGCTAGGAACACCTACACCAGAACTAGCATGACTTATAAGACACCCACACACACCTAACACAAGGAATCAGTCCCTTCTCTGCTACACAGTCCCTCAGGCCCTGACTTCCCTTCTAGTGCTATTCAGGGGTTGTGAATAAGAAAGCCAGCTCTCTAGCTTTATTTGTGTGGTTTCCAAACACACCAGGTTTATAAAGCAAACCAAGCCCCCATCACTCCTTCCAACACAGTCCAAATACCAACCATTACATACACGCAGTCACACAAGCGATTCATAGCTTGGATAGGGAAAAAAATTTCATGAGCCGTTCGTGGCCCTATTGTGGCCAAAATGACTCCAAAAAATATACAGGAGCACCAAAATGTAACAGCATACACAACCAACAAACATGGGGAACAAAAGCCTATTCTGCATAATGAAGCCACCAGGGAAAACTTACACAGACCACACTAGGGAAGAAAATATAGTACACAGTCCCTGAGCGTCAAAATGGCTCTCCACAGGAAAAAATCATGGGTGATAGAGATTGAACATTCCCCAGCTTGTTGTGTGAGTAACAACAACGCAGAACCTAGTGTGTGAGAGAATATTTACACCAGATCCCAAATAATGATGGAAACACACCAGATTTCTCTCTGTGGAAAAAATGTGAATGACAGTGGAAAACGGCTCCTTCTCCTAGCTGCGTGAGACATAGGATGTTTTTCCCTGCATGAGAATGAGCGACAATGGAGAATGGCGAGTCAAAAGTGCATGAGTGTTTCAGCATCGTCATGGAGTGGAATGATGGGCGTAGTCATTCTTCTGCCCAACGTGAGGTTCGATTCGCTGGTGGAGTGTGTGTGTGGGAAAGGACTAATAGTCCTGCCACACTCCACTCCCAGCCATAACTTCCCCAACTAACAGAAACAGTTTTTAATGGTGGTAGTTGGATAAGACAAGGGAAGATGTGCAATCAAATAGGGTGGTGACACATGGATTTTCCCTCATGGCTCAAGGTTTGACATTCCCCCCCCTTATCCTTGGGATATTCATGCCTTTTTCTTTATGGTTGCAGTGAGCATAGCTAGTTGGGTTCATTTAATTAAATATGTATATGTACATGATGAAAAAACTTAATATGTATGCCGCATGCCCCGATATACCATCGACGATAATTTCAATCCGAAACATAGCGTAACCAATCGATTGTGGGACCTTGGCCTTTAGCTCCACACCATGATTATTTACAATATATACATCATATACATCTAATGCAATGGGGTCAAAACCGGGATGTTACATTCCCCTCCCCCTTCAATAGCAATGTCCTCAGTGCTTTACAAAATTTGAACAAAATGCTACATTGGTACCGACTCAGTGTTCCGCAAAATTGAAAAAAAATGGATGTGCCAACTGCATGGCATCCTCCAGCTCCCATGTAGCCTCTTCAGGTCCATAGTGCTCCCATTGCACCTTTACTGGACCTATGGCCCGGTTTCGGAGCATTGTGACCTTCCTGTCGAGGATGCACATTGGATCGGTTCGTAACTCTCTCTTAGGTTCCACCTAAATCACATCCCAATTTATCACATGGTTAGGATCATGTACATATCTCTTAAGTAAAGAAACATGAAAAACATTATGAGCTCTAGTGCTAGCAGGCAATGCAAGTCTATATGCAACTGGTCCTATCCTTTCAAGCACTTCAAACGGCCCACAATATCTTGGTGATAGCTTGTCACAACTTCCAAGCTTCAAGGAACTCTTATTTTCCCTCACTCTGAGGTAAACATGATCCCCAACACTGAACTCCCTGTTCACCCTATGCTTATCTACATAGCTTTTCTGTCCGTCCTGTGCTACTTTTAGATTCTGCCTGATCTTTACAACCTCTTGCTCCATTTCCTTGAGCAATTTTGGTCCAAGTACAACTCTGTTCATTGGGTTATCCCAAGCCACTGGTGTCCTAGAATTTCTTCCATACAAAGCTTCATACAGACTCATCCCCAAGGATGCTTGCTATCCATTGTTATAAGCAAACTCTACCAAGTGTAAGTAATCCTCCCACTTGGTTGGTTTGTCCATCACGTACATGTGAAGCATGTCTTCGAGCACCTCATTAACTCTCTCTGTCTACCCATCTGTCTGAGAATGGTATGCAGTGCTGAAGTTTAGCTTTGTACCCAAATCTACAAACAACCCCTTCCAAAAATTGGAAGTGAACTTGACATCTCTATAAGAGACTATTGCCTTTGGCAATCCATGCAATCTAAAAATCTCCTTCACAAAGATCTTTGCAATATCATCAGTCTTATGCATAGACTTAACCGGTATAAAATGCGTTGCCTTAGTCAATTTTTCTACCACAACCATGATGGAATCATGTTGTCTCCAAGTCATAGGCAATCCAATAATAAAATCCATGGAAATAATTTCCCATTTCCATTCTGGAAGTGGCAAAGGCTGCGACAAACCTGCAGGGTGTTAATGCTCAACCTTTACCTATTGACATTTCATGGACCTTGAAATGTATTCAGCCATATCCCTTTTCATTCCTGGCCAAAAGTATTGCCTTCTAGTTGTAGCAAGTGTCTTTTGGTATCCTGGGTGACTGCAATATGGAGCTTGATGGATTTCATCCATAACAACTCTCCTCAAATCTGCTACATTCGGAATATAAATTTTGCCTCTATAAGTAAGTAGTCCATCTTCTTCAAATTTATATCCCTAATACCTATTCTCAATACTTTGCTGCTGCAATTTGTGTTTTACCTGTTCATACAATTCATCTCCAGCAGCAGGATTAACAATCTGCTGCCTCAAATCTAGTTGGAAAATACTAAGAGATGCCACATGCATTTCTTGTACCTTCCTGCTGAGTGCATCAGCTACCTTATTCTCTTTCCCTTTTATGTGCTTGATTTCAAGATCAAATTCACATAAAAATTTCAGCCATCTTGCTTGCCTAGCATTCAGAGTAGGTTGATCAAACAAATACTTCAGACCACAATGGTCTGTCCTGAGCTCGAATCTTCTACCCATCAAGTAATGCCTCCACATCTTAAGGGCATACACTATGGCTGTAAGCTCTAGATAATGAGTGGCATAGTTCTTCTCATGTTCCTTCAGCTTTCTTGACTCATAACATATCATGTGGTTGTCCTACATAAGGACTCCTCCAAGCCCTTATTCGCATGCATCGGTACACACCACAAAATATTTCTTTGGATCTGCAACTTTCAATACTGGTGCACTAGTGAGAAGATCCTTCAACCGCTGGAAACTTTCTTCACACCTAGATGTCCATTCGAACTTCATCCTTCAATGAATCTCTTGTAGTATCCTCCAGGTCCCATAAAATATCTTACATCTGTCACATTTCTTGGAGTAGGCCAATTAATAATGGCTTCAATCTTTCCATGGTCCACAGATATACCCTCCTCTGAGATAATGTGACCCAAATACTGATTTCTATCTCTATAGAAGTCACACTTGCTCAATTTTGCATACAATTGATGCTCCCTGAGCAATTGCGATGTCAATCTCAAATGCTCTTCATGCTCTTTCTCATTCTTAGGATAAACAAGAATGTCATCAAGGAAAACAAGAACAAAACTGTCCAAATACCTGCTGAAGACACTATTCATAAGGCACATAAATGTAGTTGGTACATTTGTGAGACCAAATGGTACCACTACAAACTCATAATTTCCATACCTTGTTCTGAAGGCTATCTTATGAATGTCTTCATCCTTGATTCTCACATGATGGTAGCTAGACCTCAAGTCAATCTTGGAAAATACCTTTGCTCCTCTCATTTGATCTAAGAGATCATCAATCCTAGGAAAAGGGTATTTATTCTTCATAGTAACCTTGTTCAATTATCTGTAATCAATACACAATCTGAGTGTACCATATTTCTTCTTTACAAACAGAACTGGTGCTCCCCAAGGAGACACACTCGGCTGGATATAATTCTTTTCAAACAACTCTTGCAGTTGCATTTTCAATTCTAGCATCTCCGGTGTACTCATCCTGTAGGGTGTCTTGGACACTGGTGCTAATCCTGGAAAAAGTTCAATTGTGAAATCAATGTCCTTGTTTAGAGGAAGTCCTAGAACCTCATCAGGAAACACAACCCTGAATTCTTGTAACACCTGATAGTCCTCCAACCTAGGAGTTTCATCTCCTAATGTCTCCAAAATATGAGCTGCATGCAACTAGAAACCTTTCCTACGGAACTTATTTAACTGCATTGCTGAAACCTGTCATACTGAAATTACCTTTGGAAGACCTTTCATAACTACTAGGTTCCCTTCTTCATTCATGCATTCAAAAGTCTTATTGTAACAATCAAGCTTCACCCTGTGAGCATCTAACCAATCCATTCCAATGAGAACATCATAGGAACCAAGTGGTAGAACATTTAGATCTACACAAGTGACCAATCCATTCATGACCAATGGACATTTCTCTACCACTTCACTGACCTTTCTCTTAGTTCCAGTGGCTAGCTAGACTAACCAAGACTTCCTATGCCTTAACTTATTAAAAGCACAAATCTCCACTACTCTAGGTGTAATGTAACTGTGTGTATAACCAAGGTCAATCAAAATAGAAACAGATTGCTCAACAATCTTACCTGCAACTTCAACCATAGCTGACGGGTGCTCTTCCTGGCGGTCCTCCAGTGCTACATAAATCCTAGGGATTTCCCTTGCTACTTGACCCACTGTTTCTGCTTCTTGAATGTTATAAGCTGGTCTTGCACTCTCATTCTCAAGTGGACAAGTTCTGCACATGTGGGGTCCTCCACATATCCAACATTGAAGTGGTCCTTTATTCCATTGTGGATCTTTAGGCTTTTCTCCTATCACTCCAACTGGCTCACTCGTAGCTTGGGATGGCTGCTTCTACTAATTCCTGAAGTTAGAATGTTTGAAACCTTTCTTTCTTTGGTCAAACTTCTCATTCCTCTTGTCCTTCCATGCCTTATGGTAATCCGGTTTACCGTTGCTTTGATCATAGCAGTACTTAGCCTTCCTTATTTCTTCTTCAAGAGTTCTAGGTTCGTAAAACTCAATTCTATCTTTGTAAGATTGAGGTAATCCACTTAGAAAATGTTGGACCTTCACTTTTCATATTTGATGTACCGGACATACCTCAACAGCTCCAATAATTTATTTGCATACTCTTCCATGGTCTGCTGTCCCAATCTCAGCTCATGGAACTCCTTCATCTTGTCATCATAATACCGGTCAAAGAGGTATTTTTGCTTGAAATACTTCTTGAACCGTTTCCACTTAAGTCTCCTTTCATTGATCCTATTTACTTGCTTGAAGTGTTCCCACCAAATGGATACCCTTCCATTCAGATTGAATATGGCAACCCTTGCCTTCATGTTTCCTGAATAATCCTGAACTTGGAAGTACTTCTTTATCCCAAGGAGCCAAGCTTCAGCCTCTTGTCTAGTCTTTACCTCGCCATCAAATCTAGGAGTTTTATCTTTCTTAAATTCATCCTGAGAGCGATCCCTATGGTATCTCTTTCTTTTTCTTTTATGAGAAGAAGAACTGGAATCCCTACTGGATTCTTCAGAGTCAGATGATCCACTATAAGTCCTTGTCCTTCTCCTAGTACTGCTCTTACTGCCTTATGTTCTTGCTGTACCTCGTCCAGAGTCTATCTTTCCCTATAATTTTGTCAAACTCTGCAACATTGCAGCATTCAACTGATGTTGCTCTTCCTGGGATTTAATCAAGCTTCTCATGGTAGCTGCAACATCTGACGGTGTCTCTTGGAATCTACTTCAATTAGACTCTATGTCATCATTTCCATTACGAACATTTTCTCCCATGGCATCTTGCACACACTCGTAAGAATCTCGAGCATCATATTCGTCATGGGTTCTCATAACTGAACCACCACTTACTTACCAAACTGCACTACCTGAAATACTGCTCTTGAAGGTGACTATGATTCTGCAAGCATGTTAGTAACACAACTATTAGATGCATAACATTGATAAAAATCAGAATTACTTACCTTCTCCTGGAAAAATCATAAAATAAGAAATTTTCCCAAACACAAGATTTTCTTCATCAAAGAACGTCTCTCTAAGGAGGACGACGGGGTTCAAGGGGGCTTGCCCTCGTTTTTTTATTATAAATCTTTGATTTTCGTGCAATCTGGAATATAAGATCACTGCCACTTTCTCCTTTTCAACCCTGAAAATCCACTGAAAAAACGCTAAAAAACATTCAAAATCTACTGGGAAATCCCACGAAAAACTCAAAATTTCCTTTTTCCTAATCGGACCTCTTCCCAACTGAATTCTGACATCTCGGTGGTCAAAACAATTAGCTTATTCTGATGTATCAGTGGTTAGGTGCACTGTTCATCTGGAGGATAGTCCACTAAACAGCTGCAATGACGGGTATCGATCCCACTGCGGGTTCTGCGGACCATAAACTCATCGACTATCGGAAGCTCTATCCACTATCAGCGGTTGAAGCCCCTATCCTTCAGAAGGATAGTCCATTAGATAGCTGCAATGGCGGACGTTCAATCCACTAAATTCATCTGATGTAGCTCATCGGCAACTGAATTAACTAGGTGTCAACAATGTGTTCAACTAACCATTGCCGATGGCCAACGATTCCAGGACTTAGAGAAATTTTCAAAATTTTCCCTTTAGTCTTCCTTTTCACCTCTTGATCGGCTCAATTCTCTTCTTTTCGTCGGTGAAATAGTTCCATCAACAGCCGCAATGGAGTCCCATCATCTTCAATCTTCTTCTGATCGACGGCCCAATCTGCTGAGGCATAACCTGATTGGTATCGGCAGTCTCTTCTCATTGGAAGGCTAGTGCTCTAGGCTTCCGAAACGGCGGGCACATGAACCACATTCTGCTTCCGATGGTCGATGTTTTCGTTACTTAGAAAAATTTTGAAATTTCTTTACTACGTCTGTGGTTGAAGGCCCTACCCGTCGGGAGCATAGTGGTCTAGCCATCCGCAACGGTGGCACTCAATCGGCTAAGTATCGGCGATCCATCTGTCTAGGTGTTCTGATGTGCCGATGGCCAAAACACTTAGAAAATTTTCTAAATTTCCCTCTCCTCTGTCTTCTGCCACATTGGACATCGGGTGGCCTTCCCACTAAGTGGTCCACTGCATCGAAAGAACTTGTCACTAAGTATTTCGATGGGCTGATCCTTCCAACACTTAGAAAAATTTTGAAGATTGAGGTTTTCTATTCAAATTTTTTTGATTGCTATTGGGAAGAAGAAAACCTTGCCTCTGTCACTGCAACTTCACAATCCATTCAGGCCCACACTGCAACATGAGGTCTGATACCACACTATAATGTCCCCAACCCTTCGACTGGTGGAGAGGACGCTACCATGGCATTTAACCCTCTGGGCTAACCGCCCCATGAACATGTATGTACATAAAATGATGAAACAAAATGATTTGAACTAGAACATGCATACATGATTATTTATCATACACAATGGAAGCAAACATACGTTCATACAAGCATTCAACATGTTCATCATAATTTATTAATAGTAAATATAATTCCAGAAGTAAAATAGACAAGAATACTTCTCTTATGAAAGTTGTTCCGAAACTAGCTACGTCGCTGCAATGTTCCACCCAACCATAGGTTAGCATGCTCCTTAATCTCTCAATAACACTACCACCCTCGAGCTGGGCATGACTCCCCAAGGAATAAGGAACAAGCAGGCTTACACATAGCCAAGGATACACAAAACATAGACCAATCCAACACAATTGGGTTTATCAGGCCATCAACAAACCAGCCAAGCCAACACAGTTGGGTTTATCAGGCCATCAACAAGACAGCCAAGACAACATGGTCAAGTTTATTAGGCCATAAAGGAGCTGGAAAAGGATAAATGCTAAGCCGGTGAGTCCATTACAGAGCTAGGAACACCTACACCAGAACTATCCTGACTTCTAAGACACCCACACACACCCAACACAAGGAATCAGTCCCATCTCTGCTACACAGTCCATCAGGCCTTGACTTCCCTTCCAGTGCTATTCAGGGGTTGTGGAGAAGAAAGACAGCTCTCTAGCTCTACTTGTGTGGTTTCCAAACACACCAAGTTTATCAAGCAAACCAAGCCCCCATCCATGCTCCCAACACATTTTGAAGACCAACCACTCCATACACGTAGTCACACAAGTGATTCACAGCTTGGATAGGGACACTACTACATTTCGACCAAAAATCCGATGCCCGTATTGTCGAATTTTCGACACTTCCCTGTCACATGTACGACACTATGATTTTTTTTAAGCGTCAGTGGATTTTCGTTGGTTTTTCGACATCTCTCCAATCCGTTAGTTAAACGACAGCTCAGTTTACCGTCGGTTAAATTTCAATCGTCGGTTATCCGACATCTAATTCATATTAAATTTTAAAAAAATCACCTATAATATGTCGCTTAACCGACGGGATTAAATGTAAAGCGTCAATTTTCCGACATATAAAGCGTCAGTTATCCGACGGCTATCAATGTTTTAAAAAAAAAATACCTGCAATCTGTCGCTTAACCGACGGGGTTAAATATAAAGCGTCAATTTTCCGACATATAAAGCATCGGTTATCTGACAGCTGTCAATGTTTTAAAAAAAAAAAATCACCTACAGGCCGTCGCTTAACCAACGGCTATAAGTGTTTTTAAAAAAAATATATAAATGCCAGATTACATTGTATCTAGGTATCAGATGAATGTTCAATATTGAGATCTGTCTTCAGTTGATACTTACAGTAACCATAACATTGTCACCAAAGACATGGGAAGACCCAAACACCCAGAAAACATCATATAAAAGTAATCCAAATAGCAATGAGGCAGCTGTCACAAAACTGGAAATAAATTCCAAGTTAGAACCATGAAAGTCTCGTACTGATTTATAAATGAGTGAAATAAACATGTTATGTAATGATGACACAATAGAGTAAGATACGTTTTCGATAAGCATCACATATAAAAAAAAGACTAAGCAAACATTTTGCATAATATTAATTTATATAACCATGTAATTCCTAAGGCACACAGTTTAAATCCTAACAGAAAATTAGCTAACTCCCTCTTTGACTTAGTAAATTCCTTCAGAACTAAAAGAAAGGAGAAGTTCACAATCCATTTCAGGTGAAATTGGACATTTGATTCCCTCTTTTGTATGCTGTTCCACAAAGGGAAGGGAATGCCATCTCCTGAATTCAAGTAATCCCTCGTTTCTGTCTTGTGTTTTTCCCATCACTGCCAACAGCACCTTTGAAATCCAAATTCAAACCATTTCCATCCCATCCATCCATAAAGGCATCAACAAATACATGATTAGTGTAAAGATACAAAGGATGATGATATGAAGTGAAGAAGACTTCTGTACATAGGTCATAAGAAATACAACTACCCTCATAGACTTCACCCTAAATAATAGCTTTTGAATGTAAATAATAATAAATATATTTAATATGTGCCGTCCCTTCAAGGATGGATTTGTCCTTGAAGCATGAGAGGAAACAAGACTTAAATATTGTTGAAGCTCAAAATAGTATTGATGTATTGCAAAAGCATGAATCCATCCCAGGTCAATTTTTATTGGAAATTTTTGTCACAACAACTCAGACAAGAGGAAAATGGAACAAAAATGTAAATGCTAATAGTTGAATTTTATTTATTGGAACCAAAGTTACCTACTCTTTGAGAATCAAATTCATGGGGTCTCTGTCTCCCCTGTTTTACAATGCCAAAATATGTGGTAGCCATTGTTGCTCTTCATGGACACAGTGACAGGCTCAACCTGGACTTCTGCAATCACTATGGCTAACGCCCCTGTTCTGGCTACAGCCTCTCAGAGTAAATCAAAATAATTTTGATGAGAATATCAGACTTTATTTACTGCAAATCGAATCAGTCCTGTAGCAGACTGTCTCTATTGCTCAAAAGCACTTTGCAGTAGCAGCATATTCAACACACTTATGTCCTGTAGCGAGCAACAGTAATTTGAATTCCTGTACAAGGCTAACTTGAAAGGGGTCATGAAGCTTACCTAAGGTCATAGTAGTCTATTAAAGTCTATATTTCTTGTTTGTGGAGCCAACCAGTCAAAAGGAATCCATTTCATCACTTCCCAGGCATGTTTTCAGTCATTGAATAAATAATCAGATATGAAGTTTCTTTCTTTAAATTTTGTAATGCATATGGTTTGCTCATCTAATGTTATCATTAAGATCTCAAGTTATAAATGGTAAAAATAATATATGGTTTCATAAGGATGCAATGTTAAGCCCATAAATCAGATCCAAGGCTTAAAAGTTAAAACATCCACATGACACCTACAACAATGAGCATTCTAAGTGTTTGACAAAACTCCACAATCAGAATTATGCACAGCAAGCTATAGCAGTCTATGTTGAAGTATTTTTTAAAATGGTCTCAATCAGGGAGTTCTCATAGAGCTTTACAATCATCTGGAATCAGACTTGAGCTTAAGGTAGTAGTGTCCACTAGTGTTTGACAAATCTTCAACTAAACATAGATTGTTGGAAAAATTTGGGTCAATTTTAGCTTGGGACATCTCATTGCATTTTGGCCTTGGCTTCTAGTTCCAGCTTTTCTTGACATGTTCTTGATGAGTGTCCAATCATGTATTCATATCTTCATTAGTCCTCTTGATCTACATTTGTGGTCATTCATTGGACATTAATAAAATTATCTTATATCCGTACAGGTCTTGTATTTTTTCCCACACAATTATGGAATCAAAATATTCTATTATTCAATATCAACAAAATTATGTCTGTCACAACATGTATAAGATTGAGAATAGTGATTGTCATATGAGGCTTAACATAGCTTCCTTACCAGCATTAGGATTTACAGAAAGGAATTGCTCTACAACACCTTCATTTTGTGTTGTTGTCAAGCTGCATGGAAAAGAGAACAAAGAATAGCTAGAGTTATCAACCAATTTAAGGACGGGGATATTCCATGACATGAATGCACAAAAATGCAATATGACGTGTTTAAAGAAGAATACAAGGGTATGCATTATTACCTGCAAGTGCTGTAAACAAGGGTATCACCAATCTTCAACAATCTGAACCCGTTATTCAAAAGCTGCAGCTGCATTGAAGGATATGAAAACAACAATAAACCATTGCACCTTAGATAACTGTATTCTCCTAGAAAAGATGGAGGGAAAGTTATTAAATCACACTCATTCAAACCATTTAGAATCTAGAGAAAGCATCAATTCAGCGAGTAGAATTTCATGGAATTATCAGCAAGCTTCATGCCACTAGTAGATTTAAGATTCACTGAGGCTTTGAGGTTAAAGACACAAGAAGCACATAGTATAATAGTGTTATTGGAAAAGACACAATCATGCCAAATATCACCCTGCATCAAACAAACACAAGTGTCAGCTCTTAGCTCAATCGCCTGTAACATGAAACAAAATTTTCAAGAATCCAATTCCATAGGCCAAATTTTGATATTAGCAGATTTAGATGAACCCCGTCGTTAATTGCGACTCTTCCTATTTATTTTCCAAGCCATTTCCAAAACAAGAACAAAATAATACTGGAATAGTCTTATGCTTTATGCATTTCAAATATAAAAAGGATTGTTGACCTGTATATTGTTAAATTTGCGTGGTTTCCAAGATGGAAAAGGTAGAACTCCTCTAGGATATAATTCATGAGAGAAGCTTTTAATGTCATTGGTAAGTTTATTCTTCCAAGGACCTCTTGTAACCCGAAGCAAGGCTTGAAAACGGGGACTCTATTTCTTTTGCAGCATCTGAAGTGCCACATGGAGCCTAGCCAAAAAACACAATTCCAAATGCTAAAATCATGGCTCCATATTGAAAATATTCTCAAATAAGAATCATAATACATAATGATATAATGACTTCTTGTAAACAAAAATTCAAAAGGGCCTTATGTTAAAAGCCTGTCAAATATTAGATAAGGTTGAAATCTTATTCACCAACCAAATGATTCCCTCAGTTTCCTGAATGTGTGTATCTATGCTACTGCTGCATCCTGGTGAACCCCATGAGGAAGCTTTTGTTTCTGCACAGTCATATTTGCCACATTTAACTACTTTCAAAACTCTGGGCACACAATTTCAGTTATGACATAAACCAGAAAATTAATAAAACAGTCCATGAATTGCATCACCATCAAATCACAAAGAGCTTGCCCTAATAGGATTTATAATAAACAAAATTAACATCTGAATATCATACTTGAGAACAACAAAGGAAAGAATAGATTTAACAAATAACTTAAACATTGTTCATTGTAGAACCATGATACAGCCATCAATTCAAGTGCTTCACAAAAACAAATGCACATTGCAGACACAATGGGGGACTAGAGCATATTTCTCTGTTAGCTTTGTGCTTAGAAGAGATGCAAGAAGCAAGCAGAGGAAGTTCACAATTGCAAGGTTCTAGGTGTCCAAGTACAAATAAGAAAGAACAGAAAACTCAAGCTCCTGAGGTCTACAAAGGGGAACTGGAGCATATTGCTCTGTAAACTTTGTGCTTAGTTCTATTGACCTGCTTTTGTGGCCAATTGCCAGAAATTAATAAAATAATATCTTTTCTTATCTATACCTGGTCCTCATGGATATCTATTTTCTGGGATCCAGAAAGGCGGGCTGCTTCAAGCTGTAACTCTTAAGTGCCATAGATCCTTCATCTAGTGGACATCTTTAATAAAATCTATTTCTTTATCTAGATATCTATCTATCATAATTTCCTCTTGTTTTCAGAAAATATGCATTTCTCTCTCTTAAGGAATGAACACTATAACCTTTACTGCCTTCTTCCTAAATGGGTAAAGGTGGATGGTACAGAAAGTGTCTTTATGGAGGGCCTTAAAATTCCTTGTCAAACTAGGCATTGCAAGGACAATGGCTGTCTGTGGAATGGGGGCATAGCTCTGTGTTGTGTGGGGGAAAACATCTAGTGTGTCTTAACCATGTTATTTGGAAAACAATTCAGCAAGAAGCAAGACTTGTAATTCCATTTATTTTTCATTATGGATATGGGCCAAAGTATAGTATATATTTCTTAGGCTTCCTGTTAGAATATAGGTTCGGGATTTAAGAAAATAGGCTAGATTTCTGAAGCATGGAACTAGTAAGTCTTTGTGTGGTTAAGTAATGAATGCTAAAAATTATAGAGGAAAAGGTAATAGATATGTGCACACCTCAGATTCTCAGAAGACTGAGATGTACAGGATTGTTGTGTAATTAAGTCATTACTGTGATACCTTCAAGTGTCTGTCTATATGTATGGCTCCTGTGAAAATCCCATCTTGAAGAGGAAATTAATTTGTCGCCAGCTTGTTAGGCTTTCTAGTGACTGGTGTTTTCTACTTCCTTTCATTTAACAGATGCTTTAAGAGGGAGTTGGGAAGTATTATTTTTCAGTTGGAGTATGCTACACAATGTTTTTAGGCCTTTCTAATGAAAGATAAACACCATTCAGGAGTTATAATCAACTATGGTGCCCTTCTTTTGTGCAAATATGATTCAGTTGTTGCAGGTATGGGAATCTAACACATAAGACCTTCAAATCTATTATCCCTTTTCCTTGATTGGTATTTTGATAAATCAGAGCTTCTGCAAACACTCTGCTACATGAAACCATGATTTATTTTAAAACTGATGGTGTAGTATGTTAACTGGGTTCTTGACTTTTCTTTGTGAGGATCCTAGCCATATGACTAACGCTGTACTTTTACATCTTCCATGTTCCTTCTACCAAGAAAGATTGTGGCTGAATAGTCTCATTTTTAAACCCTTATCATATGAAAAGACCCAACCAATTATAGAGGGGGAAGTTGCCCTAGCATGGCAAGATGCTCTACAAATGGTGCAAAGCACAAATTAAGACAATGGGAACACAACCAATGAAGCTCATTTTCTTAAAAATTCTAAACAAAGTGATTGAAAACAAACAGCAAGGTTTCACACATCAAGTGATCACAAATTAAAGTGTTTGAATCTAACATGCTACCATGCAAGCTATAACTTTGTATCTAATCAAAATATTCCCCTGGTAGCATATGCCTTGTTCAGATAAAATGCTACAGCACATGATAAAGCCTTACAAAAGTAATATCTACTCCTAAATGGCCTGGAGGCTGGTATTCATACAATTAAAGAACCTATTAATTGCAGGTTAAACAAATAAAATGACAAAGAATAAGAGTAAAGCAAAGCAAGCCCTACTCTGTTTAACCCAAAATTGCCAGTTTAACTCAACCCCAATCCAAAACTAGGTCAAATCTAACCAAAACAAGGCAGGATTGGCTTGCTACATCAGACTTAAGTCAAAACTTGTGAAACTTGACAATCTATGCAAACATGACAAGCTGTAACCAGGTCCAATCACCCGCATGCCTATGTAAACCAAGAAATCTCCAATCTTACCCATTTTTTGCACATCTTGCAACAAATTTTTAGACCTTCATGTAGCATCAATGGCACAGATTTTGTGTTCATATTCTAAGCATATTATCTGTAGGTTAGGGAATAGAAATTGTACTCGTTTTCTAACCAATATTCAAGCATATGGGCATAGATTTCCACCAGATATTTTTCATAATACAATTTTCTATATATTGTGCTCAGTTTCTACACAAATTTTTGATACCTTGGGTACATATTTTCACCAATATTGCCTCTCAATTTGCATTTTCTGAGACTCTATTGCACTTATTTTCTGAGTACTTAGAGTGCCCCGCAATTCAAGCTTTACCTGATCCTGTTACAATAAACCTGTCAGGTCCTAGTTGAATCAGACTACTAGAAAATGGTCACAAAGGAATATAGGATTCTAAAACTAAAAAATAGATCCTACAAGTAGAAAACCTTTATGACAGAAAACACATTGATATAAATTATTAAATGAGAAGCAGCCATGTCCGCAGTAATGTAGGCTTGAATAGAATTATTTCCAACTACTTAGCTTCTCCTACATTATTGTGTTTTATTCTTGATATTTCTTAAGGCAATTTTATGTTCCCTTCCCTGTAGTCTGGAAGAGTTCAATGGCCCTTAGCAACCTCTTTGCCTTTAGGGATTGCATGAGGATATTCTTGTCCTTAAGTTGAAATATCTCTCCCAAGTGGAGAGGACTAAGAAATAACTCATGGGCAGATATTGATTGTTGTGTCTGCCTTCCTTTTCCAATTAAAGTTATAGAAAATGGATGGTCTAAAAAGGTACAAGAAGAGGCATAGAGGCAAACTTCACCTCTCCTTTAGAAGCAGAATTGGCAACCCACAAACATTTCATTGAAAAGTTGTTTGACATAAGTTTCAACACATTGAAATTCTGTAGCATTAATCGAACGATTCCAACCTTTACAGAATTTAAAATTTGGCAATTCTTGATTCTTAAAAATTGAAAGAGAATTTTCTAAGACTTAAAGAAAGATTACATTAATGTGTCCCGGTAACCAAAAGTAGCTAAAGGGTTTGTAATAGTACACCATAACATTCAACCCTTGTGCCTCATCTGAGAAATTAAAACTAAGAACTAATCAAGGAGAAATAAAAGTACAAATCAAACACATATAGTGAGATCCCAACGTTTACAAAATGATGGAAAGGCAGGACACCACACATGCACAAAAAGTTAAAAGTGACATGCCATCCCAGCATACCCTCATCATGGCAGGGTTGCATGATCTTTGAGGTCCTGTCGAATATCCAGGATGTGAGATTGGGGCTGCAACAGTGTCTACCTTACTCCTAAAATCCAAGGCTGGGTAATAAAGGAAGAAACTGGCAATATACTACTCCAAATGAGACTCAGTACCCCTTGCAAAAATACCCCCTCTTAAGGTTGTCTTCTACAAGATCTGCTTGGTCTAGAGTGCAGAACAATAAGGTGGGAAGAGCAAACCCAACATAAAAACAAAGACAAAACCATCAATTTAACTGGAGGAGAAACATGCATTGGAAATTAAGATTACAAGCTTAAAGCAAAACCTCTTATATAGATTGACCTATTTACCTGACCATTTGCACCGATCGGACGACCGGCAACGTCGGATGTGACCGCTCACGCGAGCCAGGTCGTCTGATCAGTGCAAATGGTCGGTTAAGTAGTTTACTCCCCTCTTAGACTAATGACAAAACAAAAGGAGCGGAAAAAATAGATGATGATTCATAACTGGCATTTTAAAAACACGGGTTTCAAAATGAATCGAATACGGGCTGCTAATCTAGAATCGGATCTAATGTTTCAGAAGCTACTCATTGTAAGTGTAACACGTGTCATAGAGAGAACCATCCAAATGCATACTACAAGGGTAGAATCTTGGCAATTCATAAGCCATAAGATCAACAACAAATAATTGATGAAAAAACACAATCCACCCCATAATGCCTGGCCAGTGAGGATTGAAAAATTCCTCGGCTTACCTGAGCTCCAGTTAGGGTTGGTTATGAAAGGTCTTACTGAGTCTTGCATCGGCAAGGTCTTGGTATTTCAACCTTAATTCTAAAACTAAATGTGTAGTTTTTATTGACCAATGAAAACAGTTTGCCCGTAGGGGAAAACTATTACTAAGAATAACAAGTCCTTAAACCCCAACATTGGACAATGAGATTTCAGATTAGTTGATGCAACAACGTAATGGATCATATACTCAATATGTACTTGCCACCTTTTAATGACATACTAATTCTTTAAACATATCTGCAATGTAAAAAAACCCATCTTATTGATTGTACTAATCTTTAGTATTGATACTAAGTGTAAGCAGTAAAAACTACTTTGTCGGTCCAAATACTATTAGGGCCAAAGCATTTTAAAAACCCTAAAAGGGATACCTTGGTAGGATAGTAAAATATCTAGAGAGACATCTATTTACATAAAGAGTTGATTCCTGGAAGATTAATATTAGGGAGGAAGCTATTATGTGGTATGATTCCTGTAATCGCATCCACCTGCACTTTGGTAGGACGGTAAAAAATCTAGAGAGACATCTATTTATTTAAAGAGTTAATTACTAGAAGATCGACAATAGGGAGGAAGCTAGTATTTAGTATAACTCCTATAATCTCTATCCACCTTTATTATTCCATGTCACTGCAAGAAGTGATGAACTTTTGCAAGAAAATGCAAAAGAATAACTCTGGTGCAGACCACCTAAACCCCAATGAGAACATGGCTGCTTAGTAAGAATGGAGTTGTAACTGAGGCTTTGAGCCCTGAGCTTCACTATCTAAAAGTTAGTTAAAAATAAATAAGATAAAATTCAATATGCAAATCAGTCAATGTGGCGTCTCATGGCTATCCATCTTAGATAAGCCAGTAATTTAGACAAGGCTCTAGTGAGCAAGAACAATTTTCCAAAGAATAGAATAGAGACTGCCTCTTTTGGATCCCAATAAACATATAACACACATGCACACCCTCACCCCCATGGAAGTTGGGTAGTTGAGGACTGAGGGTGTGTTGAGGTTGGCCCTTCTCCTCCTAGACAACCTCTGCTAATATCCTGCCTTTAAGAGCCTCAAGAGAAGTGCCTATGTAACCAAGGCCACATAGGGCAATCGCATCAATCATGGCTTGAAAATAAGGAGACCTAACAATATTGAAGCCTGGGCCTGAGTAAATGCAAAAGTTGAATATGGCTTCATGGGATTTTTGTTCTGGTGTCTTGTCGTCGTCGGATTTAATGCGTTTCATTTTGAAAAAACTTATAGCTTAGTGGAAGGAAATTCCAGTCTTCTGTTCGTTTGGGTGTAACTCAGATGTAATTTGCAGCTTTTTTTCTCTACAGATTCCTCTGTACCTCCATTGATTTTAATGTTATTCCCTTCTCTCTGTTATAGAATTTGTTTTTTATCATGAAACAATATAAGCATTTAGATTTGCAGGATAGAAAAGAAGAAAGGAACAATTACCCTTCAGCTTAGTTTGCAGTGCATGCAACAACCAGGTTGGCTTTGATCGTGTTCATTCGGTTGTGGGTGATCTCCTCTGCAATAAAACGTTGTGCTGTTGATACAGAAATGTGGTCTTCATCACTGGAGAGCTCCTTGCCAAACTAAAAAAAATGATTGTTTAGACAGACCAGAGTACACTGAAGGCCTTTTTCTACTCAATCCTTCGTTTACTCGAGCCCAAAAAAAGGAACTCACAAAAGTAATGAGCAACCAAAAAAAACGTGCACCATTTTGAGAGAAATTTCCGCTTTCTTCATTATCAAATTTAATTTTGGACATGCAAAGGTTCCTACTCATTATTCGTTGTTCATTGTTCATTTGGTTTTTCTACCTAAAACTTCTACTATGACCGAATTTATAATATTATCGATATAAAAGGGTAATTAATTTAAAGTTGAAATTCCCTAGTTCCTAGCAATAGAGATTCCTTGGGTAGCATGTTTTGGAGCACTAAAGGGAAATAGGATGAACTAAGGGATTATTTAACAATTAAGGAGATCACATTCATAGTGTTGTGTGTGCTTAGGGGAGGGTGCGGTTGGTTAATTGGAATTGTTGTAATGAAAAATACCTTGATAATTTTGGAATTGGGTTGGGGGGGTGAATTTTAAAGCCAACTAGTAGGATTTCATCCTTGTGGATTAATAACCCCGACTCAATGGTGGGCTTTGTAACAAAGAGCATATGTGTTACAAAGAGCCTATGGTTAGATGGAACATTCATCATTGCAACCAATTGGTGGATCATTTTCACAAAGATAAGTATTCTTTGATTATTTATGAGTTTACAATTATTATCATTCCTACCTGTGTATAAATTTACTTGTTATTTTTGGATTTGCTTCCAGCTAGATGAATTTAGTTTATCATATATGAGATGAGTTTCATTAAATGGCTTGCTTTCCTGATTACAGTTTCATAAAATTTAATTGTCGCTTGAAGTTGTTTTAAATTCCACACTATAATGTATGTATGGTGAATTGGGTATGTTAGATATTAGGGTTATTTAGTGCTTCAATGGAGTTCTTTATTATTGTTCCTCTCCTTATCTGCCTTTGGTCAATGGTTCGATTCACCTTGACCCTTTGGGGCACTTATTTGGGGTATTTCCTTACTCTATGGGTCTAGTTTGGGGGATAAGCCCTTGATTAGATCCACAACTACATGAGATGTTTCATTATGGGTCCCTAATAGTCAAAATCTATTTGGGTTTGTTATTTATGAAGTCGATTGTATTAAGTTGACCTTGGTTTGATCAAACAATGATTAGGTTAATGTGTACTTGTCATTTATGGGTTTACCTTCGATGTTTTATATGCCAATTGTATTGGGTAATCTATAGTCTTTAATCCTTTAAATGGGGTTGACATACTCCATTGTGCCTCATATAGTTGTTCTTTGGCTAGCTTGGCCAGATTTTCCAAGAGTAATAAAAGATATATTTTTGGTTGTTTTTTTTCCTAATAAAAGTTTTACAAGATAAAACATCTCTTATACAAATTTTGTGCTTACTTTGTATTTAATGTATTTCTTACCATGCATGTTTTTTACAATTGGTATCAAATCCAGATTCATAGAGATCCACGGAAGTGTCGCATTGCAAGCTATTATTTTTCAAGGAAAAAATGCCTCAAAACTTGTTGGAAAAGTATGGATTGATTTGTGTGGGTTGTGAAGTGGGGTGGATATTCATTAAAGGCGCCGTAGCTTAAGTGACGCTTATGAGACTAGCCATCGCTTAAGAGACGCTTATGGCCACATTTTAAAAAAAATAAAAATTATCCTTGTGATTTTTGGTAAGTTTAAAAAAAGAAATCCACGCGCCGTCGAATTTTTCCGTCGGATTTTGGATCGAAATGTAGTAGTGGGAAAAACAATTCTTGAGCCGTTCTTGGCCCTATTATGGCCAAAACGAATCCAAACAATCTACAGGAGCCCCAAAACATAACAGCATACACAGCCAACAAACATGGGGAACACTAGCCCGTTCTACACAACCAAGCCACCGGGGAAAACTTACACAGACACATTGGGGAAGAAAATACAGTACACAGTCCTTGAGTGTGAAAATGACTCTCCATAGGAAAAAATTGTGGGTGATAGTGATTGAATGGCCCCCATCATGATGTGTGAGTAACAATAATGCAGAACCCAGTGCATGAGAGAATATTTACACTAGATCCCAAATATGGATGGAAACACAGTAGATTCCTCTCTATGGAAAAAATGTGAATGACAGTGGAAAACGGCTCCTTCTCCTAGCTGCGTGAGACCAAAACAGGAAAAAGAATCCTCTGCATGAGACACGGGATGTTTTTCCCTGCGTGAGAATGAGTGACAATGGAGAATGGTGAGTCAGAAGTACGTGCGTGTTTCAGCATCGTTGTGGAAATAGTGGAATGATGGGCGTAGTCATTATTCTACCCAACGTGGAAATAGTGGAATGATGGGCATATTCATTGATTCACTGGTGGAGTGTGCGTGTGGGCAAGGACTGACAGTCCTGCCACACTCCACTCCCCAGCCATAACTGCCCCAACTAACAACAACCATTTTTAATGGTGGTAGTTGGATAATACAAGGGAAGATGAGCAATCAAATAGGGTGGTGACACATGAATTTTCCCTCATGGCTCAAGGTTTGACATTCTTCCCCCCCCCCGCCTTATCCTTGGGATATTTATGCCCTTTTCATTATGGTTGCAGTGAGCATAGCTGGTTGGGTTCATTTAATTAAAAATGTATATGTACATAATGGAAAAACTTAATATGTATTCTGCATGCCTAGATACACCATCGGCGACAATTTCAATCCAAAACATAGCATAACCAATCAATGGTGGGGCCTTGGCCTTTAGCTCCGTACCATGATTATTTACAATATATACATCATATACATCTAATGCAACAGGGTCAAAACCGGGGTGTTACACTTATATAGAAATATATTGTGACAACCAAAGTACCATTTGAACCTCAACTAATCCAGTACTAAGTCAGCGAACCAAACACATTGAGATCCATTTGCACTATCAGAGGACTTGTGCATGCTAGTATCATTGCTCTGCTATATTGCATATCATCTGAGCAAATTGCATACATCTTCACCAAGGTGTTTTCTAAGAAGACTTTCAGCGATATCAAATCACTCCTAGGGATAACTAATCATGTGGTGAATACTAATTGAAGACAATATTTCTTACAATTTTGTTCATGTTCATGTTTAAGGGATGATTTTTCGCTTGTGTTTTTTCCTCTTTCCTTGTTTTGTATGGACAAGCAGTATGCAAAGGGTGACTAATCCTTCTTTCTATGACCTATATTTATGAAATTTTCTGATATTGTATATAAATTCAGGATTAAGAGGGGTTTTTGGAATAATCAAAACCCATTCCAATACTTAGGATAAAATAATTAATCATTTTAATTAGTTTCCTAGGTCTTACACCAGCTAGTTTGTACGCAATTCCATTTTTGAGGTCAAACTTGCCAAAAATGCCTCCTAGAGTGCTTTGGAAAGACTCTATATAATACTCTTCCAACTAACAGACTTCCTAGTTTAGTATGTGAACATTTTTTCCTTATCCATAGTTTCCATCTTTTATGTAGTTTTAAGGTAAAAGCTAAATCTAGCTTTAAGATAGAATTCCTTGTTTTTTGCACCAGATCACCTCCTTTATTTTCCTAATATAAAAGCATGATAAATTCCAATTTGCATCACTTGTGATCTACACATACTCATTCATCAAATTCGTGAGCATATTGAATGGTTTAGAAGTGCTTTATGCACCTATGGGGGATTTTGACTAGTTTGGTAAGCATCCTTTTGTAGTGATTTGAATAACATATTTGAGCTTTAAAATCCTTGGATTATCTACATCATGATAATCCTATATCTATTTAATTATGGATGGTGTAAATTAATATCAACAAAATTTTGTGTTATTCAACTGATTCAGTCTCCTCTTCTGTGTTTCTTGCACAATTTTCAAGCAATTTTCTGACATGAATGATCTAATATTGGGATTAATTTACATCGGGAAGAGCCACCAAATTATAAAGGGGTGGATATTCTTATCCCATGTCAAGGAGTGTCATACCAAAACCTATGGTATAAGAAGAAGAACCAACATCGACATCTGTAAAACAACGTTGAATTTTATTTGCATGCTCATGCACTAAGGCATCACATTGGGACCCAATCATTGATTTTTGTAGAAACTATTCAACGGTATAGGAACATGATAATATTTAATATTTGGTATCACCATATATACTTGAAACTATATAAATACCCAACATCAATGGTGGAAAACGACATTTTGGCTAACATAGGAGTAGCTTGAACTGCTGATTCAGGATTGGCTTGAGGAGTAGAAGAAACCTGTCGTAAATGACAAACTATTTTTTGAGTCAGAATTGTGATAAGAGGGAACATCAGGAACTCAAGGAAGGGATCATCAATATGAATAAATCCCACCTAGTTCCCCCATGAAATCAAATAGGAATCCAGTTCAACCCCAACGGATCTGAAACTATGGAAAAAAACGAAATCTTTTGAAGAAACCAAGAAGATTTGCAAGAAGCAGAAGGCTATTAGGAACTCTCTTGGTGGCCTTATTTATGACGATTATAATTGATTAGATTATATAATGGAGAAGGTTTCTAATTAAAATCATAAAAGAAGTGATGTTAAAAACAATACTTAGTGGGGGGCATCACCAACTTGATTCAAACACTATTTGTCACACTAAAGGAAGCGAGGATAGAAGTTATTGAGACCCATCATAGTTGTAGTTGCAATAATTTTGTCCTTCCAAGGATCCCCCAGGTAAAGTACCCTTGACTATACAACATCAAAAACTTCATGTGTCACCTAAAGCACTGGAATTAGGGAATCCTTGATATAATACAATCATCAAGGACATTAGTTATGTGAGTATCGACCTTTCTATGATACCCATGTTTCTATTGTGCCAAATTTTACATGATGGAGTAGATGAGATTAAGGAGAGGGAACATACAATATATGAAAAGATAAATCACTCCAATAATTTTGTATCTTCTCTCCATACAAAAGTGCAGGAAATTGAATAGAAGACACAACAATGTCAAGAGGATAACCAGAGATTGAAACAAGTTGTCGCATTCGCATACCATGAAATTCCAAAGGTTGAAGTTACCCCTAAAATTCTCCTAGAATCTCAAGTCATTTGATTAGCGGAAGCGGTTTCCAACTTCCTCTAGTGCATTGTAGAATTAAAATCCAAGCTACTTCCTAGTACACCCCCTAAAGTACTGGAAGCATGACAGAAGGAAGTGAGTAAAAATGTACAAAAATTTAGGAGGCTGAGTAAGTTTGTTCCAAGGAATATGCACATGTTTCTCATGCTTTGGAATCCTGATGGATGATTATTAGCTCAAGAAAATCATAGAGAAACTTCATACAGTTCAGTCAAATCCAACGAGTTTAAGGAATTCATTGAAGACATTGCCACCAGTCAAGAAGACGTGTAAGTCCATTGACTTGAAAATCTTATAGTTTTAGGTCACTAAGATTTGAACACAACAACAACAAAGCCGAGCAGGTCACATGGACCATTCACCCGATACATGAACAGGTGAAATTGGCTCTAGAGGCAACAAATGTGGAAACTTCAGCACCTATTATTTTTGAAATTGTGGAAATTATAGCAAAGGTGAAATAAAAGGTTTTGCAACATGAAGAATATGTAATGAAAATATAATAAGTGTTGATGTATTTGTAGCTTTGGAATGTATTCACTTGTATATCTTATACCTCGAATTTTATTCTGGGAAGTGTCTGTAATGTATTTGAGTCATGTCATGCCCTGGTGTTCCTATCATGAGATTCAATAATGTAAACAAGTCATGTAAATTCATTGTGGGTAACCCTCCTATTGATCAAGGGTTAAAGTCCCCACAGTTGTGGGGCCCTAGGGTTATTAGACTCTCCTAGAGAAGTCGGCCCTAATGAGTTATTGTCAGGTCAGGAATTAGTATAAATAGAATGTGATCCTCTCTATTTATCACACATTCACTCACACTCAATTGTACCGCATAACTGAGAGAGAGAAGAAGTTGCTGGGAGAAGAGAGAGAGAGTATACTATTGTCGGGAGATCATCTTACTATTTTGGGGTTTTGCTTTTGGTGTTGATTCTATCTCTGAGGAAGTTCTGGGGTTTTATCCTTTATGGTTTCCCCGAGGAAAATATTTGTTTCTATTGTCTCTTTTGGTTTATTGCCGTGCTTGTTATTCTGTCAATTAAAGATCCTAAGATAATGCTAGCTTGAATGATAAAAATATAACATTGTATCAGAGCTAACCTAAGAAGAAGACACTGTGCAGCCGCGAAAACTTAGGATTCCTACTTTTTGGATCTCTCTCCACATATTTTCAGCAAAACAAGGTTTGGCTGACTCTCCTCTCTAGGGCAGATCTTTCTATCGAAGCAAAATCTGATTCTATGCATTTTCAGCTTTTTGACCCGACACTGCTGCCGGAAATTAGGTATTTCCGCAAAAGTGGAATTTTTGAGTGAGCCTAGGCCTAGATTGATCTCCCCCTCAAAATCAAAGTTTAGAGATCAATATCAAAGTTTTTGGTTGGGCAGAACTCTGGGAAATTCAAACCCTAATCTGCTCCTGAACAAGCTCTGCAGAAATTTAGCTCCAGATCCAGTTCTGACATCTTGACCTAGTAAGATATAAATATTTTGCATTTACATTTGAGGTTCTCTATTAAGATGTCTCATCATACCAATATTGATGAAAATATTGAGGGAGCTGATAACTTCTAAACCTGGAAGTATAGGATCTCCCTAGTCCTTGAAGAAAATGAGTTGGACTCTTACATTAATGAAGAGGTTCCAGTTCTAGAAGGAGATGAGGCTAATGCCTTACAAAAGAAGAAATTGGTCATGGCTAAGAGGATTCTTTCTGATTCAATCAAGGATCACCTCATACCACAAGTGTCCTCCCTAAATAAAACTAAAGATATGTTTGATGCCTTGACCAAACTGTTTGAAGGAAAGAACATAAACCAGAAGATGAATCTGAGAAGCCAATTGAAGAATGTAAAGATCCAGAATGCAGAAACCATCTAGTCCTACTTTAAAAGGGTCTCTCAGATCAAGGAATAGCTTGAAGCGGTGGATGAAAACTACAACAAATCATGGAATTAGTGTCCCATTTAGCGTCCCTTTTTACTGTAATTTTTTTTTACATTGAGAGGTCAAACTAGACGCTAAATGGGACGCGTCATGGACAAAACTTAAAGCATCTCAAAAAACGTCTTTTTTTGCTTCCTAAATAGCATCCTTTATGGCGTCAAAAATAGTGTCTCTTTTTTTGCTTCCAGAATAGCGACCAACTTTGCTTCCTAAAAAATGCCGAGGTTTGCTTCCAGAATAGTGTCCAAATTTGCTTCCTAAACAATGTCGAGGTTTGCTTCCTAAATAACATCCTATTTTGATTCCTAGCGAGTGTCTTATTTTGCTTCTTAAATGACACCCCCGTTAGCACCATATTTGCATCCCTAATAGCATCATGTTAGAACCCAATATTGCATTCATTTTTTCTACCACTTTAGCATCCCATTTTGCACCATGTTTTACTTCCAAATATGTGCCAATTTTCGCTTCCGAATTTTCACCAATTTTTCTTCTTTTTTTGCATCGTGTTTTGCTACCAAAATAACATCAAATATTTATTTTATTGTTATACCATATTTTGCTTCCTATTTAGTGCCATGTTTTGCATCCAAAATAACGTCTTATTTTGCTACCATATCAACGCCATGTTTGGATTCATCATTAGCGCCACGTGTTGCATCCTTTTTAATGCCTAGTTTTGCATCTCTCATGTTTTGGTCACTAATTTAGTGGTTTTTAGTAAATTTTATATATGAGTTTCGGACATTTTGTTTGGTAAACTATCTCTTATTTTTTGCTTACTAATTTAGTTGTTTTTAACCAATATTATAATATCATTAGGGCATGGAGGAATCCAACCACCAACCTCTTTCTTGAAAGGAAGGTGCTCTTCCATTGAGCTAGGACCCTTTAAGAATTTGGGAACCTAACTTACAAAGTCCTATATAATAGTAAAAAAAATTAATACACAACTTTGAGTATCTAATGGTCAACAAAGGATGATATATTGTATTATCTTCAACATGGGATTGATTACGTTCCTTGGTTCTATGTATAACATTTTCCTATGATTGTAAAGTTTCTATCATTAATGCAAAAATCTGCATCTTGTGAGGCAGTAGCATCACCTTTTTCCTATGATTTGGTGGTATCATGGGCCTAATCTGATCGATTGTCATCAACTAGCTGAGCCATCTATAATTGAGAAACAAAACTATACTCAATTTGTAATTCTATTGTAGTGCCACTGATTCCTCTAAGTTGTTGACTATCATCAACCCAACTACTCAAACGACTTATTGGTCACCCACATCAAATTGTTCAGTAAATATAATCCAAATGGGATGGATCTGAATTAATTTCAATATTACTCTCTGCTAAAACCCTATCATTCTCTGCAATCATAGACACATTACATTATATATGTCCCTAAACTATGAATTATAAAGTTCGAATCCAAGAAAAACAATTTATAATCTAGCATATGTTCAACAACCAGAAATTTTAAAATTACATATTGCTCTTGATGAAAAACTGATCTAAATGGGGTAGATGGTCTAATGAGAATTGGATGTTGAAATGGTGTTCCACAATCATCAATCCTTCATATAATATTATATATAGAGGTAGTACTTCCCTATCGTCGATTCTCGCCAAAAAAAAAAATTCAATAGGCATCACATGAAATGCATCAAACTAAAAATCACCTTCAGCTCAACCAAGCTAAGTTTAAGATGACAAGAGCTAAGTTTGAGATAAAAGTATGAGGACTCAACCTTCCACTTATATTTTGATTTAAAGCAGCTACAATATCTTGTCAAATTTCTGACTCCATAGCTACCTGAAGCATATGAGGATCCTCAAGAATATGATAAACAATAGTTGATGCAACACTATTGAACCCTGGAAATAAGCTACTAGGAGGAAAGATGAGCAAAGAAACCAATCCACCTCTTTCAAGGAATCATAATGCTATGGCATTCACCCTTTATAGCCTTGCACATAGTTGGAGAAGAGCTTGTACAATAGTTGAGGTAAGATTCATCTAAATGAAGTTGCAGGCTATGTTAATAGTTTTTTCTACTCTTCAATAGTTAGGTACCCTTCAGGCACAACCAACATGTGCTTTGTATGATTTTGATGATTAGACTCCAAATTCTCATTATTCTCAACATCACCATCTTTTTTCTTGGATTGTTTAATCATAATATTAGAATCGAATTGTTGCTTCAACTATAGAAAATTATCAACAACTAGTAGCATGGGGATCACATACTTAAAATTTGGAAGGATGTCACTTTTTGATGGATCTAGGTAAAAACTAGACAAGATATCCAGCAAAACACTAACTAGACCATTGTCAGCAGCAATTTCACAAGTTGTATTGTATTCATGTAAAATTAGACCCAAAACATGAGATGGCAAGGAAAACATGCTATTATCCTTTCCAAGATCCTGATTACAATATTTTAGTTGTTATACAAGAAATAATACAACTTTGGCTCTTGCTTGACCATCGTTTTGAGTTCATGATGTTAGCGGCAAGTCCTTCAAAAGAAATGCTAGAGATTCAGCAGTTCCTATATTTGTAGATGTCACTTCTCCTTAAGCAAGATGACATGTGGAAAAAGGGCATAGTGTCATTTAGTGTCTTTTGATGGTTTAGTCGACTTCTCTTTTCCTCGGTGCAATTCTGTTTGTTGGAGTGCTGAAAACTACTATTTTTGTTGAATTTAAATTTTTGGATGGGATGCTATTTTCTTCAAATGAGGTCTACTGAGGTTGGAACCATCTCAAACATCCTGAAAGAATTAATAATAACGTAAAAAAATTAAGGATTTTCCCTTTCTACCCTTATAAATTAATAATGTCATGTTATCATTTAGGGAGCACCCTGGAAGCACCTCAAAGACCTTGAGAGCATACTCCTAAGGGCGCTTCCTAAACACTCCCTCTCGGAGCATGCTTCGAGAACAAAGTGTGAGAGGATGAGGCTCCCTTGCAATGTAGCTTCAAATAGTCCAAACCAAAGTCACAGGAATCATGATTCAAATTGTAATTTTATGATTTAAATTGGACTCTGCAGTCAAAAGATCCAATTCAAAACTTTCTGAGTTTAACTTGGGTTGACCAAGTTGACTCAATCATCACAAGTCAAACTCATTGTTTTGCTTGACGAAGGTGTTTCTTACTTGCTGGTGCGAAGGGACAGTGACCAAATCCTCCACAAAGAGGCTACCTGGGCAGGGTTAACTCAGACAAATTTTTATCTGGATTCTCGATTCACCTTATGGATGAGAATCGAGATTATCATCATATTCTAGATGATACCTATTCATTGTGAAATTTTGAAGATCTGTTGAAATATTGTAATATATGGACATGGCTATTTCAAATATCAATGAAAAGTATTTTTAATTCAAAATATATGTATATATTTATTTTATATTTGCTGATTTTTTCCTGATCCATTTTCCCTGTCAATTTATTGATGTTTCCGAGTCTAGTGACTATGGTCCAAACAGAATAAATTGAAAGAGAATAACATTCGGTTATCTTCTTATAGTGTCCAAATATAAAATATTGCTAACTAGTTTTACAATGAAATCCAACCTAGGGGACAAACATCTGTTATTTTTAGAATAACCCTGACCCACATGTTGAACATCTGATAGCAAACTTGAATCTCGCCATGAGAAGCATCAAATTTTACATTGGGATTCATGATAGATAGATCATAGGTGCAGCATAATTTCAAAGGTATTAAACCTTGAAAGTCAATTGATGATGACTAAATAAATTATAAAAATGCATTATACAAGCCAAGTCAGATTTGAAAGAACAAAATTTTAAAAAATAAAAAGATAATATCTTTTCAGCATTAGAGCAAATGTAATGATATCATGCGGCGAACACCTTGAAGTAAGATATAGAATATAAGCATTTGGAGCCTAACAAATTCCAAATTATTGTGACCTCATCCATTTTTAACTCCAAATAAAATTAAAAGCATTGATGACCAGGAAATAAAAATACATACACTATTGCCGACTCTTAAAATGTAAGTATGTGAATCCAACGTTTTAACCTTTATCTCAACTGTTGCATTTGAACATTCACCTTGATCTCTTTCAGCAATTATGATTTCACTTATATTCCTGTTTTCCATCCTGTGCTGCCACTTGATTCCTCAAAAAAATGCATAAAATCAGATAGTAACTCCCAAAATAAGTGGAAATCCCAATTTACATTGACACTCTATCAATACCAGATTTTCTTATACACCTAGAATACTACTATTACAAATTCAAACATTCCAAAGAGAATGAAATAATGGTTGTAATCTCAAACCATCTCAACCACCCATGTCAATTACAATTGTTGATAAAAAATACTTCCATGGTATGAACATAGCGACCGTTAAATTAAATGTTTGCAAAGTGTATTGAATGCAAATAGGTGATCTTTAGACCAAATAAAAAGGAATTGGACATTCTATTATGTTAACATAGACTTGTGAAATCTACTTGGTGAAGATTGTAAAGATGTCAATTTGGTGTAATTATTCGACTTGGAAGTTGGAACACAAGCAAACAAGCATAAAAAATCTTTTAAGATATTTTATACTCTACTTTGCATGCATCAACTTTTCTAGATTCATGCTTAGTGGAACAGTTAAAGGGAGATTTGTTGGATTTTGATTTCATTTTTTAGAATGTGATATATGTCTGTGCAAAATTAGCAAGAAACATGCTATTGGTTTGCAGTATTTAGATTTCCATTGAGTTAAGAAGCCCCTATAAGGACTTTCTAGCACACATATATGGTCATCATACCTTTGAAAAGTTGAATGCAAGAGTACTTTGTGGATACAAGAGGTTACAGGTAAACGAATAAATTGATAACAAAAAAAAATGTAGTTACAGTTTCATAAAATTTATGTTCAAACCACTTGCAAGAACCATCCCTTTGTCTTTTCCTGTGCTATCTTTTTTTTCAAATAGGAAAAAACCATTTTCCTGATATTCTATTAGAATCAAGGAAAATATTCCAATACAAGAGTGCAACAATGCAGTATCCCAATACTGTGCAGCAATATACTAAGTATACATAAAATATCCTAACTTCTTTCTACATGTTCATAGTCCATACATGACCGATGATGTAGTATAAGTACATATGTACAATGATATGTGATTACAAAATGTTCAAAATGAATAAATGCCGGTAAATAACAAAATACTACAAAAAACTACTAATATATTGTGAAGTGCTCCCAAGTGCTGGAGACTATATCACCTATCTCTTTTAGCAGTAGAACACCCTAACTCAGATGAAGTGCCTCTTTTGATAATGTGTCAGCGAGGGTGTTGTATTCTCTATAATGATGATGAAAAGATAGGTGCTCAAAATCTCCCTTTATAGATGTGATCTTATGAAACCAGTGCAGTAATGCCACTTGTCGTAGGGAGTTCTTACCATTTACCCAGTCTATTATAAGCTTCGAATCACCTAAAATATCCAGCTCTGATATGTGCAATGTCCTTGCGATCCAAAGGAGAGACCATAGAGAAATAATCTCAGCTCGGTTGTTAGTTCCTTTGCCTAGCCCTACTTTGAAATGATAAATATTTCCATCAACTAATGAAATGGTGCCTCCTCCATCGCTTAATTCCCCCCACGTCACACCATCAAAAGTACCCACAGCAGTGTGGTGAGATAGTAGAGTCGGTGCATGATCTCTAACCTTCTTGTGCTTGGCTTGCTGAATTGGATACAAACTAAATAAGTGTACTATCCACTTGAAAATCTCAGATGCCGAAGGCTTGCTGTCCTCAAAGATAATGCTATTCCGATGCCTCCATAACGCCCAGCATACAATGATCGGAATAATAGGATTGAGGGAGTGTTTGAAAACCCACTGCTCAAAGCTACTATGGAAGTCAAGATGGCCCCATACATGTCTTAAATCAAGTTCCAGGCCAAGCATAGACCATATCAGTTTTGTGAATTCACAGAAAATAAACAGATGGTCAATGGATTTGTCATGTGTCCGGCAAAGAACACAAATCCCAGCTCCGATGTAACCCCTTTTCTTCAAATTATCCCATGTGAGAATAGCCCTATTGAGCACGAGCCACCAGAATGTTTTGATCTTCAAAGGACATTCCCATTTCCAGAGTCTTTTATGCCACCAAAGAGAAGGTCGGGGCTCCATCACAGAAATAAAGTAAGAGTATAATCCTTTTGCAGTGATGTCCCCATTCTTAGAAAGAGACCAAATCAACCGATCCTTCCTGTTACATAATCTGATACCGGCTCGAGCTAGTCCTATAAGGTAGAGATCCCAATATCTTGCGTCTTCACCAACAAGTCCCAGATCACAGCTTCTTTTCCAATAACTGAGCGCTCCAATTTCCTTGTTAACAATCTGATATAAACGGCCACATCCCATGAGCTGTGTACGACAAACCAATGGTAATGGGAGAAAATAAGATCCTTCCTGAACGCCTACATATGGTTCTAAACCCGTATGCATCAACTTCCCATCTCTGACCAACCAGGAAAGACCACCACAAATCCAATGAAAATGCCTGCATAAACTGCGCCAGAAGATGGATCCCCCTTGGAATTTAAAATACTCGAATCTAATCCATAGATCAAGTGGAATACCTTTCATGTATTTCACAAACATAATTTTATGCCAAAGGCCAGTCCCAGTCAGTACCTTCCAACCATTTTTCAAACTCAGTGCTAAGTTAAACCAGAAGGGTTGCTTAATACCCCAGCCCCCACTGCTCTTGGGTAACATCAGACTCTACCACTTAAATAAGTGAAACTTCCTTTGTTTCTCTGATGTACCCCATAAGAAATCCATGATGAGATGTCTGATTTTGTCAAGCACAGCCATAGGAACAAGTGACAAAGAAAACGAGTACACCATAATAGCAGAAAGAATAACTTTGAGCAAAGTAAGACGACCACCCAACGATAGGAAGCGATTGCACCAAGAGTGAATTATCTTATCGATATTCCTTAAAAGCCAAAGCCAATCAGAGGAATGGTAATAGTTATCTTTGATCAAGTAACCCAGATACTTAAGACCAAGATCAAAATCCCCCACCGTAGCAGGAAATAAGCCCAATATGAGAGACAAAGTGTCCTGTTCAATCCCATGGGGAAGAAGCAGGGATTTTTCGTAATTAATACACATGCCCGATGCAATACAGAACCTCTCAAGAATCCCACATAAGTGTCTTCATTCTTCAATAGATGCCGATCCAAATAACATAATGTCATCTACAAAGAAAAGATGAGAAATAGCCAAAGCTCGAGAAATCTGAATGCCAAATACTTTACCAGAAACCTTACCAGCTACGATCATATGGCTGAGTCCTTCGATAATGAGAAGAAAAAAAAGAGGAGAAAGTGGACATCCCTGGCGGAGACCTCTCCCAGCTTGATAAAACTGTGATGGAGAGCCATTGACTAGGACCGCGTAATTGACCGATGTGACACAGGCCATGATCCACTTGATGACTTTAAATGGCAATCCAATGGCAATCCTGTGCTATCTATATTTTCATTGTGTGCAGATTATAAACATCTGAAATAATTAGAATTTAAAAAAACAGAACTCACTTTATAATTTAAGGCTTCTTTTTCTCAAGCAAAGACAAAAGGTCCCTCATGCTTTTCTAGTCTAGACTAAAAAGTGAAAACCAATCACAAAAGAACTGAATTTGAAATTCTGAAACAGACAGTACCTCTAACTTAGTTTTTCTTAACATGTATTAACACTGAAAGTTTATTGTTGAAAATAAGTTGTATTAACAAATATCACATAGATAACATTTGTAAGACAAATCAATGCAATAGGAGCACTGCATTATCCATATCCATCAACTACAGGACTAAACATTTAATATATTATACCATAAACAATTGGACTCCACATTTATCATTTTTCCCAGGCCAATAGTAACTGGACACAGGGCTGGAATTTCAAATTTTTTTCTACATGTCAGTTTAAAATTTAATGACGGTTTTATATTTTTTATGCACGTCATTTTACATTTTACAAAAGTTTATGACTGTCAAATTTTTATATAAAATCTTATAATTATTTAATTTTTACAAATTTTAATCATACAATTAAAAAACAAACGCAATCTTAAAAAATCATTAACATCATAATAAACATATCAACATATATACATTTAAAAAACAAAAATAATCTTAAAAAACCAATAAATATCAACATATTTGTAACTTGTAAGAAAAAGACTCACTCAGTAGTAGCAGCTGCTCCATCAATCATGGATGGCTTCTTCTTATTGTAGCGTATACCACAGTACCACAGGCATTGCAAAGGGACTGTTTTCATGGATATGATGTTAAGAATGAGTTTCAAAACTATAAATAAAAAATGATTTTTTTTCAAAAAAACCTTAAAAATACTACATACATTACCTCAAGACCTTCTAGGGCACTTCTTTTTGCTTTGTTTCTTGTTTAGCAATTCCAGTCATTTCTCCAACCTACATTAAACAATAACTTAGTATCAAACCATACAAATCCCAACATAAAACCCAAATATTGCAGAGTGAAAATTTACCTACTTGATCATCATTAACATCTGAATCTGTCATAAAAGAGGATTCTCCAAAACCCATTATCAGCTTTGAATGTTGATCAATCTTCCTCACATACGTTTGAATCCGATCTACTGAAACCCAGTTCTAGTTTTGTGTGGCCATGCACATTAATATCATCACTCTCTTGAACGTTTCGGTTAAAACCAGTGCACTGTTCATTTCAGATTACAGATCTTAGATTAGATAGGACGTCAATATGGGCACAAAATTCTGGTGGATGGTATTCTCAAGCTTGGTGGAAGTGATTGCATGGATTGTCTCTCTGCATTTTTGGAGAATAGCAAAAAAAAGAGTGCCGCTTGGAAACATCAGATGGTCATTGCTGGGAAAAACACTGCCCTTCCTTAAACCCCATCCTTCCACTTCCACAGACACATTTCTTCACCATAGTGTGCAACTGTATATTATTCATTAAATTATTAAACCCCATCATTCCACTTCCACAGGCACATTTCTTCACCATAATGTGCAATGGTATATTATTCATTAAATAATTTTCTGCAATACAATTCTTTCTTCTTTTACAAATTTTGTTTTTGAGGGAAAAAAATGAGTTGGGCAAGGCAGGTTAAATGTTAGTTGCCACCTGGGCCCTGGGCCACTACATAATGCACTGTGTAGAATGTGCCTGTTGCGCAGCTGTGCTATAGGCTACGGATTTTCCTAAACTTAGTTAATGTATATAGGTCTGGTCGTCGGGTTCGAAGGGCATACCAACTTTATTAAATCCCAAATTTGTCTAGTCTGTCATGTAGGTATGAATATTAATGACGGTTTAATAAAATATTTTCCCTTCAATTCTACGTTTTACAATTTTCCATGCCCATAGCTATTGACATTTAAATTTCACAATTAAATGTCAAATACATATTCAAATTGGAAATACCGTCAATTTCCAGGCCTAACTGGATGGTAATCTTGAATTCCAAACTTCTAGTAGAAAAAGGATGTTTGCGATAAATGCTTATAGTAGTGGGATTAAAGAAGCAAGAGTTGTGTCGGTTTCAAACATTTACCAATTGGAACGAGCATTACCATTTTCACATGCTCCAGTTGAGACAGTTGATATAGGTGTGATGATATAGAGCAACTTGTCTGCACTTTCCTTCTAAAAAGGATTGTGAGATCAATTTTGGGTATTGAACTTAAGGATGATCAACAATAAGTACCAACACTTATGATTGTACACTCAGTTCCAGCAAAAATGCTGCAGTTGAACAATATGACACAATAATAACCAATTTTCAGTTGGGCATTGCCAAATGAAGAAAATATAGACGCTAAGGGATTGCACTATAATGTTTCATAAAGTAAAGTATATTTTGTATTCACCTTCCATATTGCTAGGGAAGTATACTATTATGGTAATAAAGTTCTTAAAAAATAGTATCCACAGTGACAATCTTACCCTGATGTATTTTAATGGAAGAAAACAATAGGTAAAAGAACAAACATGCAAGCAGAGGAAAAAATCCGATCGACATGTCCACGGTGATCAATCGTTGAACCATTAAACTGCCTCATCATCTAAATAAATCTAATTATCCAACATCTCTCATCTTTCAAGTCTTCTCGAGGATCTCCATTATATCTGAACAGGTCAATAACATAAAGTGTTTCTTAAATTTCCTAGGATTTTGGCAGGCCTGCCTCATAAGCATTATTGCATAACCATAGTAATAAGGAACTCAATACAAGTACATAAGCATGGGAAAAATCCCATTTTATCTGAATTCATAGGAAGGAACAACAACTTTTGAAGGGATGCCAGATCACATAAACCAACAGGTAAATGACATAAAGGGCGAGGCTAACAGGAAGAGGTGTTAGTTTTTCAACATTAAGCTAGCATTATGTTAGGATCTTTACTGAGAGAATAACAAGTACAACAATCTAACACAAGAGACAATGAACACAGTGTTTTTGATCGGGGAAACCATAAATGGAGAAAACCCCGCAACTTCCTCAAAGATAGAATCAGCACAAGATGTAAAACCCCAAAATAGTAAGATGCACTCCCAACAACAGTAATCTTCTTCTTGTCTAGCCCCAGTGTCTTCTCCTTCCTCAACTATGCGCTACACTTGAGTGTGTGTGAATGATGTGTGTTAAATAGAGATCCCAGATCTCTATTTATACTAATGCCAACATGACTAAAACCTTACTAGGGCCGACCTCTACTTGGAGAGTCTAATAACCCTAGTGCCCCGGAACTGCAGGGACTTTAGCTCTTACACAATCAGAGAGTTACTCACTATGACTTGACATGACTTGTTTAAATTATTGATCCTCCCGATCGGAACATCAGGGCATGACAACATGACTCAAATACATAATAGATACATCCCGAAATAAACATCAGGTTACAATACATAAGATACATAGATGAATACATTCCAAAGTTACAAATACATCAACACTCCTTCTTAACTAGGAAGGTATTCTTTCGACACAATTTTCAGCACTGGTCTTCTTCTCTGTTTCAACTGGATCATCTCGTCATCTGCATCTCAAGTCTTCTGAGTCTTCAAGTCATCGTCATCCTTCGAATCATGGGACATCATCACTGTATCTGGATCATCTCTCGATCTGGATCATCATGCGACATCATCACTGGACTGGATCTAGATCATCACTCGATCTGAATCATCATCACTAGACTGGATCTGGATCATCACTCGATCTGGATGTGGATTTGGATCATCTCTCGATCTGGATCATCACTCAATCTGGATCTCTCGGAGTCATCATAACTGGATCTGGATCATAGCTTGATCTGGATCTCACCTGGTCATCATCATGTGTGTACTATCTCGTCATAGGAAGTTCTACAGAGCCAACCTTCTTTCATGCTGGTTGTAGGCCTAGCCATCATGTAGGTCTTCACCCAGCACTTACATCTGACCTACTCTTTAGAAAAGCACTCCCAACAATCACATCTGATCATGTAGAAACCTACAGTCACATCAGAAAGGCCCAGCACTCACATTCACCAGCATGAAAGGACATCACTATCATCTGTGAAAAGGATTCAGCACTTATATCTGACCTACTCGTCAGAAAGGCATACTTCCATCCAGGTGGGAACAAATCCTACTCACAGTGATGAAAGATTTCCATAATTTCATCCAGGCTAGAATCGCATCCTGCTCATAATGATGAAAGACTTCTATCCAGGCGGGAACACATCCTACTCACAGTGATGAAATATTTCCATACTTTCATCCAGGTTGGAATCGCATCCTACTCTCAGTGATAGAATATTTCTGCACTTACATCTGACCTGGTAGGAGCCAGATCCTACACCCTCATTAGAAGGGCATGCACTCACATCTGACTTGGTAGGAACTGAATCCTACACCCTTGTCAGAATGGCCCCCAGTCCCATACTAAGCTACCTGGTAATGGACCAGGTGCCTCCACTCTCCCCAAGAGTGGCAGTTTCCCTTACATCTGTCCTACTCGACAGAATGGCCAGCACTCATATCTGACATGGAAGGAACCGAATCCTCTCACCATGATAGAATGGCTCAACCCTTACATCTGACCTACTTGTCAGAATGGATTTGAATCTTTAGCACTCATATATGACATGGAAGGAACTAAATCCTCTCACCATGAGAGAATGGCTCAGCCCTTACATCTGACCTACTCGTCATAATGGCTTTGGGACTAATCACTTTCCCTTGGAGGAAACCTCGATCTGGAGAACACAAAGATTCTCCCTGAAGTACTCGAACTTCAGTCTGGATAATGGCTTCGTCAACACATCAGCTATCTGTTCCTCCGTCGCAACATACTGGAGCTTCACTACTCCTCTCTGCACCATATCCCTGATATAGTGATACTTGATCTCTATGTGCTTCAACTTGTCATGGAACACTGGATTCTCTGACAACTTCACGCAACTCTGGTTGTCACAATGTATACAAGTAGCATCCAACTGGAGATCAAATATATCAGACAGTAGCTTCTGCAACCATACTACCTCACAACTAGCTAAACAAGCTGCTACATACTCTGCTTCAGCTGTACTCAGTGCCACACAGGTTTACTTCCTGCCAAACCAAGAGATCACACCTGATCCCATACTGAAGAAACACCTTGAAGTGCTCTTCCTATCGATGGCACTGCCTGCCCAATCTGAATCAACATAACTCTCCAAGTTAATATTTTGATTCGCATCATACTTGAGCCCATAATCAATTGTACCCCTCAGGTACCTCAGAACATCCTTTGCAGCAATCAAGTGAACATTTCTCATATCTGACAAGAACTGGCTCAAGGTGTTCACAGCAAATAAAATGTCTGGTCTCGTGTTCGTTAGGTACATCAATGACCCAATCATCTGACAATACATCATAGCATCAACTGACTATGAAGAAGCATCATTCAATAGCTTCAGGTTTGATGCCATAGGTGTGGCCATAATCTTGCAGTCCATCATCCCAAACTTCTTCAGGATCTCTACTGCATACTTCCCTTGTCCAAGGAAGATTCCATCTGCACTCTACCACACCTCCATACCTAGAAAGCAATGCATCATACCCAAGTCCTTCATCTTGAACTCGGAAGCAAGATTTCTCTTTGTATCAGTAATCAACCCATCCATACCTGTCACAAATAGATCATCTACATATAGTAGAAGCATCATTGGGTTGCCATCTTCAACCTTGTAGTAAAGGTTGGAATTTGCTTTACTCTTGGTAACACTACAACAAAAACTGGATTTAGCGTCTCTTTTTGCATCCTTTTTTGCGTCTAGACCATATTTCAGTGTATTTTTCTTCATTTTTTGGACAAAATGGCGCAATTTCACGGGTTGGTGCTATTTTAGGAGTTTTTTGCGTCTTTTTTCTAAATCTGGTGCAAATTACGGCGTAATTTGCACCTGGTTATGCGCTAGGTTTTGCATCAAGTTTTGCGACAGGTTTTGAGCCTAGTTTTGCACCTAATTTTGTGCCTAGTTTGTACATCTACTGTTGTTGTGCCCCCTTTCACGCCCATGTTTGCCTCAACTTTTACGCCCTTGTTTTCGTCCACTTTTGCATCCTTTTTTACATCCACTTTTGCATCCACTTCTGCTACTTTTTTTGGATCCCTTCATGTGCCAAGTTTTGCATCAATTTTTACATCGTGTTTTGAGTCTATTTTTGCATCTCATTTTGTTTCATCCATTTTTGCATCCACTTTTGCATCCATTTTTTCATCCACTTTTGCACCCACATTTTCGTCCCTTTTTGCATCCCATTTTGCATCCATGTTTACGTCTTTTTTTGCATCTACTATTGCATCCACTTTTGCATCTACTTTTGTCGCGTCCCAATTCACACCCATTTTTGCGCTTACTTTTACACCCACTTTTGCTTCAACTTGTGCATCCATGTTTGCATATTTTTTTTCATCCAATTTTACATCAGTTATTGCATCCCTTTATGCATCCATTTTTTCATCCACTTTTGCATTGGGTTTTGTGTTGCGTGTTACGACTACTTTTGCATCTACTTTTGCATCTACTTTTGTTGCATCCACTTTCACATCCAATTTTGTATCCAATTTTACATCCATGGTTGTATCCAC
>LPNX010077902.1:0-10945 GCA_001517045.1 Pseudotsuga menziesii | reverse complement strand
TATGTAACCAATTGTGTGCAGCGCATTGACTCCATAAGATGTACTGTTGAACCTTCGAACCTCAGATATAGCTTGTTGTATAAACCTTTCTCTGTCACCTTGTACATAGTGGTTAAGATGATCTTTCAAAATCTGTGCCATCTTTTTTTCTCTTTCGTCTTGGAAAACCTTCATCTTCTTTCATAGTTTTTTGGTATCTATATGTCCCCCTTCAGTAGACATCACGAAAGAAAGAATTGAAAGTATTGAAAGCTAGCCTATATAGTGTTCAAATAACTCGCTTCCAAATAACATATCAAACACTGCTTCTAGATCTGTCAGTGTTTCTATTGATACGCCCACTTTTCCATGTACTTGATATGATGCTCGCTGTGCGGGATCACTGAGAACTTGATAAGCTTCTCCCAATACCTGAAAGTTATCTGTCGCTTGAGGATTAGTTGGATTTTTATCAGGATAAACTTCTCCAGCCTTCATGTAATAAGCTTTCTTGATCTCTCTTTCACTGGCCGTGGGACTTGCTCCCAGCATGTCGTAGTAACTGGTTTCCTTAACCATTTTAAAAAATCAGCTGCGAAGAATATCAGCAGTATCGGATACCAAAAGGTATGCCTGCGAGCTCTGCTTGGTCGCAATATAAGCAACGGGTGAAATCTGGTAGAAGAATATCAAACGCAATAAACCATTAATATTTTTTGCTATGAGATAATTGATTAAGAAAACAACAATTATTATGTCTGCGAGCCTGCCAAAAGGTATGTCTGCGACTAGATTCAAGAATTCCAGCAGAATCAGCTACAAAAGGTAACAAAGGTATGTCTGCGACTAGATTCAAGAATTCCATCAGAATGAGCTACTAAAGGTATGTCTGCGAGCTCTGCTTGGCCGCAATATGGGCAACCCTGAAATCTGGCAGGAAAATATCGAACGCAATAAACACTAATAATTTTTGTGAAGAGATAATTGATTAAACAATCAGCTATTAATAGATTAGTTTTAGTTTTACTGAGATAATTAAGGAAAATAAGAAAAAGAATGTCGGCTGGTAGACTAAGATAATTTAGAACAATCAAATCTAGTGGTTACTTGTCCTTTATGGATATCTACGGGTGTTGATGATGAGTTTGTGGACTATGGGGTAGAACTTTTTGAATCCCGATAGTTACTTGTCACAATTTTTACACAACTAGAGAACATTTCGGATGATGCCCCAAGGGAAGGCAGATTAAGTGTGTTTTATTGGGTTATATATATATATATATATATTTTTGGACCACAACGCTCATCATCTAAGAAGTTATAAGTTGGTTTACTAAATACAAAATTAAAATCAAATTAAAAGTATTTAAAAAAATGGTTCTAGATTTCTGTAAATGTTTGATACATCTTGGTTTAAATGAATTTATGCAGATTATAAATTAATCTATGCAAAACCTAATATAGATCAACTATATTTCTTCTAAATCATAACTTTGATTTATACATAAATGGCCTTGATCACCATTTAAACTGTAATTTTTAATTTGATGGATCGTGGGAAGCATGTGGCATACTTTGTGAGGGGAAATCAGCTATAGTGTATGTGTATACATTAGTGCATTGAATCATGTGTGTATTGTGATAATGTGTATTTATAGTTTTATCACTCCATGTTTGCATCCGTCCATTTATTCATGCACTTGAAGTGCTGATTAAAGAACTATATCAAGAGGTTAGGGATGTTTAAACTTATGAATTACTAAGACCAAGATTCACCTCCCTATCTTATAGATAACAAATATCAAATAACATTGGAATGATGATTCAAACTTATGGAATGCTAAGACCAAGATTCACCTCCCTATCCTATAGATAACAGATATCAAATAACATTTGAATGATGATTTATTTTGCTGGTAAAAAAATCAATCCTTTAAATATCCAAGGAAGGTAAGCAACACCAACATTTTTTAACAAAGAGTCTTATGAAACCTTATTAAAAAGAGCTAAATGTTAAAATAAATTCCAAGGATTAATTATGATTAATAGTCATATTATTTTACAGAATAAATATGCCTATTGTCTGCACCATCCTTCTATAAGGCTCTTAATTACTCTCCCCACTTTAATACCATATGTAGTGGAAGACAATAAAAAAGGAGCCGAAATTGATTTATGATGTCAAGCAGTGGCACTTTGTTTCTTTTGTTGAAGTTTAAACTCTCGTATAGTAACAATACCGCATGTTTTCTCTTTTTGCTACTTCAGATAAAATGGCCCAAATGCTCATACCATAGTTGAGAAAACAATATGGTATTAGAAATGGGAAACATGTTCACATTCAAAAACCCAAAATCCCCTCAATAATTGGTTGTTTATCAAGTTAGGATAGCAAATTTGTCTTTAAAGCACTTCGACCATGTAACTAATTATGATAGTTATGTGCCTTCACACATGCTTATTATTTGAACAATTTCCAATGGATTTTTTTATGGGTATTCACATTTAAGATCTAATGTTTTCAAGCTAATATTATAAAATTATCAGTTCCACAATATATTCAAGACAAATAGAGCCTTACAATGAAAGAACCATGAAGGAGGAGGAATTAGAATGTTAAAATTGCTAAACATGCATGGTGAAAATAACCACAGATGGAACACTAGATTAGAAGCAATAGATGGACACAAGATTAATTAATCTGTATGTAGTACATACATAATAAAAAGAACTAAATTCGAATCCTATGGAGTGATTCAAATCCCATGATTCCACACATGACTAACTTTGGGAAAATACCACTAAAGACTCACTAGTGCAACTCTAGATGACTAAAGAAACTAATAGTCAGTTAAATGACCAGGGTAGGTGAGAAAAGGAACCTTATTCCTCAAATCATGCAAAGAGGGTGCATAACTAACTAAGATTTAACTGGATATGGTCCCAAGTCAAAATTGGGGGTATTACCATTAATTTAACAAAAAACCATAGTTCAAAAATTTATCTAATTATAGATATTAATATTAATTAATAAAACATAAATCTTCATCTACCACAAAGATTTGTTGAACTAATGTCAAAGATTCATCAAAGACCTGCTCATTGTGCATTGTCACCAACCTCTTTACAATGAATATATAAGATCAAAAACAACTTTTGAAGCATGTTGAAGATTATTGTGATATGGGAATATTGGGATCTGGTGAAGACTGAACATTGCGATCTGGTGAACACTGCAATCTGGTGAAGAATCGTGTGATCTGGGGAACAATATGATTTGGTGAATATTGTACTTATTTGAGCAAGCTTTGATCTATTGAATAGTGTCTCTCTTTGAGTGCGCTATGATATGGGATGTATTTTTTGTGCATGCCACCTCCCATGGATCTCGTGCCTTTATTGCTTCAAATTCAATCTCTAATCTTAAGCATACTATCTAGTGCATACTAAATTTTATCTGCATATTCAACACCGAAGGATTTGTTATGATTTGAAGCTTATATGTAATAAAACTATTGGGGTTTTCAAAACTTCTCGATTATATCAATGCAAAAGCATATTCAATGCAGAATCATCTAGGCGCTAGTGAAATAATAAAATGCAATTTGTTTATTGCAGGCCAATCTAGTGCATAAATCAGACTAATATGATATTTTGGATAACATAGGGTTGTCATGGTATTAAGAGGGACCATATTGAAGCTCTGTTGATAGGAAGCATATCCACTAGTTTGCAGAGCTAAAGATAAATAAATGCACAAAGTCTAATGGGATGAGTTTGGGAATGAAGATTGCAATTATAGAATCGTCTGAACTGCAATTTGCGGTTAGAAATTATTTTATTACGAAAGAGAGACCTAGCACAACTATAAAATCCTAGGTCAATGAGATATAAAACCCATTAAATATGAAATGAATAAGTTGTTAGAGTTAGACCATGAGTGTAATAAACGAGCCTTCAACCTCACATGTTTTGGTTTAAAAGAAGAGGCAGAAGACGATACACTAGTCGTAGTCAAGGAATGACTACATAATATTCTACAAATTGAAACCACCTACCTCATATAAAGAAAGAGACTATGGAAATTAATTGAGAATAAAAAAATGATGATTGAAGTCAAAGTTATCTCTGATGACCATAAGTATGGAATACTCAACAAAACCTCCAACATAAAAGAATCGGTATTCATAAATGAAGATATCATTTTAGAATGCTAAGTTGAATTAAGAAAGGAGGATCAAAAGGTAAATGAAGCGAGGAAGGAAGGAAAATGTGCATTAATTAGAAATAGAAAAGACTTTATTAGGGACACAAACCAAAAATTTATTAATAAATAGCAATTTGACATTCTCTGGATCCTCTCATGGAAATGCCAATGCTTCCATGGATTAAAGGTGATCCTAACTTAGCAAGAGGAATTTAAGGTTCCTCAAATAGAAATATTTTTCCTGTGGCTGATCTAGAACAAGTGATCTTGTTGTAGAGGAATCAAAAGTATATCTTGTTACATTCGGAAGGACATCTTAGAATAAACCTAAATGGTTATTATACTTGTTAATTAATATTAGTTTATTATTTAGTCATTAATAGGTTAATTAATTATTGCTTATTATTTATTATATGACATGACAATTTTCCTATTAGCCATATTTGAACATGGTCCACTCAACATGTAAGGTATTCCCTGATAAGTGGTATCGGAGCTAAGTTCACTCAATATCTCAATATTTGGGCATTCATCTTCTCGACATATTTCCATAACTCCATTTTCCATCTCCTCCCATCTCTACGGATCCCTCATATCGACATTCCATTCCACCTTCGAACTCTTTGTGCTCCACTTTTCATTTATCTTACTACTTTCCTATGCTACAGTCCACTCGGTGAACCCTCCAAAATCCCCACGTCACTCTCCTCTCATGCCAAAACATTGTTGGTTAATCTTTTCTCCCACTCATCCCTCATGCCATTCCCTCTTCCCTACACTTACACTTTTCCCCCATATTCCCTTCTTTGCACACAGTCCATGCATTCTCCCCCACATCTACAAGCTCCCATCACTGTCACTCTCTCTCTCCAACTCGTCTTCTCCTTCCTCCTATTGCGACTCCTCTTCCCCTCATCCTTCACATCCTCTTCTCTAGCATTTCCTCCCACCTATCTATTACTCCCCCACGTTATTCCCTACCGTCATGACTCAAGCCTCTCTTGCTTGATATGTGCATCCCTCCAGTCCCCTCTTATCCTATACACGAACACTCTCCACCCCTTCCCCCTCACATATCCACCTGGAAAACCCCCTATCTTAGCTGTACGCCTCCACATTTCTGCACACCAGTGTGACTACTTTCAACCACTCCCCTCTCCCATACGTTGTAGCCACCTGCTTGTTGCCATTAATCACTCCTGTCGCCACACATTTCTTCCTTGCCACTGCACACCAATCATCAATCAATTATATAAATATATATTGATCAAAATATATTCCAATATGTAAAGTGTTCCCTTACATATCTCCCCCCATAATAAGATCTATAAGAAAGTCCCTCGCAACCAGTATTTTTGGATAGATATTTCCAACAATATTAATGCTATAAAAACCTACATAGAAATATGTTATTTCACCCCTATCAATACTAACTTTTATAAGAAAAGCAATATAGATAAAAAAAATTCCCTTACAATGGATTAGAAAATTATATTTCCAATCTAAAGAATGATGGAAATATCCTCTTAATGGGTGTGTGTAACACTCAAACTTTGAGTAAACAAGCTATAACTCTAAGCAACTATTCCAACCCTATTAATCCTCTTTGGTTAGATAAAGACCGTGCTCTAGACTGCCGGTACAAAAGAAATTTTGTAGATCTAGGTGAAAATTTGTTTAGCTAATCAAGCCCTATAGTGCTCAAAATCTTATAATTTGTAATGGTCTTATCAAGTGGCCAAACTCTATCCATATACCCTGTATTCATGGTCTTGGAATTATTGTGGCATATTTTTTCATCTATAATATCCCTTTATACAACAAAATGATAAATATAGACATTTTAAATGACCACGATCTAGACTTAGATCATATACCCCTAATTGTAACACTCATTTTTTTTATTCATAGTGATCTAACATAAGAAAATTCTCAGAGGCAAGAACACTTGATCTTAACCAGAAATAAGAATGATATTTTCATAAATGACTTGTTTCCTCTATGAATCACAGATAATATAGAATACCTCTATCATAGTTTTATTATGGTCTAATTCTTTCCATCCATTAACAAGTTCTCCATAGAAGTTTCAAGTAAAAATAAAAATTGAAGAGCCAACCTCTAGTATGATAGAGAATGTAAAAATGCAAGAAGAGAAATCAAGGAAGCATTGAAGAGTCTCTAAAAATTGATAATATAAATAAATACAAACCCTTAATCAAAAGGAAAAAACATACTATATAAATAAAAAGTAATAAAATATTTTACACCTCTCTAAGATAGCTCTTAGGAAATTCTAGAGCCAAATTCTAACTAGTAAATTAAGATTTATTTGGAATATTGGAATTCCCATCTTAAAAATATTTATGAATCCCGATATTTCATCGAACATTCAAACCCTTTTTATAGAGGAAGAAGCTACTTTATTTAAAATATATTGGGGTTATTTTTTTGCAAATGGAAAAGCTAGGGACATTAAAGGATACCAAGCAAAAATATTAAACATCGAAGGGACAATCCTCATTCCTCTTATCCACAAACTCTTGAATCTAGTTGGTAAGAAAGGTTTCCCTAATCCTTGAACTCAGAGCCTCAATATTCCTATATTTAAAAATCAATAATAAAAAAAAAACCTTTAATTTTCATACCATTATGAGTATGCCTGTCTTATCCAAACTCTTAGGTTTCATTTTAGAAAAGAAAATCCACTTATGGATAGAAAGCGAAGGAAAGAGGGATAAAGGTCAGGGAGGGTTTAGAACACATCACTCTAACATGAACCACCTCATTACACTTTGGATCATTGCAGAGGAATTTCTAATAATAAATCCAATCTCTTTTGCTACTTTACGGACTTTAGAAAATCTTTCGATATGATGCTAGTAAAAAATTATGCAATATACTAGAAGAGATAGAGGTTCATTTCAGGTTGAGAGATGATGCAATAAAGTTGTACGATATTTCCTTGAAAAATTTAAGAGAGTTGAGGGATGGTCAAAATATATTAATTGTAATATTGGAGTTAAGCAAGGTATTTTTTAAGGATTCTAATATTATACTTAAGTATAGTATTCTAGGTGATTGTTTAAGATTAAAAAAAACATGTTTATAGATAGCTAGGCAAATATTAATTATGAAACATAAAATTAACACTGAAATTTGTAAATTTTGACGAATATTATGATTAAAAAAAACATATTTTATATAAATATATGCGATATTAGACACTAAAAATGACCAAATAGCGAATTTATTTTTTGAAAAAAACCCAAAAAATAACCAATTGACGAAGTTTTGGCCCTAAAAATTACCGTGGAGTTAATCAAGGTTTCCCCTTTCCCCTACACTTTCACGGGTTGCTCATATTACGGCCAAGCAGAGCTCGCAGACATACCTTTCGTAGCTGATTCTGCTGGAATTCTTGAATCCGGTCACAGACATACCTTTCGTAGCTCGCAGACATACCTTTCATAGCTCGTAGACATAATAATAGTTGTTTTCTTAATCACTTATCTCATAGCAAAAAATATTAATGGTTTATTGCATTTGATATTCTTCTGCCATATTTCACCCGTTGCTTATATTGCGACCAAGCAGAGCTCTAAGGCATACCTTTCGTATATGATTCTACCGATATTCTTCGTAGCCGAGTTTTAAAAATGGTTAAGGAAACTGGTTACTACGACATGCTGGGAGTAACTCCCACTGCTAGTGAAAGAGAGATCAAGAAATCTTATTACATGAAGGCTAGGGAAGTTCATCCTGATAACAATCCAAATAATCCTCAAGCGATAGATAACTTTTAGGTATTGGGAGAAGCTTATCAAGTTCTCAGTGATCCAGCACAACGAGCATCATCTGACGTACATGGAAAAGCGGGCGTATCAACGGAAACCTTGGCAGATCTAGAAGCAGTTTTTGATATGCTGTTTGGAAGTGAATTATTTGAACACTATATAGGCAAGCTTTCAATACTTTCAATTCTTTCTTTCGTGATGTCTACTGAAGGGGGACATATATATACCAAAAAACTATGGAAGAAGATGAAGGTTTTCCAAGACAAAGAGAAAAAAAGCTGGCACAGATTTTGAAAGACCGTTTAACCAGTATGTACGAGGTAACAGAGAAGGGTTTATACAACATGCTATGTCTAAGGTTTGACGGTTCAACAGTACATCTTATGGAGACGATGCGCCTCACACAATTGGTTACATATATGAAAGATGAGCATCAATAGAACTTAAGAAGAAAGACATATACTTGGGTGTGCCTTTTACAGTTCAATGGTTCAGATGCGAAGTAAATTTTATAGCTGAATGGTTCAAAAGCAAAAGGCATTTTATAAAATCTCTTGTCACTACAGCTACGGGTGGTTTTTAGTACTAAATATGATACGACAGCAGCTAACTATGGAGAATTATTCTGACGATAATCTGAAAGCATTTATACATTCCAACAAAGAATTGTTTATTGACTCTCTTTTAAAAATAAGTGTGCTTGATATTGAAGGAACCCTCTCAAATGTGTGCCAGATGGTGTTGCAAGACAACAGTGCAAGGAAAGAAGATCTTCAAGCTCATGCAAAGGGCTTAAAAACTCTTGGAAATATTTTCCAAACTGCGAAACTACAAACCAAACATGGAACTGGAGACAGTGCTCCAAGGTTGGCTAAGGAAGAACACAGCAACTATGCCACTTCTCTGAATACATCACCAACGACTCCAAATTCCTCTCAGGGCCATGGAAAAAGATCCTGGATACGTCAATCAATGAATGCCCTTTTTCGATTTGCGAACGATCTTTCAAAAAAAAAATTCCATCTTTGATTTTAATATGTTTGATCCTTGGCAACTTTTATAGTTCGCTTATTCTTAATATGTTATTATGGACTCGCCTACCTTACTACAATCTTTCATCTCCCTAGTTCATTTTAAAGAGACCATGGGCTCTTGGGTTAATCCCGTGGTTAAACTTTTTTTTTAATAAACTTGCAAGTATTTTAGTATATATAAAGTCTCTTTGTTATTGATAATTTCTGCTCGTATTGTTAATATATATCTTTCTATTTACAATGCTTTGAATTATCTCTAGTTCATTTGATCTAGTTCATTTGATTTATAATATTAGTACAAAATAATATTATCTAGCATTGTTTTTCAGTTTACGCTTTTAAAAATTCAATTATGTGGTACATATTGGTATGAAATCATTGGGTTTATCCAGTTTTGTTATATTGCCATTGGATTTGGATGATTAGGAATGAACCGGATTGTGGAAAACTAATAGAAATGCAAATAGAGAATCCTTATATGCTAGGCTAGGCCATGATATCATTAAATAGATATTTTTCTTTTGACACCAATTTACTGCGACACACCAAATTACTGTCAAAGGCACACTTTGCATCTAAACCATTGAACTGTAAAAGGCACACCCAAATATATGTCTTTCTTCCTGAGTTCCATTGACGCTTGTCTTTCATATATGTAACCAATTGTGTGCAGCTCATTGACTCCATAAGATGTACTGTTCAACCTTCGAACCTCAGATATAGCTTGTTGTATAAACCCTTCTCTGTCACCTTGTACATACTCGTTAAGAGGATCTCTCAAAATCTGTGCCATCTTTTTTTCTCTTTCATCTTGGAAAACCTTCATCTTCTTTCGTAGTTTTTTGGTATCTATATGTCCCCCTTCAATAGACACCACAAAAGAAAGAATTGAAAGTATTGAAAGCTTGCCTATATAGTGTTCAAATAACTCTCTTCCAAACAACATATCAAACACTTCTTCTATATCTGTCAGTGTTTCTATTCATACGCCCACTTTTCCATGTACGTCATATGATGCTCGCTGTGCTGGATCACTGAGAACTTGATAAGCTTCTCCCAATACCTGAAAGTTATCTGTTGCTTGAAGATTATTTGGATTTTTATCAGGATGAACTTCCCTAGCCTCCATGTAATAAGCTTTCTTGATGTCTCTTTCACTGGCCGTGGGACTTGCTCCCAGCATGTTGTAGTAACTGGTTTCCTTAACCATTTTAAAAAATCAGCTGCGAAGAATATCAGCAGAATCGGATACCAAAAGGTATGCGTGCGAGCTCTGCTTGGTCGCAATATAAGAAACGGGTGAAATCTGGTAGAAGAACATCAAACGCAATAAACCATTAATATTTTTTGCTATGAGATAATTGATTAGGAAAACAACTATTATTATGTCTGCGATCCTGCCAGCTACAAAAGGTATGAAAGGTATGTCTGCGACTAGATTCAAGAATTCCAGCAGAATCAGCGACGAAAGGTATGTCTGCGAGCTCTGCTTGGCAGAAAAATATCAAACACAATAAACCATTAATAATTTTTGTGAGGAGATAATTGATTAAACAATCAACTATTAATAGATTATTTTTAGTTTTAGGGAGATAATTAAGGAAAATAGGAAAAAGAATGTCGACTGGTAGACTAAGATAATTTAGAACAATCAAATCTCGTGGTTAATTGTCCTTTATGGATATTTACAGGTGTTGATGATGAGTTTGTGGACTATGGGGTAGAACTTTTTGAATCCTGATCGTTATTTCTCACAATTTTTAGACAACTAGAGAACATTTCGGACGATGCGCCAAGGGAAGGTAGATTAAGTGTGTTTTATCGGGTTATATATATATATATATATTTGGACCACAACGCTCATCTAAGATGTTATAAGTTGGTTTACTAAATACAAAATTAAAATCAAATTAAAAGTATTTAAAAAA
>LPNX010077892.1:83137-152124 GCA_001517045.1 Pseudotsuga menziesii | reverse complement strand
GAAAACCATGGTAACACAACCTCATTAATGTATCTAGCAATGAGATCTACGAAACCGATTTAAGGAGACATGAGCAACTAGGATATACAACATCAAGCATATAGACCATGAACACTCATGTGTCGACCTTCCTAGTCGAAAATTATACAGACCAACGACTCAGAGGTAACTATTTCATTGATCCAATGTGACTTGCAAAGATTTTTCAAAAATGTTAAATATGAATAAATCAGTAGCTAAGGAAAAATCCTCCTTTCAGTAGCTGAATTTATCCCTTTTAAAATTTAAACATTTCATCAAACAAAATAGGATTTTGTTTGATGAAATAATGATTTTAGAAGGCTGTTGAGCAGGGGCACAACAGATGGCGACTTGCTGGATGAAACAGTTATCTCTGTCCATTTACCTGAAACCATGCAAGCAAAGGGATTAAATCCTTAACATGAGCCATTGCGTGGATAATACCATCTTAACATCTCAACCAGATTCAAGTATCTCACAGTTCTGTACATTATCAGCAAATTACAGTTTCAATTATTTATTCGATATAAATCAGATTTCTACCAAAATTCAGTCTAAAGGGAATACAACAGTAAATGGTTCAGTCTTTGAAAGATAAAACCTCAATACCACAAGCATGGCCCTGCTGCCAGCAGGCGTCCATAGCCTCGACAGGGTTACTTTAAAACCCACAGACCGTCAGTATCCCATCTGCTAGTAAAAAGTTTACAATTCCGGACAATATGAACTGTTACTATCATCCTTTTGTTTTCCTTTTTCTCTTTTTTTTTTTTTATTAGTCATGAAGGCCATGATTCGAGCTTGATAACCCGGTAGTAATCATGTCAGTCACCAGTCTACATAACAGTAAAATGAACCGGCTCGTGATGAGACCTTTCACCCCTCAGACTTTTATGTCCAAGGGTCATTGCCCAGGCTTGGTGACCGGAGAAGACAATGCTACTGGATGTAAACTCATGATCCTAAACAGACCGGCTCATCACAAGACCTTCTGTCCTTCAGACATCTCTTTCTTTTTTTTTGAAATGTTTCAGTCCATATCGTACAGAACGTAGTTATGTTAATCCCAAATGAGATTGCCTTAGCGGATGGGGAGACGAGTCTGGTTTTCTTTATGAAAAAGGAATGGCGTAAGAGATTAAAATAGATGACTTTACCCAATCCTGCCCTAATCTCTTTAGACAAATTTTGTAGAAACTAGTATGATTAATTAATATAATCAAGTTTTACAGGCTGCTGGTAATATCCAAAACAGTGATAATACTCTTCTTTGTGTGAGAAGTAAAACAGAACGACAGTCTCCAGGAAGATAATTCCTTTGAGCATGATTTTCAGAGTAAGTTCAGAAATTGAATTTAGTCATCTGTTTTGGGTTTTGATGAATGTATCAGGTTCAGATCACAAAAACAAAAACAACAAATAAAAAAAAAAAAATACACACAGACCAAGAGCAAATAAAATCATTCAAACAAGCACACCACGCCAGTGATATATACAGGATGATCCCTTGAGGAGGATCAACAAAAGTATCTCTTGATTAGGTGACCATTTACTGGAAGGTCATCAACCTCACCTTCCACTGTTTGTAACCTGAAAGTGCCGGGACCAAGTTTTTCTGTAATAATAAATGGCCCTAGCCACAGGATTTGGAACTTTGTATGTTTTCCTTTATCTTCATGTTCTTTATCCCATCTCAAAACTAAATCACCTACATCCAGATCCCGACTAACTGATTTTCTGAGGTCAAACCAACGCTTCACAGTCTGTTGGTGTTTTTCAAACTTCTTCCTAGCCATTTCCCTATCTTCCTCTAGTTTTTGCAAGGTGTTAATTCGATGTTCCATAGCTGAGCATGGTACTTCCTGCACAGATTGGGCAAGTTGTAATGAGGGCAGGAACAAGTGAGGAGGCAAAATGGCTTCCTTGCCATACACTAGGAAAAATGGAGAGTTTCCTATAGCAGCTTTGGGGGTTACCCTGTCAGCCCACAAAGCGCTTGACAGAGCAGTATGCCAATCTCTGTGATGGTTAGCCACAGTACATTTAAGAATCTTGATCAGATTTTTATTGGATGATTCTGCTAGCCCATTACCTTGGGGGTAATAATTAGCAGAATACTTTAATTTAATTCCTCTTTCTAATGCATACTCAGTCAATTTAACAGAAGAGAAATAAGTAGCATTATCAAATATTAAAGACTCAGGCAGGCCGAATCTAGTGATGATAAAGGAATCAAGGAAAGCTATCACCTGATCAGAATTTACTACTCGCAACGGGATGGCTTCAACCCATCGAGTGAAGTAGTCTGTAGCTGTAAGGATGTATTTATGCTGCTGTGAAGAGGCTGGAGTGATTGGGCCAACAATATCCAGACCCCATTGCTGAAATGGGACTTCAACAGTAACTGGCTGGAGGGGTAATGCTGCCTTTTTCAGTCTGCCCCCTGTCCTTTGACACTCCTGGCACTTCCTAACGAAAGCGTATGCATCTTTAAATAATGTGGGCCAGTAGTACCCCGCTTTAAGTATCTTATGGGCAGTAGTTTCACCGCTTAAATGTCCTCCCGCTGGTCCTGCATGCAATTGCGATAACACGTCATCGGCTTCATTCCTTTCTAGACAACGAAGGAATACTCCTTCAAAATTATTTCTGAATAAGATATTGTCAATGAGCTGATAAGGTGCAGATTTAAATCTTAAATCCCTCTTATGACGTGGGTCTAAATGTTCTGGATCAGCCCCATGTAATAAGAAGCACTTAATATCCTCATACCAAGAATCAGGAGGAGTAGAGGTCAGAAAAACTTCCCTTTCAAATAAGGAAGGGTTGCTGAAGAAATGCAGATCTGCTTCAGCACTGTCTGCAGAGCCAGCTGCTAGCTTACAGAGACCTTGTCCCCTGACAATCTTTAATGGTTTTATTTCCAGGTCGTATTCCTGAAGTGCGGTGACCCAATGTGCTCGTTTTTCACCAAGATCCTTCTGCACCAAAAGATTTCTTACTGCAGAATTATATGGTACAACGACCTTGGTGTGGGACTTTAGTAAGTAAGGCCTGAAATGTTTAACAGACTTGAAAACAGCAAAAGCTTGCTTGTCCACTTCCGGGTAATTCAGTTCTGCACCGTTAAGACCAAAACTTGTAAAAGCGATAGGAGCCTCGTTATTATCCTGGTTTTTCTATGTCAGAACAACAGCATAAGACAAATCAGAAGCGAAAGTATATAAAATAAATGGTTTGGAAAAAACTGGGCTAGTAAGAGTGGGGGCTTCAGCGATAGCTTTTAAAATGTCGCGAAAAGATTGCTTTTCATCAGCGTTCCATTTAAATTCAGCATCTTTTCTAATCATTTTCTGTAATGGCCTAACAATTTCCGTATAGCCAGGGATGAATCTAGAAACAAAATTTATTTTTCCAAGAAAGGACTGCATGGACTTTTTGGAGTGAGGCATCGAAATCTGAGATATAGCATGAGTACGTTCTGGGTCAATATTAATGCCTTGTTTAGACACAACAAAACCCAGCAACTTACCTTCAATAACTGAAAAGATAGATTTCTTGGGATTTAATGAAATCCCATACTTCCTACAACGCTTGAAAACTCGCTTGAGATGAGTTGTATGATCAGTCCTATTTTTAGAAAAAACAGTAATATCATCAAGATAAATTACAACAAACTTACCAATCAGACCTCTGAAAGCGATATCCATTGCTCTCTGGAATGTTGCACCAACATTTATGAGACCAAAAGGCATCTTCCTATAGGCAAAGGTACCCCAAGGTGTCCTAAAAGTTGTTTTCAACTGGTCAGTCTTGGATACCAACACTTGGTTGTATCCTGAAAAACCATCTAATAGCAAAAACATCTCCGATCTGGAAACCTGTTGCAGGATTTTCTCCATCGTAGGAACAGGATAGTTGTCTTTATCAGAAACCTTGTTCAGGTTTCGGAAGTCGACACACAATCTGATGTCACCATTTTTCTTCCTTACGGGTACGAGATTTGCTACCCATTGGGCATGCCGAACAGGGAAAATTATCCTAGCAGCAAGGAGTTTATTTAGCTCCTTTTTGACAGCTGGTTCCAAGCTGGGGTGCATTTTTCTCAATTTTTGTTGAAAAGGCTTCGCCTCCGGTTTCATAGGAATGACATGTTGCATGATATTGGGGTCGAATGTTTTCAAGTCATCATAGGTCCATGCAAATATGTCTTTAAATTATTTAAAGAGTTTGATGAAGGTTGTTTTCTCTTGAACAGTACACGTACTGCCCAGGTTTACGCATTGAGAGTTTTGCTCAGTTCCTAGATTGACAATGTCAGATTGCATGATGGAGCTACCAGTTTTACAATTTCTTGCAGCTTTGAATTTATCCTTTAAGTCATAAAATTTTTCAAGTTTGATTACTGACCTGGGAAAAGCACTAACTTGATCAATGGATTCTTGAATCGAGCAAGGCTTATGGATTACCGTAAAATTGTGTAGGTCCTCATCGTGAGTCATTTCGTCCAAAACCGCATCCTTAAAAGTATCTTTAAAAGTCAGAAAATCAATCAATTGCTGGTCATCATTGAAGACTCTCCAATTTGCAATGTTGTCAGGTATAGAAGGCCTGAACAGCAATTCAACCGAGAAAGAATTAGTAAGGATTCCTTCAGATGGGATCAATCTTGAAGCTACATTAGCCAAAAGATCAGCTTCTTGATTTAAATAGCGGGGGATGGAACTTATATTAAATGCTTCAAATGCTAACAACAAATTCCATACCTCAGTCTGATAGTTTCTCAAGTGTCCATCTATGCAGTGTATGGTATTACGTACCTGGCGAACAATAATTTCTGAATCTCCTAAGACTACCAAGGCTTTGGCTCCCAAATCAATCTCTTTCTTCAGCCCTTGAATGAGGGCTTCATACTCAATGATATTATTTGTGCAGTCAAACTCTAACCTGCAAGCAATGAAGTACCTTTTCCTGTAAGGGTCAATCAGTAAGCATCCTGCACCAGCTCCTTCTTTTGACTTGGAACCGTCAAAGTACAGGGACCAAAAACCGTCATTGAGGTCTAAATGTGGTGTATCCGGGACAGAAATTTCAGCTGGAACTTGTGTAAAATGACAGATTTTAGACTGCTGATTTGAATCTGGAATTTCTGAAATTTCAGCCTCGAAATTACCAAAAAATAAGTCAGCCATATAGTTACCCAATATGGTATCAGCAAACAGGACTGGTTCATTTGAGTCGTCAATTTCCGTGACGGTATGCTTCATATACCGTTCTCTATCGATTCTCATTTTGTTTGGATAACCCTTATGAGCTATCCATAAGTGTGACCAGTCTATCGCGAAATATCCATCGAGTTTCTGTGACCAATCCCTGCTGAGAAATAAACCATATGCTTCTGGTATATCAGCAACAATAATATCGATGACAAAATGTACTTGGGGATTGGAAGGTAACCTTATCAGCACCTCCTTCAGTTTACCTATTACCTTAACGTTTGAACGATCCAGCTATACAATACTAGTATCACAAGGCTGAGGGACAGCATTAAGCCTTTTACACACCGAGTAAGGCATAACATTTTTGGATGCCCCTGAGTCAATCATACAGTTATGTACTTTGCGATTAAATATTTCAAACAAAAGTAAAAAAGGTGGAGTGGAAGAATCATATTTTTTGCCTATTGATGATGCGTTGACCGAAGACTTTTGTGAATTATCTTTATTACTAACAGCACTATTTTGATTGGAGGAAGTCTTACCAGTTTTACTTGGGGGAACCCCTTGCACCATTTTCTCTCGAATCACAGGTATTTTTATGAGTTCATATAAAGAGATATTAGCCCTGCTCTTCTTTAAGTCTTCAATCAAATCATATTCTAACTCAAGGGAGGGTGCAGATTTACTAATTGCAGACTGATCTTTGTCTTAATCAGCTGAACTATTATCCGGAACAGTTGTAGCAGGTTCAGTTGAAGGCTGGTTTTTTTTACTTCTGGTGTTATGGTGATGCTGATTCACATTGACAACAGCCACCTCTTCGTCATCAGTTAATTCTGAGGTGTCCCAGAAATGACTGATGACATTGGGTGGTTTATTATCATTGTTATCATTGGTGTTTGGTTCATCTTGAGAACTCTGTCCTGAAGACTGAGTTTCATTTTCAGTAGTTGTTTCCAGATCTGAAACTATTGCTTTGAGAAAACTATTAATTTCCTCAATGCTGTTAGCTTCAGAGGCTGAATTTTGTTTGGCAGCTGGATTATGAAAAGGTCTTCTAAATAACTATTTTGGTGGCTCCCTGTTTGCGGTATTATCAGAAGTGCCCTTTTTCAAATCGATGATTTCATTAGACAGTTTTTTTATAACTCTCTGAAGACTGTCAAGATCTAAGGCATCTTGGCCCCTTTTGTCAGAGCTTGGGGTAGCTTTGGCTGGACTGTCAGTCTTCTTACGAGAAGAAGATGCAGCATCGGTATCTGTCACAGGATTTGCTTTTGTGGCAGTCACATCCTTTTCAACCTTGATGGCTTCTTCAAAATTTTCAGCGAGTGTAAGTTTGGCCTTTTGTCTTACAAAAACAGCTATCTTTCCAGGCAAGGCTGAAGTATAAAATTCAATGGTCACATCCTCAGTTGGTCTTGAAGTAATGGGGATCCTATTTCGTAAAGTCAGAAAACGCTGATTAAAGTCTTTAACCTTTTCCTTAGGTTCAATGCGAATTCTGGACAGTTCTGACACTAGGATAGCTGGAGTTTTGTCATCCCCAAATTTGTTAATAAATGCAACGTCAAATTCATTCCAGCTGGTAATGGAACTAGCTGTAAGTGAAAAGTACCAGGTTGATGCTTTTCCCTCGAATGTGTAAGGGAAAAGCCGACATACTACATCCTCATGTTCAACATCCAAGAGTCGGACTGCCAGCATAAATTTTTTGACATGATCCTCAGCTGGTTCGTTTGACTCAAGGTTGAATTTAGGTAAGAGCTTCTCCGGATGTTTGGGTAAAGGATGCTGAATGCCTGGGACAGCAATAGCATCCTGAGCCATCCATGGCATATTAGCATTAGGATTCGCGTTTACTCCTGCCATGTTTCTAGGTGTAGGAGGTGGCGAGGGTGGTTTTTGAGGAATACTAGACAAATGAGGTGGTGATGGTGGTCGACCAGATCCTCCTGAAACAGATGGTCCTAAAGAAGACGAAGGCTGATTAATATCTGTTAAAGATGGCCCTTGTTATTCCAAGACGGGTTCAGGGTGATGAGTGCGAGGCCTAGTAATCTGTGGAAGGGGTAATTCAATGGGCAGACGCCCAGTGAGATTCGAATAAGCCCTTGTTAAGATTCTTTGGGATTTGTTTATGGCTTGTTCGTACTGGTCGATTTGTTCAGGAATGGGAGAGTTGAATTGAGAGATCAGATTTCGAACAGAGTCACTCACTGGGGTTTCATTTACTCATGATGAGTGGCGAGTGCATGGTTGAGTACCTGATTGTAATTGAGGGGTAGTTGGCTGATTAGTTTTGTTAACAGGGTTGTTGTCATCAGCCATTTTATGCTGGCCCTCCTTCTAGCGCCATTGTTGACTCGCGTATTTGACTAAGCCCGCAACGGGGGAAAACGACCCAGTCCGAGATCCTTAGAACAGGCTCCAAGCTGTTTGTAATAGTCGCTCCCGACAGATTTAAAGGCTCTGTTGGCCTGGGATCCTAGAAGACTAATGGTTACAATTAATGCTACTGGTAATCAGTGTTAGTCCTATGCTTATAATTACAAAGATTAATCCAAATTATATATTACAAGAATCACAAACTGTTAAAAATGAAACAATTAACCCTAAGAACATGAACCTAGACAGAGTTCGTATCCTACAACGTCATGTTATAATTATATACACATGTACAATAATTACAAAAGGATAATCTGAATATAATTAATGGAAAGATCTAATTCAACAGGGATATTTAGATAGTACAAAAGCAAAAAATAAATAAAATACAAATCTGATCTAACACCTATCCTGATCAGGAGCAATAATTAATTTAACCTGTAACCGACAGATGTTGATAAAGACACTATATGCAAACATTTGCTGATATTTAAAAAACATTCAAATATTGCAAATTCGTACAAGCGTCGCTACACATTATGTAACAATAATATCAATTATTAAATACAAAACACGACATACCAACACAGTAAAAAACAGGAACAGCCGATACCTAATAAATAATATTTGCACAATTCACCACCGAAATTATAACAAACATTCATGATATAGGAGAGCGAATAGCAAAACTGAAAGATACTATAAATCACATATAAAGTTTAAAAACTGTAAATGTGTGTACAACATCACCAGTCCAAACACTGTAGCTACTGACAGCTAACTGCCTAGAAACACAGGTAGAATCGAACCAGCAGTTTTGTTCTCACTTCCCCAGAGAATCGACCCCTCTCATGTTTACTATCAGCCCTTTAAATACATTTTGAATTTCCCCAAAATAACCCTCTCAAAGAGCTAATAACAACCAACATTGTAATCGCTAACAGATATCACATAAAAACGACAAGTGGAACATGTCGTTTTTTCCAACAAACGCACAGCTATTCCATCCATCACATAGGATCGAGGACATAAACGAGATAACAGCACCTGTAAAGCAGTCCTTCAAAATCGATTTGTCTCCAGAAATAAAGGGATCGTCCAAAGAACCGAAATCATCAAAATCAAGGAAAGAGATATTCATAATGCTATCTGCGATACAACACACAAGAAATATAATTAAAACATAATTAAGATAGTAACAACTAAAATCATTCACAAATCAATTTAAAATAATGAAATACCTGCAATCGATCATCAAAATAACATATCACCAAACACTACAGATTGACTGGAGCGTTAAAAACCTGGATATTAACTCCACTAGACTGACTTGGAGAAGGAGCTTTAAATTGCATGAGAGCGATCTGAGCATTGAGCTCACGCAACTTTTCCTCATTCTTTTCATTGTCATCCTTTAACTTAGGAACTCACCTTATGAGTTTGTTTTTATGATTCCTCAGTCGTGAGAGATGCTGATTACTTTCATCAACTTTTGTCCTTAACCCCGCATTATCAGCTTTCAATAAATCTCGGCTCGCTACTATTTCGTTCATCTTGTCTTCCATTCGACGAACCTTGTCTAACAGACAACTAATGAACAGAGGGTGAACATTTTCCCCAATTCCACGAGGAACAACCGAGGTTGTTTTAACAGGCTTTTCATTTACAACCGAATCAGTCATACAATCGCCTAAAACTTCCTGAACCTTCTTATCCACTGCTGGATGACTATCACGATCAAGGGTAACATCAATGTCAGGCTCAACAGGCTGAACCTCTACAGACAGAGAAGGATTTTCAGAGATATCATCGACAGTCACAGGGTGACTTCGACTAGCTGGATCAGCAACAGACTCACGACGATCCACATCATTATTAACAGGTGAAGAAGCAGTGATTTCCTCATCATCAATCACAACCGTTTCGACTGGAAGCTTAATATTCACGGGTTTTTGAGCCATCTTGGCTTTCACCATACTCCTGGTTAGCCTTCTAGCCAGCTTGGATTTGGATAATTCTCCTCGACAGTCTCCAATTTTATCACTATCATTTGGCGGAGTAATAGGCGACAGAGGTGAGGTCTTCTTTGCACGCCTACACTCTAGAAATGTATGAGGAGAGTTCATTGGATCACCCTTAGGTGCTTGAGAGGGTTCCACACTCTTAAGGCTAGGGTTTGACGTAAGCTTGCTCAGAGAAGCCGAACCTGAAATTTTATGTTTGCTACAATCACCTGGACTGTCAAACATACAATGACAAAACCCTGAAAAACCATTTGATTCTATGAACTGCTCCCATGAGCGACTAGACTTCATTAACTCATTCTCAATTAACATACGCACTAACCCGTGGTGAAACAGACTGTGGCTTCCATGTTTCGGTCCCTTCTTTACGGCGTTTGACATTTTAAACAAACTATGGAGAAGATAGTAAGGGAGATTAATGGGAAATCCTATGAAAGCAGCCATCAAACAAAGATGGTATACATAGGCCGATGACAACCGACCTTCGCAGGTTAAATACCTATGAATTAACTCAAGCACTGGTCGCCATTATTTGAGGAAATACTTACTTGCAACTCTTGTCCAAAAGGAAACCTCTTGCGTCGGGTTCTTCAATAGACTCCTCCATTCCGTAATCTCCATTCTCTGATACTTGAACCACTTTTGTCCAGACAGAGGCAGACCTGTTGCATTTGCAATCGAATTCTCATCAACCCGAAAGCACAAGTCACCCACTTCTACTTGGTAGTTCACCAGGGACAAAGCAAATACTTTGGTGACTTCTGGATTAGAAACAGAAAACTTTTCAAAGAATGGCAGCCACCCGACATCTTTAACCTTTTGCAAAAGCCCAGGGTTCGAATTCAACAGGGTTAATTCATAGGGTTCGACTCTCACAATAGGGGCCATGACTAATCGTTTACAGATGCATAACCATGCACAGAATAAATGCCACCACTGAGCCGAAGACAGAAAACCAGGTCGTGGGATTTTGGAATAGAAACTCAGCAGCACTACATAATACATAGGATAAGCCATTCATGAATGCAGGCGAAACCCTTGCGGGTTCAGCATGATCGGAGCCATCACTACTCGGAGTGATAAACACAAATGACGGTTGAAACCTTGAAAGAGTGATGTTATCTCCATCTAGCCTGAATTAAATGACAAGAGAGCTCGAGGTGTACGTAACAACAGGTGCTCCACTGGTAGACAGACACGACAAGGACCAAGTACGTGGAGAACAGGGTGAGTACGATTGTCATAATAGCACTCTAAATTCATGATAAGTGTGACTCGTGTTACAAAACAATCGTTGATACCGTAATACATACGTTCCCAAACATATATTTGGCCTACTCATCAAAGGTGGCGAAGGATCATAAACCATATAATTTGAAACCGAAACTTTGAATACCATCATACACCAATTAATATCAATATGAATAGTGGTTTACAAACTTTAGGATATGGCATACGAAAGATGTATCTAAGCTTCAATGGAGTAACAAGGATTAAACCTTTGATCACCATAACTCACCTTTGCATGAAAACCATGGTAACACAACCTCATTAATGTATCTAGCAATGAGATCTACGAAACCGATTTAAGGAGACATGAGCAACTAGGATATACAACATCAAGCATAAAGACCATGAACACTCATGTGTCGACCTTCCTAATCGAAAATTATACAGACCAACGACTCAGAGGTAACTATTTCATTGATCCAATGTGACTTGCAAATATTTTTCAAAAATGTTGAATATGAATAAATCAGTAGCTAAGGAAAAATCCTCCTTTCAGTAGCTGAATTTATCCCTTTTAAAATTTAAACATTTCATCAAACAAAATAGGATTTTGTTTGATGAAATAATGATTTTAGAAGGCTGTTGAGCAGGGGCACAACAGGTCTGATGATTTAATTCTTCATCATCATTTCTTTAATTGAAGAATGAATATTTTAGAGAATTGACTTTTCAATCTAAGCCTTTTGGCCCCGTTTTTTATTTTTTTTATTTGTAGCAATGGAATCATTTTGAATACCATACATTAGTCAGACTTGCTCCCTTTCCATGTGTCCATCATGATATATTTCCTGAGACGGGTATTAATGTGATAATGGATGAAACCTCGAGATAGTACTCCAGACCTCATGAGTTTTCGTTATTTCACACGGGTTATAATGATTCAAACATGGGATTGAAGACTAGCTTCCCTTTCCATTTTCTGTCAACAGTTAAAGAATCTCATTATGATCGAACTTTACCATTTTCTTTTTCTCATAAGCAATTCCTGACATCCAAATATTTTGAGTTTAATCAGATGCCTATATTTCCAAGCACCAAAAATTGAGCTAGCTTATTAAAAGCAAACAACTAAGGCTATGAAATAATGTGAAACCAACAATAAAATAAACAAACTGGAAAACAAAACAATAAAAGTAAGTTTATTTATGTACAAGGGTTTCTAGATTCTAGGTAAAGTACTACTTGAGAACAAAACCAACATTCCTCAGCTTATTTTGGATCAAAGGCTCCGATTTAGGGTGTGTTTCTCTAAGTTGTTACTGAAAATGATTATCTCCAGAATTACCAAAAAATTTCAGATGTTTTACATTTAATTCAACAACCATTTTCAAACCTGGAGCTTCATGCCCAACAGTGTTATTCATGCATTCTACATCAAAATATAAAATATAAAACGTCTCATCTAAATATACTATATTACAATCAATACCATCAGTCCAAGAAAATCAAAGGAGATCAGACTACCTATATGATTCCTGATTGACTTGTTTGGCTTGATAATTTTCTTGTTCAAACTCCAAAAAGTGATTTCCCAAAACTGAAGATGAGAAGTTCACAGGTTCATTCTTCCCTTCTAACTGAGTTACATTATATTTCATATGTGGTTCCCTGAGTATTTTAATTTTTTTGTTATTATTTTTGTATGGAAGCCACATGTGAGACCAATCAGTTCCAAAGTAACCATTTAGTTTCGTTGACCAGTCCCTACTTAAGATTAATCCATATGCTTCTAGTATATCAACCACCATGATATCTATGAATTGACAAACTCTAGGGTCTATGGATAATCGAATCAAAACATCTTTCATTTCCCCTATGACTTTAACAACAGATCTGTCTTGTTGAATTATATGAGAGGGAGATGGTATGTGTTGGCCATTAATCCTTTTACAAATTGAAAGTGGCATGACAATTGATGAAGCCCCAGAATACACCAAATAGTTATGCACATTATGATTAAAAATTTCAAATGACAACAAAAAAGGTAAAGTCTAAGATTTAGATTTACTCGAAGTGTTTGACAAAATGTACAAGAGAACAACAAAGAGACAGAAAATAGTTGGAATAACACATGTGAATGGTGCTAATTACTGATCATGTTATTATCATCCTTGTTGTATATGTTATGGTACACAGTTATAATACATTGGACAAAATTTGAGTGGCTCTGGCATCCAATTGGAAAAGTACAAGTGTCATGATGAGATTTGAACTCCATCCCCCCTAGGTGGACCAAAGGAGCTCCAACTCAGCCAAAACAGTCATGAAACCTCATGTGAACATTGGTTAAGTGTGTTGGATCATTAGTGAGTCCTAGAAAAGCATGGGTGAGAAGATAGAGGTCACTGGGAGGCTCAAGGTGGTAATAAATGCTCCTAGGAGAGCCAAAATAGGAAAAATAGACGACTAGCACCCTTAGTCAAACCTGGATCCCCCAAATCAAGGATATAGCTCCCCAAGGCATTAATGAGGTGGAGATGGGCTAGGTTGACCAAACTAGGGCATTTTTGTAGGTGTGAACAGGCCAAAATAACTAGATATTTTGTTGAGTTTACTCTCCTCAGTCTAAACCATAGGATATCATTGCATGTGGGAAAATAAAGTGAGCCTAAGGTCAAAACTATGTACTAAGGATGTATTACTGCCGCTACACCCCCTCTTAATCTAGACTTAGTACAATTCAATCAAAAAATATTTATTAAGGCCTTGGAAACTAACATAACAGGATTTGAACCCAAAATCCTATGACAAAATCTGATGACATTCGACGTAAAGTACAGATCTGTTGGATTTCAATGATGAAAAGTACTGTACCTTTCGATTTATTTTAACATCAACAAATTTCTGACATCCTTAGCATAGTTTTTTCAACATCCTATGTCATCGGTTATGAGACGGAAGTTTGTCGAATTTGTGACGAATAAATGTCGAATTTGCGACGACACTGTCGTCGGATATCCAACAATAGCGTGTCAAATTTTCGATGGTCTTGGGATATTTTTGAAATAATATAAACACATATTTCAAATAGTTAAACCCATATTTCCAACGGTAACTAGGTTCACATCATCGGATATTCGACTACTGTGAAATTATAAATATAAACGTTTTTAAACATTCCGACATATTTTCTATAGAAGCGATGAACGGTTTGCGGAAATTATTTATTCCTCGACGGACGGTTTGAGAAATTGTCTTATTCTTCAATGGGAGGTTGCGGGATTTTTTTTCTTTGACAGACAGTTTGCAGGAATATTTTATGCTTTGGCAAACCTGCGTTTGAGAAAATTGTGATGCGTGGAGCTTTATTTTTTAATATTTTTGATACTATTTATTCACGAAATTTGTGACAAAATGTCAAATATAAATATTCCTGATCCAAATGAAGGGGTGATGGAAAAATGAAGGGGTGATCACAAATGTTATTGTCCTTGTACTCAATGTAGGGGTTTTAAGAGGAGAAGAATATTGATCTTAACAACCACAAAACATTCCAGGGAACATGGACACGCCGAGGGGGGTAATGAATATCGTCCATTTGTAGGTTTAGCATTATAAAGTTTTTAATATTCTTTGGTTTGGTAAATGTATGTATTATTTTAATATTTCCTATATTAATGTATATCTATTGATGTTTCCATGTATTTATAAAGGAAAGACAACCTATGGCATATCGTCCAGAGGAAGTGCTTTCAGAACAAGTTCTGGATCAGGATCATGGAGCATCTATGTTTAATGGAGAACAAGTGAATGATAATATTGAACAAGATGATCATACTGATAACATAGCTGAAGATGATGGTACAAATACAATGATCCATGATTCATTTAATGTTAGAATGGATGATGATGATGACGATGATAATGAAAATATTGATTACTTTGATGATGTTCACGATAGTACCTCTTCTCGATAAGGCATATGAACCCCTTTATGAAGGCTCCAAAACAAATATTCTCTCTGCTGTATTGTTGATAATGAACTTGAAGGTTATGAATGGTCTTTCAAACATATTAATCACACTGATGCTAAGGTATGTAAAATAATCCATCACATATATACGATCATGATAAATTTTATCTCTATTCCTCTAATAATTGCATTGTTAACTCATTATTGATCATCGTACGGATGAAGTGTGTTTCTTTAATATTAGTGTAGGGTTTTTTCGGAAATTCTGTAGTAGTCATTTTGTAGGTCGACGTTTCGATTCCGAATTAGGAACCATCATCAAGACAAGAAGTCAAGTAGATTAGATTAGCTGCAGATCCAGAGTAATAAATAAGGGTTTCAAGTTTATTTAAATGTAATGGGCCGACTATCTCTAGGTTAGGAAAGTTATGATAAACAAATTTTTTATTAGGTTAGATAAGTTATGATAAAAATTTTAAATTTTCTAAAAAGTTTTATAAATTTTTTTTGATAATATTTTAAAATTTCAATTGTTATAAGATCCCAAGTTTTAATTAAAAAGTGTTATAATTTTATATAAATGTCATAATTATTATTTAATTTTTATAAATTATAATAATAAATATTATAGTTCTAAAGCAATGTTAGGATTAAAGTTATTATTTTATTATTAATATATTATTTATTAATTAAATAAAGTTTTCTAAATTATAATATTTACAAAATTTTTTATTAGTTTTTTATAATTTGAAAAGTTTTCAAAAGTTAATTAATTATTTATAATTTAAAAGTTTTCTAAATAAAGGTTTTAAGGAAGAAACTTGTTAAAGTATTAAGGTTAATTGAAAAGTATTAAAGAATTATTAGAGTTTTTAGGTTTTTAATTAGGTCTTTTATATTTTTTAAGGTATAATTAGTTTTTTAATGTCAAGGTTTCTTAGGGTATAATTAATTTTTTTATTAGTGTATTATTAATTTTTTATTATGATATTATTAATTTTTAATGCCAATGTTTCTAAATCAAGCTTGGCTTGACAACCTAGGCTTGTTTGTGAAACTTAATTAGGGGAACCCAACTCTTACTAATCTCAAAACCACCATCCCTATTAAGGGTGTTAGGGTGTTTGATAATCTCTAGGGATTCTATGAACCTTGTTTTATAGTAGTGGTTCTCTTTTGAAATCAACGAGGTTTCTTCAAGGCAGATATGATGTTTATACTTCTTCGAGTGTTCCGCCAGGGCAGAGGTGCGGATGCGTTGATTGCAGATGTCGGCCCCATGTTCCTTTAATCTAACCTTGAGCGACTGATCGGTTTCACCAATGTAGTAAATGCCACATGAACATGTAACCTTATAGACACCTTTATGTTGTTGTTCATCAGCCTTGTCTTTTACAGTCCTCATTTTCTGCTTTATGGTTTCTAGAGGTTTAAAGGCTGTAAGGATTTCCTTATTTTTTAGGACTTTGGAGACCTTGTCTGTGACTCCTTGAATGTAAGGGAGATAGGCCCTCTTTTTCTCAATGTACTGATGGGGTTTTTTTGGTTTCCCTAAGGGGTTCCTAAAGGTTTTCCTAATGTCATTCTCCTTGTAACCGATGCTTTTGAAAACATTAACAAGGTTACCCTGTTCTTCTTTAAGATGTTTATCATCACAAAGCCTAGAGGCTCTTGTTGTTAGGGTGTTGATGATCCCTAGTTTCTGGGCTAGATGATGGTGAGAGTGCGCATCAAGGTAACTGTCTATGTGGGTTTTCTTTTTGAAGACCTTATGTCCCAAGGAGCCATCCGTTCTCTTGTAGATTAAGACGTCAAGGAGGGGGGTGTTCTTGTTCTCTTCTAATTCCATGGTGAATTTAATGTCCATGGATTGGCTATTGAGATGCTCAAAGAATTTATCAATCTCTTCTTCCCCATGAGGCCAAAGGACATTAGTGTCATCTACATATCTTTTCCACAATTTTGGTTTCAAGGGATAGGCTTCAAGTGCCTTCTTTTCGAATTTCTGCATAAATTAAAGATTGGCGACAATAGGTGAGAGAGGAGACCCCAGTGCTACTCCACTGGTTTGTTCATAGAATCCCCCTTGGAAGTTGAAGAACATGGAGCAGAGACAAATTTCTGCAAGTTTTTTCATCTCTGGGTTGGTGACTTCATGGATGACTTCAATGGCTTCATTTAGGGGAATCTTGGTAAATAGGCTCACTACATCAAAGCTCACCATGATGTCATTGGGGTTAATCCTTTCTTTTGAAACTAGTTGAACAAAGACACTAGAGTCTTTAATGTAGGACTCTATGTGGACAATAAGAGGACCTAACCGTTTAGCTACAAATTTTGCAAGCTCATAGGTGGGGGAACCAATAGTATTAACAATTGGTCTTAGTGGAATCCCTTATTTATGAATTTTGGGTAAACCATAAATTCTCGGGGTGATTTCTCCTATTGGCATGAGGAGATTTTTGGTTTATCATAAATACTGGAAGTTTTGATGACCTTCTTGACTTCTCTCAATATTTTAGAAATCGTATTGCTGCCTAGTTGTTTATAGGTCCCGCTTGAGCTAAGATGATCAAGCATTTTAGAGACACAGTCTTTGCTGTTAAGGAGAACCGTAGCTCCTCCCTTATCAGCCTTGAGGACTACAATGTCTTCATTGTTCCTAAGATTTTTTAAGGCTTCTCGTTCTCCTCTCCTGAGGTTATCCTTCGGTGGTCTGGCCTTCCTCAAGATGACAGCACAGTCCTGCCTAACCTCTTCTTTCGCATCTTCGGATAAAGTTTGTATCGCGTCTTTGGATAACCTCTTATTTATTTATTACATTAACTATATTTTTATTTTTATTTTATGTATCTTGATAGATGAATTTTTGTTACCACCATCAAATATTTTACCTTGCATATATAGAGATTTATCTCCCATCATGAAAGAGATTAGAATGCATTATGAAGCAATTCATGCATGCCCCAATGACCATGTTATAAATTATAATCAGCATGAATTTGCAACTGAATGTATGGAATGTCATATAAGTAGATATCGAACAGATCGAGTAACAAAAAGGTACCTTAGAAGGTTCTTCGTTATATTCCCATCATTCCATGTTTGCAATGACTGTTCAGGTGCAATAACATAGCTCAATTTATGGATTACCATGCCAGGAACAGAAGTCAAGATGATGTTATTTGGATTCCTACAGATGGTTATGCTTTAGAGATATGGAGGAAAAGTGGCCTCACTTTAAATAAGAACCACGTAATATTAGGATTTCTTTGGCACCAGATGGTGTTAATCCATTTACATGGTGTGGCCTATTTTTTTTATCAACAATAAAATTCCTCCATGGTTGTCAATCAAGAGGGAGCACATAATGTTGTCAATGATTATTCCAAGTATTTGTGTCTACAACTGTTTATTTCTAATGTATTTGTGTCATCTCATTTGTTGTATTATGTTTCTTAATTTCATTTGTATATTTTAGTATTTTACTCTTGTGCATGGTTTATATATCTTAATTTTTATCATAATTATATATTTTATATGTACTTAAAATCAATCAGGTAAGTTCCAAGTCAAAGATACGAATGTATATATTGAACTTCTTATAGATGGACTATTGAATTTATGGAATGGCATCACTATATATGACGTATCTATACCAATACAGAAAAGGAAATTTCAATTCCATGCAATGGTTGTATGGACAATACACGATTCCCCTGGGTTAACCAAATTTTGTGGTTTGTATTTTTAAGTTCCACTTGAATTGCATTTAATTATATGAAGTAGTTAATATGGTTTATATATAATTAATATTGACATAGATATTCCGTATCTATATATTGTAGGTCTTCATACAAAGGGTATATTTGCATGTCCAGTTTGCGGTCCTAAGATAAAATGTCGTTGCTCAAAAAGATTAAGAAAGGAGGCTTTTTATGAGTATAGGATTTTCCTCTGTAAGAATCATAGGTATAGAACATCCGAAAAAATATTTTCAATGGGAAGCAAGAGAATACATTAAAACCACGAAGAATGACACCTCACCTATGGAATATGCAATATAATAGAAATCATCAAGCTGGTATGTATGGATCATCGTATATGAGTTGTTATGTATTTTAATTTTTATTGTGAGTTGTTTACTGTAGTGGCCATATTTGATTTATGATGTAATTATTTATTTATAAACTAATATTCGTGATTTCCATCATGACCATGAAGGCATTAATGGGATTCCACAAGGAATGAAAAGTTATCCTATACAATTCAGCAGGTTTGCCTGTTGTTCAACAATAAACACCCTTATAACCTAGGGTCTGGGGTTACCAAATTACTTATAAAACTTGTAGACAGTTAGCTTTAGCTAATTATAGAAAGGAAATAGGAAGAAATATTGGACTCACCTGATTACTGATAGTTTATCGAAGCTTTATCTTCTTCCGCTCTGCTTCTCTCCAAAGCTTTAAGGGATGCACCTCCTTCACCTGCAAAGAGCAAATTCTCCAAGTACAATCTTATACATGTATATATAACTGGTTAGATAAACAACATATATAGTGCTTAATCAAATATATTCATCAAACCCTAATACATGAAAGAGACTCAACAAAAAGTTGGAAGAAGAATTCTCTTTATTAACAATAAGTGAATGAGATACGTGTACAACCCAATGCCTAAGACAAGGACTCCTCTGCAACCAAAGGACTCTGAGTTTTGCTGCTCCAAGAATTCTAAAGATATACCACCAACATAACTTTTCTCTCCAAAATTGATTGATTAATTCCCTCCCCAAGGCCTCTATTTATACATTGGGAAATAGAGTAGTTTCGAAAGTTGAGATGGTTGGGGTAGTTGCTGATTAAGGCCCAACTAATCTCCATTAATCATGATTTATAATTTTTAATGTCGAATGGAGATGTATCCGACTATTAATATAGACAACCCGTGTATGACACACGAGTCTCTTAAAGGAAACCCATGTATAGATCTATGCGCGGGTTGTAATGGAGATAGTCGCGTACAGTATGGGAGTTGTCAATGAGAATAGTCACGTATGTACGTGAGTTTCAATGGAGATAGTCACGTACACCAATATAGACTTAGAAAAATAAAATGGCAAGCTGGTTGAAGGATAAATGCATCTCATGTCATGCCCATCTATAGTGTTTTGGCAAACTTCAATCTTGAAATGTCCTTTTGTGTACCAACATAATGAATTGTCAGTACTCAGATGGAGAAGTTCCATTTGGGTTGATAACAAATGCCCCCTAATGTGTGAGGTCAGAGGGAAGTGATGTTCGAAATACATTATAATCATTATCTTTGGAGAACTCAGAAGTCCAATGGAGCAGAGGTAGTACCTGAAACAAATACATAATAATGTCATATACAAAGTCATATCTGAGGATGTTATCTTCAGTATAGTGGATAATAGCTCCTTTACAATATTTGAGTATATCATATAGTACGGGTAAGGGACCACGTATATTACAAAGGTGGATCGAAGCCATAATATACAATAATGATGAGTCTTCAAAGATCTAGAAGCTGTGTAAGTAACAACAACATAATCTTGCGCAACTTAGTCCATGAATGTGAAATTAAGGTCTTCATAAACAATCCCAAAGAACCAGTACAATCCAAGCCATGTGAATAGATTTTATTGAAGTCGAACATGGAGCGGATTCAACAGATTGTCAATCAATAGGTGATAATCGACAACTGAAGCAAAGGAATTCACCAATAATGAAAGTGAATCCTAAGGTACGATTGTCAAAACTCTAGGTATTCGTCGTTAGGAAGTGCTAATGCAGAACCATACTATGATAAGGAAGGAAATAGATCCTCCAACAGATCACAAGAGTGACTAGGAACTAGGTAAAGGAAGGGAGACACAAATAGTAACATATACGACAATAATGGAATTAGGATATAGATCAGACACATGGTTAAGTCCTTGAACAGTGAGCACAACACAGAGATGACCCAAGGCAGATTTTTAACTTTACAGATAGGACAACTAAACTTATCTGTCATGTAGGAGACATGATCATATTCCCCAGGTATAACTGACAAGAGGAGGAGTAAGAAACTTGAAGTTATAGCTGAATTGAAAGTGAACACTGAGACATGAGTATCCTGAAAAACAGAGAGTGATTTGTTCAAGGATGACATGCTGCCACTAACTGAGAACCAAAAGAAAAATTCTTCCTTACCTTCCCTATTAAATTTTAACAAGTCCAGGAAAGTCAACTTGAATCTCTCTTCATTTTTTGACAAGCTTGAAGAGAAGAGGGAATAATGCTTGATAGTGTCACTGATTCGTGGATTTTATGAGCCCGAACTAGTACATGCTCACTCAATATTTTCATATTTAGAGAGTCTGAAAATTCCAAAGAAGACTCTACGAGGGTCCTTTTTTGTCCAATTTAGTCTTTTGAGGCCGGAAAAGTATAAAACATACCATAGAAAAACTCTCTTAACTTTCGTAGAAGAAAAGGTGAAGCTTCTTCGTACTTAGTCGAGGAGGTCTGAAAAAGGTTAAACTACCACCTACCCAACGCTCCTTCGAGAGCAGCATATAGCTTGAGTTTTACGAATGTGAAGGAAAGCAAGATCACTCGGAAAGATCCATTTGAGTACGACAAATGGGGCTTACAACAATAAACTCGATGCTTTGTTCTTGGTGTTTAACGAGCGTGACAAAGAAACAAAGTACACTCAGAATCTTTTTCATGTTTAGGTCAAGAGCACAAAAAAGAGAAAACTAAGCTCATACCAGGAGTTCCTTTTCTGTAAGTTTAGTCCCTCAGGTCCAGAAAAGTGATAAACCTGTACCTTAGAATACTCTTCTCAATTCCATAGAAAAGAGAGTGATCCTTTCTCGTATTATTCCACATGGTATGAGAAAGAGATAACCTACCACCAATGTGGATGCCCATTCATGTATTATTAATGAGATTGAACGGACAAGTTTACTCAGAAGTCAAGTCTGTTTTAAGGAGTTAGACCTGGGCCTAAAGAAACTCCATAAGGGCGGGGAGTCCTATAAAGGGATAGCTTGTAAAAAGAGACCAAAATGAGGCTCAATTTGGTGTGAAAAATAGCTAAAATGATTCCCCTAAACCTAAGACAGTTGCAGCATGAGTATCAAAAAACCAAAATAGGATCTAAAATGAGGATACTCATGGGAGGAAGGCCCTATCCATGGAAGAACAATGGTAAATACAAGGAGCTAATGGTTAAAAATACCATAGTCCATGGTAAAAATGTTAATGCTAGGTTTAAGATGGAGTAGGTATAAATGCAGAATGCATGTGAAATGACAAAAAACCATCCTATATGAGCAAAAACACCTTAAAAATGATGATAAACCTGTCACATGGAAGAAAAGATATGGTATTAGTTTTACAAATTATGAACTATAGGGAAAAACCCACTTGAAAAAATAATTTTTCTATAAATAGTTCAAAACATTAATAAAAACTCACCATTTGGGTTTTTAACCATAAAAGAAAAGTTTATACCTCTACCTTCAATTGCTTGGTGTGGACGATTCAGTGGACCACTCCCAAAACCACAAGTGTTAGGTAAGACTACACTCCATGCTCTTTATTTTGATCCAAGCATTTGTCAAAATTGAGCCCTAAATTCATGTTTTTAAATGCCTTCAAAATAGCAACGTTGTGTACACGAGTTTGGTATATTAAAAGTTGCGTACATGCATTCTATACGCAGATTTCCTAAAACACAGTCGCGTACAGTACGCGTCTTGCCTTAAAAGACAGTCGCGTACATTGTGTGAGGTGAAAAAAGAATATGTAGGTTAAAAATTTTCAAATTTTGTATGAATCTGATGGTTGGCAATTGCTTGGTTGTTAGATTGAAAGATGGTGCTTGAGTGGAGGGAGTGAGAACATGAAGACATGGACCAAGAAGCTCTTCAAGATGCACCCACAGTGCATATTTTACGTCAAAGTGGGTTATTGAAGTTTTTATGTACCTCACCCATGCGGGCCAATGTCCGCCTTTTGGAGTTCTTGATAAATTATTGGGATCATGATTTGGGAATGTTTGACCTTCAAGGTGAGTCTTTGGAGATTACTTTTGAAGATGTCTATTTCATTGTTGGTTTATCACATTGGGGAGCTTCAGTGAACTTGGGAGGCACCGACAGAGGTGGTGACCCTCTAAGTGTATAGAACTATATTGATATATACTGCGAGCCAGGCACGCAAAAGAGGGGTAGTTGAATCCCTATTGTTCACATTCGCAACTTTCCTTTATAGGTGTTGGCGAGCAATATAGTAAGGGTTGCAGGGTCATCATCACTTCACCTTGAAACTTGGAACTAGATGAGACTAGCGATAGACTGTATGCAAGGATCCTTATATGAGTGGTGCTCGGGAGTGATCCCAATTATGAGAAAATGGCTCTCTGACTGTAAAAGAGGCAGGAGGAAGAATTTTGGTTATTCCAACATACTAGTAGCCTTCTTCTTTGAGAGAGTACCGGGATTGAGTCCTGTAATGCCACTACCAGTTCATTCTCCTCGTTAGCCTAGGCTGAGTAGGTGGGGAGATATTTTCCTCCACTAGGGAGGTGGTGGATTGGTGCAGAGTGTCTATGATGATGACTTATACTTTTGGTGGGAGCGACAGTTTCTAGATTTGGAGCAGTTTCCATATGCTGGAATGGATTTAGGTGGTGATACTGACCTCGTCCTCCCTCCAGGACGAGAATGGGGAAAGTTAGGTAATTTTTATTTTCAAAAGCTTTTTAAAATTTTTATGAATTTTAAATATAGAGATATATACATATGTATAAGAGTTCTAATCCTTTTAAAATGTCAAAATGCATATATTGGACCAGTCCGCCCTGAAGGGAATCCACGCATGTATGTGCATCCTGTCTTGGGAGAAGACCAAGGCTTGATTAGGGTTCTCGAGGGGAATCTAGCCAGGCTTACCCAAAGAGTACCTATCTTACAGATTGAGCACATCCCAGCCATCATGCAGGAGATAGTGGTTGGTGTACCACCTATCTGGATACGCCTTTTGAGGCGGGTAGCCAGAGCAGTACTGGTATATATAGATGTTGTTGAGGTTGCTGAAGCTGAAGAGGTTGAAGAAGCCAGAGTGCAGGGTGACCGGGGGGACTAGGGTGGTCCAAGTGACCAAGGTGGTCAAGCCTAGACCTAGGGGCATTTTGATGGACCTTGATCCATATTTTGTATATTTTTTGCATCTTATACAGTTATGACTGGATCTAAGGATCAAAGAATCGACCTATCTATATAGATAGATATTCACACACACATATATATTTTCTGGTTTATTTACAAATGTTTTTTATGTTTTTGTTGTATACTTTTATGTAAGATGTATTAAATGCCAATCCAAGATGGTGCCAAGATGTAATTGGCATATGCATTAGTTAATGAATTTTGATTCCTTGGAATATGATTGAATGTAATGAACTAAAAATTTCTTTCCAATAACCTAACTTGCATAAACTGACGCAATAGAATAGGGTTCTGCACCTGATAAGCCCGATTGAGCTGGGAAACCACCCATTGAGAGTCTAGTCGGACTTCCAGCTGAGTGGTACCACGTGACAAAGCATTCCATAGAACCTCAATGACAACCCTATATTCAGCCACATTATTGGAAGTAGGACCTAAGAAAGTGCCTCCTAAGGAAACTAACTGTCCTGAGGGTGAATAAATGACCCATGCAGCTGAAGCTAAATTACAAGTGTGGCGACTAGAGCCATCAATGAAACCTACGAACCTCTTAGAAAACATCTGAAACAACCAACAAGTGGTATATAAAAAACACAAACCAATGAACTCGTGTATATAAAAATACATACAAGAAAATACAAGAAAAAGTGCTAAGCCTAAGCATAGTACTTTTTTAGGTAGAGCACATTTCTAGGCTCAGCCAGCTTATTCCCATCGAAATATATCAATTCATATGCACCATTCTTTAACACTTTCGACACAATATAAGGTCCTAACCACATAGACCTAAAATTTCCTGCCCCTAGGGGTTCTTTGTCTTGGTCCCAGAGAAAAACAAGTTCCCCCTTAGAGAAAATTCGAGGCTTGACTGATTTATCATATTGGCTTTTGACCCTATTTTTATGAGCTTGGTTTGCTATCAGCGCATCTATACACTGTTCATCAAGGTGTTCTAAATGTAATAGACGTTCTTCAAGCTTAGTTGTATCAGGTAACACATGAATATCAATTCTTAAAGACAGGATTTCACATTCAATTGGGGTAACGGCTTCCACTCCATGAACGAGTTGGAAAGGCGAAAACCCAGTAGCAGTTTTTACATTAGTTAGATATGCCCAAAGTGCAGGATATAGCATGATATGCCAGTTGGAATGGGTTGCATTAATAGTACGTTTGAGGATAGTCTTCAAAGTTTTATTGACAACCTCGACTCGACTGTTTTCTTGAGGATAGAACGAAGATGATTGTTCTTGTCTAAATCCTAGCATAGTGGTCAATTCAGTCGTCATGCTATTTTGGAAATGAATACCATGGTCAGTGGAAATCACTTTAGGTATACCGAATCGTGCAATAATTTGATTGAACACGAAAAAATCTACAATTTCCCCGTCATCTTTAAAGGTGGTCATTTCCTCTGCCCATTTCATAAAATAGTTCACAACGACAATGATATATTTGTGCCCCCCAACTGAGGCTAGGTTACATGTCACGTAATCAATCCCCCACTTCATGAAGGGGCCCACTGAGATGACGGGAAATAACAAAGCAGGATGTGACCACATTTTTCTGCTGTAAAGCTAACAATGATGACAACGCTTCACTGCTTCTACATAATCTTTAAAGATTGTGGGCCAGAAATAACCGTCACGTAATATATTTTGGGTCGTTGCTAACCCAGATAAATGACCCCCACATGCTCCACTATGTGCATCATTTAGGACAATCTCGGCTTCCTCGTGCGTAAGACATCAATGCAAAATAGAATCTACCCCCCTACGGTATAAAGTATCTCCTATGATGAGGTAGTTCTTGGCATGTAGGCGTAGTTTACATCATTATTCTCGCAAGAAAGTTGTAGGACACTTCAAAGTTTGGAGATAGATAAGAATATCTCTGTACCAGGGGCCAGAGGTGGAAATCAAAAAGATGTGCTCATCTAGGAATGAGCCTTCTTCAATAACCACATCTTCTTCTACTGGAAATTCTGCAATAAGCTCAACAAAAACTAAGGATTTTTTGGATTTTCCAGACTGAAAATCCAATTCAAACTCTTGGAGAATGACTATCCATTTGTTGAATTTGCCTCCAACTATCTGTCGGGACAAAACATATTGAAAATTATTAACATCTGCCACTACCATTGTAGTCCTTAGTAAGATGTAGTGACGTAACCTTTGATCAACATAAACAACTGCTAAGGCCAACTTCTCGACTTGGGAGTACCTAAGTTCAGGTCCGGCTAAAGCACGACTAAGATAGTAAACGACATGCTCTTGGATCTTATCATCCTCTTGGACTAGGACTACTGCTATGATCGACTCAGACGTGGCCAGATATAATATAAAATCCCTAGAGTAATCTAGCGGACGCAATAATGGTGCCGACAACGAAGCTTTTTTCAATGCCTCAAATGCGAGTTGTGTAGTTTCATCCCATACAAATGGGGTGTCCTATTTTAATAGGTGCATGAAACCCTTAGTAATCTTGGCATAGTTTACAATGAAACGTCGAAGAAAATTGGACTTCCCCTGCAGGCTTTGAAGTTTCCTGATAGAACGAGGAGGAGGCAGATTTACAATAGCCTCAACTTTTAAAGGATCCACCTGAATGCCTTTGTTAGAGACAATGAATCCAAGCAGTCTCCCTAACTCGACACAAAACACACACTTATGGGGATTCAAGCAGATTTTACAGTATCTGCATCATTCAAATATCAAACGCAAGTGATCTGGATGGTCGATCCTCTTACAAGAATGTGCAGGAAGATCATCAAGGTAGGGTTTGATAATGGCTTTAATATCATGAAAGGAAAAATTCATTTCCTGTTGAAAGGTAGCCCCATCATTTTTCAATCCAAATGGAATTTTCTTGTATGCGAAGGTACCCCAAGGACAAATGAAAGTCATTTTATGTTGGTCTCCTGGTTTTATTTGAATTTGATTATATTCGGAGAAACCATCCATAAACGAAAAAAATTCACTTCCTGCACAAGCATCAATAATTTGATCTATAAATGGTGTGGGATAGTTGTCCTTAGGACAGGCTTTGTTTAAATATCTAAAGTCAGTACAGACATGTATGGTCCCTTGCTTCTTATCAACAGGAATAGGGTTGGATACCCATTCTGTCAAAGCTATGGGATAAATAAAACTAGCTTTCAGCAGTTTTTCAACTTCAGCCTTCACTGCCGGTGCTTTACGTGGGTTAACAGGTCTCAAATTTTGATGAACAGGTTTAGCATTAGGGTATGTTCGAATCTCATGCTCGACTATAGATGGATCAATGCATGGCATCTCCTCATATGACTAGGAAAAAATGTCGTGGAATTCCTTAAACAAGGTCATATAAATCGCAATCTCCTCAAGAGAGCAGTTTGCGTCGATATGTATATTTTCCACAACGTTAGGATTTATAGAGATGTCGATAGGGATGGTAGTAGAAATATTTGCCATATTCCCCTCACCAAACATTCCTTCCCTTGGTAAGGGATTAACGGGCATATCAACATCGTCTGCCAGTCTCATATGAAACTCTTGATTCTCTATCCTGCTTAACTCTGAAAGAAAATATGATCGATGGTGAATATCTTCACAAATCTTATCTCATCGGCACATAGCTTCTAGAATGGCTTCATCAGAAGGTAAAACCATATCTAAACAATCTATAGAATGCAAATATTTTTCTGGCCAAGTAGGCAAATAGACTTCATCCAGTTCCTCTGAGACTGAGAGGGCGATTGGAATGGGATCAACAGTGGTTTGGGTAATATCTTGATAAGCCACTTCCACTGCTGATAAGGGCATTTCAGGTTCATGGTGGGAAGGGAGAACCCAAGGATCAATCCTATCAACAACCGTGGCTATGGACTTCCCCACACTAGTAGAACCTATATAATTAATCAGAGCTAGAAGATCAAATGTGCCAATTAATGATGCGTACATTCCATCTCCTAAGCTCTTTGCAATAGGTTTGGCCTGATCAATGAATGGTATAGTGGACTCATTAGATTCCATGGGGCCTTTCTGAGAAAAATTGAGTTGGTCAACAGTAACCAACTTCCCTTCATATGGAAACACTACCACTCGAAAGATGGCTGATGCAATAGCAAACATGGAATAAGTACAACTTATTCCCAAAAGCAAATTATAGTCCAAAGGTGCATCAATCAGCTCCACCTCAATAGACACTGCTTTGTCTGCTAGCTTAATTTCAAAATCTGGTAGGATACCATGCAAACAGAATGACCTTCCATCAAAAGCAGTAAGTAGGGTGTTTACCAGGACCAGCTCTGGGGATCCATGAGCTTTCCAGCGCGACAAGGACATAGCACATGTAGAAGCACCCTCATCGACAAATACCCCTCCAATGGTCTTTCCACCATGGATGACATCTATCGACAAGGATACATGATAAGGTAGGTATCTTGACATCAGCCAGATTAAATTTCTCCATGAGACTCGATGAGTCCATACTTCCTAGAGTTGCTAAGAGTGCTTCCCGCTGGGCGGGACAACTCTATAACACTTCTAAAGCCGACATTGCACAAGGTTTCTGGGCTAAGTCTTCAACTACGGAGTAGTTTGCTGCATCCCTAGCATTAGGATTATGCAAAGTATTCTTAAAGACACCCTTCGGTATCTTGGGCATCATTTCGGCAGGTTTCTCAATCGTGAGAGGGTTAGAAGTTTCACCTATGGACTTACCCTTCTCCAAGGTCTCTTTTTCATAGTTCTTATTCCTGGTATGTAGTAAAGTTTGAGATCAAACCATGTTGATATAATTGGGGTCAGGGGCATTAGCGGTTCCCCCTGCTGCATTTGAAGCTCGGAAGTAGAATTCTATCCTTGGGGGAAAGGATCCTTTAGGACAGTGGGTTGTTGAGCTTTTAACAACTTCTGAGCTTGTTCCATAAGGGGACAAAGATGGGTGAAGTGATCTTAATGGCACAACTTACATGGGAATTTCACCTTATTCTTTTCTTTCTTGCCCCCATTAGCATTGTTTGCGGGTTTTTGCTTGTTTTGATTTCCCTCCCCTTTCTTTCCTCTCTTCTTTTTCCCACCAGGCTACTAATTGCCCTTCTAAGAGGTCTGTGCAAAAACATTTGCATTTTTGGGTGAGGGGGCAGCCTTTGTTTCCTCCATCGTAGAATGTTTAATGGAAAGCTGATGGAGTTGTTTGGCCAAAGATTCTATAGTGGGGGAATTCATGGAACCAACCACACCATCGATATGGGTTCCGGGATTAGGTTTCTATGCATCATGTGTTGGACTCGGTGCCTCAGGGATAATCTCATATAAGATCCTAGACTAAGAATAAATCAAATCAAGTTGCTGGGTTGTGAGGATAGCTTCTTCCTCATTCTTCACTCTTGAAGTAGATACTTCCTCAGATATATAAGGCAATAGGGATTTAAGGAACCATTCTAATAAGAACTCAGGAGGAATAGTGGCTTTAATAAGGATCTTCCGCCTCCTCCACTCTTGGATGTGATCCAAGATATGGGTGGGCTTGTTCTACCAGAAGGTAGATAACAAGTCCATTCCGAAATCATATCAGACAGGAAGATGGAAGTGACTAAGAAATGCATTAGCCAAGTCCCAAAAATTGCTCAACGCAGCAGAAGGCAACTCAATGTACCATTTTGCTGCAGTACTCATCAAGGTTCTTTGGAATAGCCTCAACTGAACTGAACCTTCATTCAGTGAGTTGTAAGAGCACCATAAATGAAAAGTGGTGGCATGAGCCCCAGGATATTCACCAACTTTGCCTTCGAATTTTGGTATGTCCGAGGGCAACTTGGTAGGTATAGGTGGCCAGGAGGGATCATGCCTCACCGGGTCATTCATCAGTTTAGACAAATCTAGTAAGTTTAACGTTGCCAAGAAAGAAAGCTTAGGTCTAACTGGAGCACTAAAAGTACCAGTTTGGGGATTAGAGAGACTTGCCCCCGTGTTCCCATATGTAAAGGTGGGGTTGCCCCCTGCTGCAGGTTGTGAAGTGGATGGGTTTCTTTGAAAAGGGTTCCATCCATAAACCATAGGATTGTTTGTGTAAGGTGCAATATAATAGGTTCTAGCTGCCCCAGTCGAAACTGGGGTTTGAAATATAGGAGTAGGTATCCCATCGCTAAAAAGTGAAAAGGGAGAGCTCGTGAACGATGTCGAAACCAGAGTTTGAAAATCTTGACCGTAAGAGTTAGTGTTTCCAAACTACACCCCTACATATGAGGGTGTTGGGCCTACGTATGGAGTGGATGGGTGAGTGTGCCCCCAATTCCAAGGAAATCCTTGGACAAAAGCCGAGGATCCTATAGGACCACTCTCGGAAGTGTGTCCGAAGGAGGTAGGTATAGTAGGTACACTAAGAATCCTAGTGACCATTCCACCAGAAGCACCTGCTAGGCTTGTGGGAGCCAGTGGTTGAACCACTTGGCTCACTGGAGTTAAGGGAGTAGTAGGTATGTTTGTTCTAGGGGTACTAACTGGTGGAGGTAGCACCCCTTCAACCAGAGTGGTTGAGGTGAAGGTAAAAGAACTTTCTCCTGCAGTAGACATTATCCTGCCCACAGGGACACCAATCATGGGTGGATCAAAAGGACGAACATGAACGATCATAGGATTGTTTAAGTTAGTTTGAGGTGTATTAAAATTTCTTGCAAACTTGTTAGCCTGCAAGTCTTCTATCTCAACTGTGTTTAAATCAAAATGGTTTGCCCTAAGTTCTAGTTCACCCGGAACTTCACTGACTCCTATCGGTTCAAATGAACCATCTGTGTCCAATCTCCACCTTTAAGGGGGAGGTGGAGGTTCCAATGTGATAAGAGGAGGAAGGTTTTGCAACCTCTGTGACCTTCTAATAAGTTGGTCCTCCATGATTGTAAATTTGACTTTTCAAACCCTAAGGTCGGCTAAACACAGACAAACCATAGAACAATCACTACGAAAATTCCTAAAGTCTTAACAGTCAGAAAGGGTAAAAGATATGCTTTCCCGAAGAAAGCTGAAAGACAGTTTCTTGGCATCCTTGAAGAGGTTCTTAGGCACAAGTGGAGGAATCACCCACTGCCCTCCTACACTTTCAACAAGGATTACCTTCCAAGCCTGAACCAGAAATAGCCTTCCGATTTACCTGTGCATAAACCCTAGACGTCAAGAGACTAGAGGATACCTTAACTATACCAATAGTCTAGGGGGGCAGTCGTAAGCCTGATTCATATGAATGGGCAGGCTAGGTGAGCCCAAAACTTTGTCTAGGACAAAATCCCCAGATATGTAAAAACCTTGGTTTACGTTTCGATAAGGAATTAAAGGGTTATCTCCTCGGTCCAATGCCTCCACGCGGACTCGTGCTTAACTCCTATTTGAGAGGATCGTCCCAAATACCATCGATAAAGAGAAGGATTTACCTATCGATTGGCCCACTATGTCTGAATTGAAATACTTATGGGGAGTTTACACTTCCTATCCCACAAGTCTAGCCTAATCTAGTAGGTGTATGGCCCTATAAAACAAAAATTACTAATAAGTTTTAATTATAGCGTTCCTTTTAAGGGCTATTTTTTACTTAGAAGGCAAGTGGAGTGAAAGACTATGATGTTATTGACTAGATAAGAAATGTAAAAAAAACAGGTGTATAAATCAATTTCAAAGCAAATGATCACTACTTAAAACAAGCTTCTCTTTTCTTTTTTTTTGTAAATTTAAACTGATTAAAATGCAACTAATAAAGAGAAAACTAAGACTATATTTTTGTAATTTTTGATATTTTATTTAAAAACTGAAAATAAAACTACTATATGCAAATCAAATGCAAAATTTTCTAATGTTTTCTTTTCACTTTTCAAATTCCTCAAAAACTACTATGCACCTAAATTCAAAATTCTTGAGTGTGCTTGAATAAATTACCTGTATAAAGTCAGCAAAATGAAGTAAAGTAGATACATAAAACCAAAGATCCACCACATAAGGAAGGATTGGGAAAAAACCTAGCTTGGGAAGACATAATGAATGAAAATCACTGAAATCAATCAAAGGCAAGTGACAAACCAACACTATTAAAAAATAGAATGGTATATACGGTATCTAGAACCTTGATCACTGATTCAGACAACCAGCACTTGGACCTATTACCCAACTAGAAAATCCACTTCAAAATGCTAACATAAAAACAATCCAAACAATAACAACCCAAGGGATTACTAGAAAGCACAAAGTATGGCTAACAGGGTCATCAAACTTATAGTGCATTGCTAATACTGAAGACCACTAAGCAAGAAAAAATCCACAGAAGGACAAGGAAAAGCAAACCCTAACCCAAAAATTTTGTTGCTCAGGCTTATACGCGACTGTGTACAAGAGCAACCTGCATACTATACGCGACTGTGCAATAGTGAAACCCACGTACACAGAACTCTGTACGCGACTATGTAACACAGAAACCCATGTACAGGAGTTAAATTTTTCAAAAAAAGAAAAATTCTAAAGCACTTCAAAGCACCACAACAAGTCTGAACCAATACAAAACACCACACACTGAATCAAAGCAAAGACTAGGCAAGGATCTATAGCGTTAACCCACAGTGGTATGGGCTCCCCAGTGGAGTCTCCAGTTCTGTTGTTCAGGAATAAAAACCCTTATAACCTAGGGTCTAGGGTTACCAACTTACTTCTAAAACTTGCAGACAATTAGCTTTAGCTAAGTACAAAAAGGAAATAGGAGGAAATATTGGACTCACCCGATTACTAACGGTTGATCCAAGCTTTATCTTTTTCTACTCTGCTTCTCTCTAAAGCTTTCAGGGATGCACCTCCTTCATTTGCAAAGAGAAAATTCTCCAAGTACAATCTTATACATGTATATATAATAGGTTATATAAACAACATATATATATATTCATCAAACCCTAATACATGAAAGAGACTCAACAAAAAGCATGGGGTCGTCAGTGACGGAACAATATGATATCACGTTTGTTCATATTGGGGGTTTAAAAATGGTCAAAAAATCAAAAATTATATTGGGCATATATTTGGGGTCAAAGGTTTTTATTTTATTTTAATAAACAATATGCAATATATCGAGGGTTTATTTATCCAGACTAGGGCATAAATGCTCGCGAAAAACAGAGGTGGGCAGACTCTGAAACTATCAAACTTGAAGAGGGTTTTGTGCATTTGTGGTTTCTTCTTTTGAGGATTTAGATTTTTTGCAACTTGCTTCTTCATTATTGATTGGATTTTCCTTACGAATGCAATTTAATTTTGATATTTACTATTTTTTTTTCAGTTCAAAGAAATCTTGTGCATGTCTTCAATTTCTCCATCCTCTCGACATTTCTTTCACGTATTCACAGTTAGGAATAAATTTCAATGAGAACACTTCAACCATCCTCTCTACATCGGATGGACGACCATCTATGGCAGTTCGGCCGGCACCCTTGGTACCATCAAGTGCAGCAACAGTAAGGAAAAGGGAAAAATTACGTGCTCGCAAAAAACAGAGGTGGGCGGACTGTGAAACTATCAAACTTGAAGAGGGTTATGTGCATTTGTGGTTTATTCTTTTGCGGATTTGGATTTTCTACAACTTGCTTCATTATTGTTTGGATTTTCCTTAGGGATGCAATTTACTTTTGATATTTACTATTTTTTTTTCAGTTCAAAGAAATTTTGTTCATGCCTTCAATTTCTCCATCCTCACAACATTTCTTTCATGTCTTCACAATTAGGAAGAAATTTCAATGAGCACACGTCAACCATATGCTCTACATCAGCTAGTCGGCCATCTATGGAAGTTCACCCGGCACCTTTGGTACAACCAAGTGCAGCAATAGTAAGGAAAAGGTCAACGATACCTCCCTTGGATACTACTGCTGGTATACATCGGGAGAAAAGGTATATATTTTTTTTAATTCTTTTGGTGTTTTATAATAGTATTAATTTCAATGCATATCCTAAGAAGCACAGGAAATTGCTCAAATCATTTTATTGAGGAAATGCCTTTTTTTTCAAATGAGTTGATCTGCATACTAGAATAAGAAGCGGTCTTAATATTTCTTTCACTCTTTGATTACTTTTTAAAGTCTCTCTTTGTTGTCTTCAACTCTAGCTCAGTTATTGAAGGTATTGCACTAGAAACATTAGACATCAAATGGTTGTCAAAATGGCTTGTAGGCACTGCACCAACAACATCATACCTCAAATGGTCCTCAAAATGGCTTGTAGGCTTATTTATCTTTAGTATGGACCTCATATTGTCGGATTTAGATGTTGATAATGAACTGTGCTTTTTAATCCCAACCTAAGCATCTTTCTGTCTTTCTTATCAGATGATATCAGGGATGTAGCAAGCTTTTTCTTATTCTAACCTACCCCATCTGTCTTTTTCCAGTTTTCCTACCTATGTACTTCCCTCTTAATATCATGTTCTTGGCAAAATTCTCATAATGCATTTGATTAGATGTATCTTTTTTCATTTTCAACATTTCCTTGCTTCTTGGATTTTATCATTTTTTGTAAACTGTACTTTCTCTATAGAATCCTTTAATATTTCATCAATACATGATCTAGATTTCCCATCATCAATATCTGGCATAAATTCCTCTTCTCTGTAACTTTATCATCATACTCCTCACATATCTCTTTCACTTCCTGAGTAAAGTGAGTTTAAACCTTTCCTCGACATTTGGCTGACAACTTATTTTTCAACTCAGAGGTGAATTCTTGAACATCAGTAGGAGCACAGAAACCACTGCAAAAGAAGCAATAAAAAAATGAAATCAATAAACCAAAACCACAGGCTTGGATTGTTGAGAATCCATTTTTTAAGATTGTCACTGTAATATTGTTTCATGTGGATGGTCACACAGCTAATACAAGCTATCAGGGTTAGCCAAAAAATAACCATAACCCTTGATATCAGATTGTTAGATAATAAGAACAACAACCCAACAATTAACTTAATATTCCTTGCCTGCTGAGCCAAAAATGTGCATCTTCTCTTCAACAACAACTTGCATGGATTCCCTTGCAAAGGACATCATATCTATCAAGTCCTTCTTAGGTATTTGGAGAGCATTCATGTAAGCACTTCGAACTTCTGTGTTGACATTGAACTTCCTTACTCCAAAGTCTATCCAGGCCTGTAAACTAATATCAAGAAGCTTTGTCACTTTAATGTTCATTTTGGAGTGTGGACATGTGAACATCATCATAATCATCATCATCATCATCATTATTTTAGGATGTATGGCTCCTAAAATAATTTCCTTCTTAGATTCTGAAAAAGGCACCATTTCTAAATACTCTCAAAATTCATAGTGAACAGTGGGAAAGATCGGAGCAAATGCTAATGGATGATTTCAAAATTCTAACTCTCAGTTCAATCTCTCTTCTAACTCTCAGTTCAAGTGTTGGTCATAGTTATACTTTTTTAATTTTAGTGTCAAGTAAAATCTAAATAGGTTTACCTTTACAAGCTCTTCAACAAATCCTGAAGCTCCATGCAAGACGAGCATGACCCCCTTTTTTGATGCTAGAAAATGTAATTCCTAAACAGAAAAGAAGAAACACAACTGTATTCTATTATTAGCAAGAATTCCTAGTTTCTGTGTTGTACAAAGTCAATAGACAAGATAGAATGATAAATTCAATATGAAAATTACAAGCATAATCAATATTGCTAATTTATGGATTCTTAAAATTCAGTGTCAACTCCTGCTTCACATAAGATTAAAAAAAGTTGTGATTTCTGTAATTGTTTAATTTCTACATGGGTCAGGATTATAGACCAAAATCATGGTGCTAAAGACACCTTCCAATTTGAAATTCATGACTTTTGTTGGACAAATCTATTCAACCCAGAGATGGATTCTTTTCAAGATGATGCTACTGGAACTTGTTCTTGAGAAATTATGAGCTGCAACACTTGAAACACAAATTGGTAATTTCATTATATCAATTTAGAACACTAAATCCATGGATGCTTAGAAAATATTGACAAAACATTAGATTTTTTAAAATCCCTTGAAGCCCGAGGGAGTTTATAGTGGAAACCTTATGGGACAGCACAAGTAGCTGCAACTGCCACATGATCACGATTCATTCTCTAAGACTGGTCGGCTGTTGTAGCATTTACTAGCAATATAACATACAACTACGAGCTTTAAGAGATGTGGTGGTGTTAAGTGTATCCATATACATATAATGGTACTAGACTAGCTCAAAGTGGTAATTAGGAATTTAGGACTAGGGCTTGGAAATAATAGTTTGTGGGTTTTGAATATGAATGCTTTGGTCTTATTATGTAATCTATTCTAAGGAATTTGGGTGTTTGAATACTCCATGTGTAAAACACTATCATGAAACAATACTCCAAATGAGAATTTAAAGATGATATCACAATTTCAATTTGTGTAAGTTTTTTAATGCTTGAATACATGTTTATGCTCCAACTTTATATTTTAAGTGGTAGTGCTTATTAACAATGATATTCATCTAAGACATACATGTCTTGCCATCATAATAATGGTTATAGAATTGATAACGACCAGCACATGGTTGTGTCAAAAATGGTCCAACATCTCTTACATTGTCTCTCTGAGAATGACAACTGGAAGCCATTTTAAGCAATGGAAATGGCAGGCACCACATGCCTATTAAACTTCAAGATTTTCATGCCCAAACCATAGGGTTAAATTTCAAGATGTGCTTGAGTGAAGACTAAGATTACTTTAAATTCTTCAATGTTAGAGGAAAATATGGAATCACAATAACTTAATTTATATTGAAGCTAGCAACCAAAATACAATGGGGATTTGATTTCTAGCTGGAAAATCTTAGTGCTTATATGAGTCAAATAAATACCGAAGAATCCAGTTTGACATGGAAAGATAGTGCAAATGATGACAGAGGACATGCTACTTAAGATAATGAAGACTATCTCAATTATATCAACTAAAGTGTTTTAATTAGTACTAGATTTTACTAAAATGACAGATACCATTTTTTTTTTGCACCTGACATACCAATGAGATTAAAGGTACTTCATCTCATTAAGGGTTTGAAAGCCTATGATTAATTATTAACAAAACCAACCATACTAGAAGAAACAATAACCAACACTCGAGTGTAGAGGAGAACCAAAAAGGGGCTAGAAAGAAAAACCAAAGAGTGAACAAAAGTAGTCAATGAGACTAAAAACTACAGTGTATAATACTATACTATATCAAAGGAATGTATGATGATTGTGACACGACCACCTTATGTACCTTATTTTGGCTCCATATATTAGAATACCACTTCATTCATTACAATATATAAATAACAGAGAATACTGATCCAGAGCCTAGAATATAACTTCATTCATTATAATATATAAATCACAAATAATGCTGGCGTGTTTAGTGATTATGAAAGGAATTCAAAGCACACGAGCTATAGTTGAATCATGATTTGTCATGCAAATTTGAAATGCATGAAAATACATTTAGAAATTATCATGTGCTTCAAGAAAAATACAAGAACAACTTCAGATGTTTTAAAGAACAAAAAATATTCCCATAGTATAAATTCACAGGACATGGATGCAAAATCATATAATGTCAAGCAAAATAATAGTAACAGAAAAGATCCTAGTGGATGCTATAATTTTCCGAGTTGAACTATGCAAAGATATTAGGTTAAAAACAAAGCAAACGCCATAAGTAGTTTAACTCCTATAGCAGGCCCTACCTCAAACACTTGCTTAATTTTCTAGGCTATGGAGGTGAATTGGTACACAAGTTGGCAATCGACATGATGATTGTGAATATTATGTACCAAGTTTCTTCAAAGTTTGAATGCATATCAATCTGATTACTGATGAAAGTACTTAATAGACTAAGTTTATGACCAGTACACAAGAAAATAACCACATAGGATCCAAGAAGTTGACTCTTATAGGATGGAGGAAAATGTTCTAGAGGTGGAATAGAACAATGTAAAGGGATCAAAATAGACAAGTAGCAGACACTAGTCCACTTATTATAACCATCATTGTTTCTTATTCTTCATTAGTATTTGGAAATTAAATCTAAGATATACATTACCTTAAGAAGATCCAGCTTAAGTTTTGGGCCAATTGGAGGATACTTTCCATGGACATTCCCAATGCATACTGCAAGAGCATCAAATCCTGTTTGACTTAAGAACGCCTCAGTCTAAAATGCATAAACTTAATCAGTGGATGGGAAAAATTTCCATTTTCAGAAGTATATTTCAAAGCTATATGCTTTACAAGATTCCTATTTCAATTTAAGCTATCTTTCTGTGATATAATTGTGAGTGAATGAAGTATCCAACCTGAGATAAATCTGTAAGCTTTGCCTCATACTCTTCAACTATTTTATTATCTTTTGTACCTGATAATCACCCCAGTTCAGCTTCCACTATCATACCCTTCACATGGGCCATGGTTGTTATATATTTTGTGTATGAAACATTCTCACTGAAAGAAAGATGCGAACCATCAACCATTACTGAGTCAACACCCTGGTAAACAAAAAACATGGTATCAGATCACAGTAAGTGCATACTACTCAAATATTTGACATTTATTCTATATAATTATGAGTCTGTATGCTTTCTGATCGCTCTAGAGTTTATTAAATATCCTTATATTCTAGAACATGCAAAATTTTCCCTACCAACCATAGCACATACTATGCATGAGGCTAATTTAAAAATGCGGACACTGTAATGGCATCTCCATTAAATTAGGTAACTATAAAAGCATGCAAATATATTGGTTTGTCTAATTTGTATTTAAAGATGATTTCTTGGTGACTATATTAACAACTATTCAAAAGACAATTATGATTCAATAATAAGTTACGTACCATTTCCAAAGTTTCAATCAATTCCTGCTTGTCAGTTGCATGATCAATTTGCACAGTGATTGGAACCTGTCCAAGTTAATTGAGTGTTAGAGTTGTCTGAATGTTAGAGGCCTAAAAGACACAGATGAGGCTTTCTTGTAGAGATATACCATCTTTGGCTGCTTATTATGAAATTAGAATGAAAAAGGCATTATTTTACATTGAAATGCTTAAAGGGAAAAAAATCTAAGTGTAGATACTATCATAGAAATGAGATCATTTATTTCTCAGGAAGCTCTAACTGGAAGGACTGGATGGCATCTGTAGTTGTACAACACCTCCACAGCTACGAGATAACCATTTCATAATATATTTACTAGTTGATGGAATCTTATATGAGTTATATGGGTTGAAAGGAAGGCCCATTAGTCTTGGACAATATAATGGAGTTTGACATAGTTTCGAATGGTTAAATAAAACATGGGCATGCTGTCTAGTCTAATCCTCATACAACAATCAAAATGATTCCTAGACACATTCCTTGATGACCTTGACATATGTTGATCATCCTAAAAACCTAATTAATTGATCTGGGATATTTCTGGTCAGTTCAAGTATTTGTTATCCTCAAACAACAATAGGAAAAATATGTCCCAGCCTTTAAAAAAACCATAAATCAACCAAACACTAAGTTTTATTGTGTTTTGGGTACAATTTTGACAAGATGGTAAAGTGGATAAAACTCAGACCTAGGCACTTCTAAGAATGAGTATCAATAGTAAGCAATCAATATTTGAGAAATAAATCCATGTTGTTGGGCACATACTAGGCCCTAAAAGCAATTCTCAGCCCTATTTGACACCCTAATCAACAATGATCTAATTTTGGGCTAAATTTGAGGACAAACATGTGCATCAAAAGGCAATTTTTGGTAATCTAAGTGCTTCTATGGACTATATCAGTAGCAAGAACCATTTCTTCTTGAATTTGGAAAACCCGTCAACCTCAAATCAAGCATATTCATTCACAATGCCCCTCAGCAAAATAAACAGGTTTATATATGTATGGTGCACAATAGATGGTTGATAGCTCTTCATAAGCTTTTTATCATATTATGCCTTTTATGTTTGATACATGAGTTTCTATTAGGCTTAGAGGTACCTTGTTTTAGGGTTTTTGAAGGCTTAGAGGTACCTTGTTTTTAGGTTTTTTAAGGCTTGTTTTAGGATTTTTGAAGCCTTAGACCCATCTTATAGTTATATTTTATTATTTTTTAAGAATTCAAGCACACTAGTTTAGGGAGAATTAATGTGTAGTTGAATGTTGATATCACCTTTTATGTTTGTGTAAATTTTTCTCTCCATATATGTAGAATGTTGATGTTATCTTTTATGTTTGTGTAATATTGTTTATCTCTTCAGATACAGAAGAGGATGCAAGGCACAACTATGAATACTCAAACTAAACAGTTACTGGCTCAACCAGGATCAATTATTTATGATTATTATACTAAGGAGGAAATGCTTCAATTTAAGAAACCTAAGAAGAAGAAAAAATTGTGGAAGAAGGATAAGCTGGACATTGATGCGCTCGAAGCAGAAGCAATTGCTACTAGATTGGGTGTTCAGGACCTTGGTTCTATGGATGATATAGAAAGAAAGTTTTCCAGGGAAAATGCAGAAAAGGAAGAAGTTGAACTCAGGAAAGTGCATATCAAAATGCATATAAGAAAGCAGCAGAGGCTTCCAGAGAGATTCGAGATGAGAAGTCATCAGATGCAATGCATGTAGATGCAGATGTAGATGTTTTCTTTGGTGGGGAGGATGAAGATCTTCACAAGTCATTAGAAAAGACCAGGAAAGAGACACTGAGAAATCAAGCATAAAGTAGTAGTGGGTCTGGCCCCCAGGCAGTAGCTCAATTAGCATTAGCTGCAAATCAAGAAAAAGTAAATGGTCAAAGCCAATCATCAAGTGATGTGTAGGAAAATAAAGTTGTATTTATAGAGATGGATGAATCTGTGTGGATTTTACAGCTTGATGAAGGTGTGTGGATAATGAAAGGATTTCATAAATAATGATAGTGGATCCTTAAATTTAATTTTGTAAGGAGTTCTATTGTAGTCATTACAGTTATAATAGATCTTTGTTTTTTATATGATATTGCTTTGTACTATCTCATTGTTTTATAACTCTAATTTTGTTATTGTTGAACCACACACTCATAAACCTGTAATTGAAGATTTCTTTAAAGAGGATGATGAGGGTCTAGGTCCTATCAAACAAGATGATGTTGCAGAAGCCATAGGCAGGTGGATAGAGGTGAAATAAATGGATATAGATCCCAGTGATCTAAAAGTATAAGAAGAGGAGGAAGTGGCGACAGATGATATAATTAAATAAGCTTCTGTTGGAAAGGTTTTTGTGAGGGCCTTGCGACTGTTGAAGGAAAGGGGAGCATTGAAAAAGTATATGGAATGGGGTGGAAGAAATATGGATAAGAAAAAAACCAAACTTGTTGGAGTACGAGATACTGATGGGCCAAAAGAGATACAATTAGATCATTTAGATGAGTTTGGACATATTGTAAGATTCTTTTCTTGATATTTCAATTGTATAATGCTTTAGGCATGCTGGTCTCCCATTTTAATTCATTAATGTTTGTTCAGAGAAATCAGAAATTTATTTGTTGTCAATATATATTTGCAGATGACACCTAAGGAATCTTTTCGGAAACTGTCACATAAGTTCCATGGAAAAGGCCCTAAAAAATGAAACAAGAAAAACGTATGAAACTATATCAGGAGGAATTGAAGCTTAAGCAAATGAATACCGAGGACACCCCTTTGATGTCCATGGAAAAAATGTGTGACACTTAGTCCAAGCTCCATACTCCTTATATTGTTCTTAGTGGTCAAATTAAACCAGGGTATGCTTATATTCTATGTAGTTCAAGCATGCATACTTTTAATTTGATCATAATCTCACTGATATATGATTATAATAATTGACTACTTTGCCCATGCCTTAAATTGTTGTAGGAAATCAAGTGACCCACTAAGTGGTTTTCTTACTGTCGAGAAAGAGGTTCCAAGAAGCTTGACTTCAATGCTTGGTGATAGGAATCTTGGTAGCTTTGAACTCAATATAATTTTCTTTTTCTCTGTTTAGATGAAATTTATTTATCACAATTATCTAGTACATTATATGTTGTCTCAGTATCTTGTACTATTGCATATATTTTGATACAGTTGTTGTTATCTTTGTAGGTTGAGCATTTCTTATGAATTAAGCGTAAATATGAAGTTGGGATCATGGGTCCCCCAAAAAAATTGAAGACATGATATCATTAGACTTGGCACTTTCTTGCATGAAGATTACAAGTTTTTGTGGTCCATGAGCACTATTGATGTTAAAGGTGTATGCAATCCTCTTCTTCTATGATATGCAACATAATTTTTTTTATCTTTGCTACAAATAGCAAGCTCAAAATTCAAGAATTATATCATTCTTTGTGTTGAGCAGGACCATATTTTCTCAATCGAATGATAACCTATGAGTTTATGAGTCATGATAGATTGAGCAGGTGGGAAGTAAGATGTAAAAATGTTGATATTGTAGGAAAGTATTTTTTGTAGAGAACATAAAAGTATTGTTCTTTGCTAAACTTCTCAATGGAATATGCAAAAATATTATATGTCAACTTTAGCTTGAGATTATAGAGAGGTCTCTGTTGAAAGTTTGAGTTGTGAGGACATTGTTATAGTGTAGACCATTTCTTCCCTTTCAATAATTTGTTGGATATTCTATGGATGAAGAGAAGGAATAACAATATCTAGATTCTACTTGACTGATGTTACCATAATTTTAGAAAAGGTTTGAAACTTTTTACTCCATATTGATGATTCACCTTTTTAGGATGTTGTTTGGAATTACATCTATATAATAAGTTTTTAACATGGGTTACGCTGCTAGTTTCATTTTTTCTCTTTCTCAACATCAGGTAGTTGTGGTTTGGTGGTGATATGCACTATTGAAACTATTCCACAACCTTGTCAGGTTCTATAGAAACTCTCTTGGCTCTTTTTCCAAGGTAGACAAAAGCATTACCTAAATCTGAATGGTGACATTTTTCAAAGAACATACTACTCAAATATGATTGTATTTTTCTTATACAATGTTTCTTGATATCAGTTTCAGTTACATTGGTCTTTGATGTGGTGATTGAATGACAGTCATAATGGAAATAAGAGTGTTCAATAAATTTCTCATATCGTTCTCTATATAGACCCTATATTTCCTTACTACTGTTTTTCAAAACATTAGAATCTAGTGGTTGAAACTTGACCAAACCAACTTCTGGTACAAGAAATCTTGACCATTTTTCACCTTTTCTCAACTATATTATAAACCAATGATATCTTGTTTAGGGATATGAGAAGCAAAGCATTTATTCTATTGATGTTTTTGTCATGTGAATTACATTGTCATGCTATGGAGCAATTGAAAAACACCCTGAGGATATTCTTGTGTTTTTGCTTGCACGATACATCTGTTTTCCACAGATTGTTGCATAGGGCACAAATTATATGAATAAATGGGTGAACACTGAATAACACCAACACAAATCTGTAAATAATCAAGATGGCATTTTAATGGTGTGCTAATGCATTATGAGATATGTACTTATTACACAAAGTACTCCGAAAGGCAGTATACAAGTCAGTTGAGCCTAATATTAGCATGGATGTTTTGTACATATCATATTATTGAAATTTAAGGGTTATTGATGTTTTAATACAAGTAATAAACATAAGTGCATGAACATATAAATTCAGATTCAGAATAGTGTTGCTAATAAAAATTTAAACTGTAATAAAGCAAGAACATAATTTCCATCTCTTTCAACTTAACGCTCTGCTGGTCACTGCGTTGAAGTTGGTCATTGAGATGTTTCAGAAAATGTCATGTACATAAATAATAGATACAGTATTAACAAATTATAGCCATTATTGGATCCTCCATATACTAAAATATTTCTGAGTTTGATCTTGTCACCGAAGGGCAAGTCAAATAGGGTAAACCATATACGTACCTTGAGAGAGAGGGTTAATGTAGACAGAAACAAGTATCATATTCTTAGTCAACAGAAAGAGAGGTTTCAATCAAAAGAACATGCTTAAGTAATTCAGTCATACCCATAACAGTCATGCTAAGGAAACACAGTCACTTTGCACAAGATACACTTAGTCATACTGAGCACAATCATACTCTCTGATAGTCATGTTGAGAAACCCACAATCCACATTTGAAGGGTAACCTCACAGTCACTCAGGGAAAGGAACCCAACACACAGAGGTAAAACCCATAAGAACTCACATTGAGATAAAAAACAGATACAAATCATGAGGTAAAACCTGTAAGAAATCACACAGAGGTAAAACCGTGAGGATAAACCTGTGAAGATACCAAGTAGAGAGCAGAGATCATAGTGGAGAGAAAATGCTAAGGAGCATTCAGTAGGCAGAGACGCACATGTAGAGGAGCAGCTGGAAGGCGAATATGTGTGGGTAGAGGAGAGCAGCTGGTAGGCAAAGACATGCGTGGAGGTCAATCTCATGAAGTAAATCATAACACCATCTCTTCATTATACCATTAGATGCCACAAATCATAATGATATGCAGTTGATTAATTGCATTGTGGGAGAAGTAATGTGCATCCACAATATACATCGAAAGAAGCAAGGTGCGTTGTAGAATGCATATGGGTTCATAAGAGGGGTATCATGTCAATATACTAGGTAGATATATAAAGGGGTATAAAAAATGTAAATGAAAAAATGGATACGTATAATATATATTAAAAATAGGGGTTTTTTTAATTTGGAAAGACATATTGGGAGGGGGTTAAAAAAAGACTTTGGGAGGTATTTTCGAATATTTATTGAAATTAGGGGTATTGTTTCATATGCCATGAATGAACGTGATATGGCATGATTTCACTAAGTGACGCCCCCGTGATAAAAAGTTGGAAGAAGAATTCTCTTTATTAACAATCAGTGAATGAGATAAGTGTAAACCCAACACCTGAGACAAGGACTCCTATGCAACCAAAGGACTCTGAGTTCTGCTGATCCAAGACTTCTGAAGATATACCATCAGCATAAATTTTCTCTCCAAAATTGATTGATTAATGCCCTCTCCAAGGCCTCTATTTATACTTTTGGAAATAGAGTAGTTTCAAAGGTTGTGGAGGTTGATATGGTTGGGGTAGTTGCTGATTAAGGCCCAACTAATCTCCATTAATTGTGATTTATATTTTTTAATGTCGAATGGAGATGTACACAACTATTAATATAGGAAACCCATGTATGACACGTGAGTCTCTTAAAGGAAACCTACATATAGATATGTACACAGGTTTTAATGGAGATAGTCGTGTATAGTACGCAAGTTGTCAAAGAGAATAGTCATGTATGTAGGCGAGTTTCAATGGATATATTCGCGTACACCAATATAGACTTAGAAAAATAAAATGGCAAGCTGGTTGAAGGATAAATGCATCTCATGTCATGCCCATCTATAGTGTTTTGACAAACTTCAATCCTGAAATGTCCTTTTGTGTACCAACATAATGAATTACCGGTACTCGAATGGAGAAGTTCCATTTGGGTTGATAACATTACCTACTATGAGCACTACAAGTTGCTCATTTGTTTGATACAATGCATATTGGAAAGAATGTGATTGAAACATTATGGCGCCTACTAGAGCTAAGGAGGGAGAAATATAAGGTTGTGAAAGCTTGCAAAGACATTCATGAAGGAAACCATGCAATGAAAGATGTCATCCAATTTCATAGCAATGGAGACAAAATTAATATAAACTCAATTCCATGGATGTTTATGGAGCATAAAAGCAATGTTGTCAAAGAAGTAATGTGGAAAATTAAATTTCCCACTGGATTTTGTGCAAACTTGAAGAATATCATAACAAAAAAGTTGATTTTGCGGGGGTCAAAATGCATGATTGGCACGTCTTCATCAAGGTAATTATTATTGTTATGTCCATATAATTTTTTTTTCATTTTATTGCATAATTATTTTTTCTTGTTTGTATACTATTTTTTTAAACAATGACGTGGTTTGTATATTGATATAGTATGTTCTACCTCTCTCTCTCTCGGACAACTTCGACAACAATGTTAAACAAGTTATATATAATCTTGGTAAATACATGAGGTAACTAGTGATTAGTTGCTTATGCTTAGTGTTTCTTTAATTTTTCACCATCATCACCATCATGATCATAATCATCGTCTTCATCATCAACATCATCACCATAATCTTGATCATCATCATCATCATCATCATCATCACCCCCACCACCATCATCATCACCATCATCACCATCATCTTCATCATGTTGATCATCATCGTCTTCATCTTAATGATAATCATAATCATCATCATCATCATCATCATCATCATCATGATTTTCATAATTATCATCTTCATGATGATGATGATCATCATCGTCATCGTCATTGTATTCATCATAATTGTCTTCATCATCATGGCCCTCATCATCATGGCCCTCATCATTATCCTCATCATCCTCATCATCATGTTCATCATCATCATATTCATCATCATGGTCATCACCATCATGATCATCGTCATTGTCATGATGTTTAGCGTCATTGTCATGATGTTAAGAATCATTGTCTTCATCACCATTATGTTCATCATCATCATCTCCATCATCACCATCCACATCACCATTGTCATCATGTTGATCATCATTTTTTTCATCATCATGATCACCATGATCACCATCATTACCGTCATCACCATCATCACCACCATCATCATCATTATCACCATCATTATGTTGATCACCATCATATTCATCATCATGATGTTCATCACCATCCACATCACCATTATGTTCATCATCATCATCACCATCCACATCACCATGGTCATCATATTGATCCTCATTGTATTCATCATCATGATAAGATTCATCATTATGATCATCTTCAATATCATCATCATTATCATGATGTCCCACACCATCGTCTTCATCATCATGATAATCATAATCATCATCATCGTCGTCGTCGTCTTCATCATCATGACCCTCATCATCATCATCATCACCACCACCACCATCACCATCATCTTCATCATGTTGATCACCATTGTCCTCATCATCATGATAATTAGATGTAGCATCGATCTTATCCATGAACAAAAATCCAATCATGAGACTTCATCAATAAGACAATTAAAAAATGCATGCGCTTATAGACATACTAGCCACTAAGTGGCTTGTCTTCCTTGTTTCTAGTATGACATTGAATTTAAATTTTTATTTTTCGACATTTTTTATTATTAAGATAAAAGTGACTTTATGGCAAAGTCAAAAGTTATGAGAAAGTTAAAATTTAAGATAGATTGTATGAATAATATGATCATTCTCAATTTCAAAGTAAATATAATAACAATGACCAATTTTGTGAAAATAAACATAAAAAAGTTAATCAAAGTATTTTTTGTTAACTTTTTATATTAAATATTTATTTTGTCAAATATTTTTTAATAATTTTATAAGTAGTTATTTTAGACATTCTAAGATCAAGAATAAATATATTAGATGGTGGATGATTATTAACATATAGGATAAATTATTACAAAATCATTGTAACATTTGAATATCAAGATGATGATGATGAAGACGACGACGATAATGAAGATTATGATGATAATGAAGACGATAATGATGACGATAATGAAGACGATGATAATGAAGATGATGATGATGATGAAGACAATGACAACAAAGATGATGATGATGACGATCATGATCATGATCATGATCATGATGATGAGAATCATGATGATGAAGACGATGATGCTCAACATGATGAAGACAATGATGATGAAGACGACGACGACGATGATGACAATGATGATGATGATGATGATGATGAACTTCATGATGATGATTATGAGGAGGAGGATCATGATGATGAAGATGATGATGATCAACATAATATTGAAGATGATGGTGATGTTGGTTATGATGATGATGATGATCATCATCATAATGGTGATGAAGACGATGATGATCAACATGATAACAATGATGAAGATGATGGTGATCATCATCATTTCCATCATCATCATCTTCATCATCATCGCCATCATCATCTGACAATCCATAGTCGCAAGACAATGATGATGAAGACAATGATGATGATGATGATGATGAGGATCATGATGATGAAGACGATGATGATCAAAATGATAAAGATGATGGTGATGATGGTTATGATGATGATGATGATGATGATGATTATCATGATGATGAAGATGATGACGATAAACATGATGATGATAATGAAGATGATGGTCATCATCATCATCATTACCGTCATCATCGTCATTACCATCATCATCATCATCATCATGACGATGATGATGATGATGTTGATGATGAGGATCATGATGATAAAAATGTTGGTGATTATGGCGAGGATGGTGACGATGATGATGAAGATGAAGATGATGACGACGGTGACGATGATGATGATGATTATATTCATGATGATGATGATGGAAATGAGAATGATGATGATGATCATCATCATCATCATCGTCGTCATCATGATCATCATGTTGATTGTCATCGTATTCATAATCATGATCATGATCATCATGTTGATCGTCATCGTATTCATTATTTATATCATTGCTACATTAATACTTATTTAAATTCACAACAATTGAAAAATGGATTTTTAGTGAATGCAAAAGAAAGGTTACTCCAATTCATTCTATAAATGGTAGTAGATGATAGTGGTTACAACATACATAACTTGGAGGTTTTAATTATTAAGGGTTATATTAATGCTAAGGGTTATAGGGATTAAGGTTTATGGGGATTAAGCAATTATAAGGGTTAGAACTTATCAACATTAAGAGTTATAATATGTATTTCTTATATTAAGGGTTATAGTGATTAGGGGTGATAACATGTAATGGATTAGAGATTATGGGCTAGATGTGAGGGATTATAGTGTTTATGTGTTATAATGCTATGGAATAAGGGATTATAATGAGTAAGGGTCATATGTTAAATGTGTGAAGACTATATGTGTATTCATTGGTAGATGTTATAAGTGTCAATAACTAAGGGTTAACTTTAAAAGTTATAGGTGGTAGGGGTTGTGTATTCATGGTCATAAGTGTTAAATTTTGTAGGGATTTAAGGTTATGTTAAGGGTTAGTGGTAAGGGGATATATATGATAATGGTTATATGGATTAGGTGTTAGTAATTAGATATTAAATATTTTTAAATATTAAATATCAATGGTTATAATGGTTATATGAATTAGGTATTAGTAATAATTTTTTTAATATTAAATATCTAAAATTAAAATAGAAACCTATTAATTAAAAAAAATGAAAAATGAAAAACAAAAAACCAAAAACATGAACATACCTTACCTCACTCTATCGTTGTGAATTGAGCCAAACTATGCCTCCTATCGCCACTGAGTGAACTATGAACTCTACCTCTCGACCCTGAGTGAACTTGACTGGACTCTACCTCCCATTGCATGGACTATGAAATCTATCTCTCATCGTTGAGTGAACTATGGACTTCACCTCCTTTTGGTTCTAAACTATGGACTCTACCTCCTTTGGGTAGGAACCAAAGTTGCTGCAATCTATCAAGCTAGGAAAATAATGCCTCGTAAATTGGTGACTTTATTTCATATCTATTATATCTCTCATTTTACTCATATTCATTCAGAGTTTGGGGTTACGAAATAGGTTCACGCTATTATACTCAGGTGTTACATAACTCACTTTGGTTAGGTTCTCTCTAGAGGTCCTCGTCTTTTACACGATAGTGAGATACATTGGCTCAGCTGCTCATCATATGTTTTCGAAGGGTTATATAAATATCTTATATATTGTGTCCGGGCTCATCTATTAGCCACCCCCATGATAAATTCCAACTATAAAACAACTAATGGAAAACCACCACACACCTTTGGGGTTATTAAAATGGAAAACCAATGACACGAGCTCAACGAAGAAGGGAACAGAAAAGACCCACAGAGAGCATTACAACAAGAACAACAAGCCCAACACTCATCAATAGGACAAATAAAGCACCTTCAGGGTTTGGGGGTTATGAAATAGGTTCAAGGTTCAAGGTTGAATTCGTTGAACAATTATTTTTAATGCCAAATTGTTGAATTATGTGTTCAATTTGAGGGCTTTGATTAATGTACAAATCCCTTGTTGGTTGTGGGAGAGAAGGTTGACTATCCCAACTTATACTAACTATTACATGTATATTAGAACAAGCTATGTTTATTACATTTATCACCTCATCTTACTTATTATAACTAATACCATACATATGATCTGTATGACTATGCTTAGTTATGGTTCTTGTATTTGACATATTGATATAAGAGTGATTATGTTATACCCATGATATTGAGCAATAATATTGGGTTGATTCCTATCACTTCTTATTATGTAAATATAGCATAATATTTTATGGAATAAAAGCATACAAGCTCTGTCATATTGTAGAGTGAATTCATTACAGTGTTCATTGTGTAATTAAGCTCACACCTATTGATTAGTGTGTAGATCCGTTGCTTGTCCTTATTTGAGACCATGTATCTCATCATTCAATCACTTACTGCCACTAGTTAAATATTCGTGATAGGGTATTGTAATTATTAGGGATTCACTTATGACATAATCATGGTAATGCAATAGCCTTATACTTAGTGGATATGTAACATGATAGATAGAGTTGAGCATGCTCATTATTATGTATACATGGTGTTAGCTGCTTACAAACTCGATACTCTCCTTACTTGTACATTATTATATATTATATATTATGGAAACATAGGTACCATTCATCATAAGTAGTGATTTTAGAGCTTATATATGGAACTACTTGACCCTTTTAAGGTAAAGTAAGGTGAAGAGTAACATTATGGATATTGTACTTGATTCTTGGGTATTTATGTCCATATTAGCCTTATCTCTCTAATTGGGTAGTGTATGATTTAGTATTCCTATGGATACTGTAGGAATAGAATAACATTAACATTACACATATTAGGAGGATATACTATCTTTTTATATTAGGGAAACAATGTATATAATGTATAGAACATGATATCCTTATATTAGAGTCATTACATGTGTACATGGTTTGTAACAAGCTAACCTCTTGCTTCTAATATCAATATCATAGGAATAGAGCCAATCATATGTCGTTATACTAGTATTGTAATTTCATATGTTACTAATATAATGGAAATAGTTTTGATATCATGTTCATTAACTAGAATGTTAGAACTAATACGGTATAATACTAAACAAGCATAACTAAGAATGAGTAAGCATAACCAGTAGCTTGAATAAGCTTACACATATACTAAGAAGTAATGAAGCTCATAGTAACCAAACTCGTACTTATAGTTACAACCATAGTGTAATCATACTACTAAGAAGAATCAGAGTAATTACAAGCAGCTTTGAGTTACAACCATATTGTTATATCGTTCAAGTCAAGGGTACTCATAGTAATAAAATCCGATACGATGTGAATCCCATAAACATTAGAGGAAATTTCAACTCAAAATGGGCCTTTTAACTTTAACTCAAATTCCATGTCATCATGTGTTAGCCAATGACATTGCTTTAAATTTGAAATATCGTATAGGTCTTAAACACCTTTTTAATATAAATTTGGGGATAGGTATCATAAAAAAAAACTACTTTTTTGTTTGTATTTTCGACATATCTCCCTGTGTTTTTACTCAAATTTCAATCAGGAGAGCTCGTTGGATTCGGAATTAAATTCCGCATCCAATGAGTACCCACTTGGCATACTTCTGATAGACCCCACTACCCCAAAAACAAGAAATACCTGAAAAAAATGTGATGACGAGCTCTCCCGATCAAAATTTGAGTAAAAACACAAGGAGATATGTCAAAAATACAAACAAAAAAGTAGTTTTTTTCTTTTCTTCCTCCAAAATTAGTAAATAATATTTTATTATTTTAACTATTATTTTATTAAATTTTTTTAGGAGGCCCATTTTGAGTTGAAATTTCCTCTAATGATAGGGTAATATTTAGTGTTATTATTATATAGGTATAGTGATTTCCATTACCTAATCTCTGAATATTGGTTAAGGTTGACTATCAATAAGCTCTTATATTACTAAGATAATGTAATACCTAACCTCACTATAGATCCTAAGCAATATACATATCATATTCATTATGGATAAACAAAGGGTAATAACATGGTGAAATCACTTGTTTATAAGGTCTAGTATGGTTCTGATTACTTGATAACCTATAGCTCTTGATATGAGTGGTTTATTGATATCACATTTATTAGAGATATAACATAGATTACACTTACAATATCTATACATGATATAAGTAGTATGTTCAATGGGATTCATGCTATTATAATAGGGATGTACTATCCTGTATAGTAATACTTGTAACTATTCTGTACATGCTAGTTATGATACTATGTTTCCATAAGATTTAACATACAATATGTGAATTCCAACTACTCATCTTTATCATAATAATGGACAAGATTATATACCATATCATGATTAAACCATGCTTATTGGGCTCTAAGCTTACATAACCTATCATGAAGTAAGACTAATAAATACCACTCAACTTAATTACTTAATCAATGGTAAGGATAAAGTGACCATACTAGTTACATGCTTATTCAATTCGATCAATGGTTATACTTCAAGTAAGCAATGTTGAGCTCTATTAAAATATCTTTACAAACTACTAGTATAAGCTTAGAGTTACAACATTGGATTTGATTCATTACACTAACTACATGTCACTTATTGAATAGATAGAACTAATACCATTACTTCCATCACTATGATACTAGCTTAAGCTGTTTGTGATTCCAATAGAGTTTTATACTTATGATTACATAACCTATATTTTCAATGGTTCCAACTATCTATGTTTATCTCCTTCCTATAATTACCCTTATAATATAATTACCTCTTTTATAGCTTATGGTATTGAGCTTACATAACTAGGTGTATTGTTCCAGGTCAATGTCGGGTTTAATTTACTACAGTTCATAACAGTTCATATAATGTCCAGGTTTGGGATTTATAATTGTTTTCATGCCCATATCCGTTACTCTCATGTTGTATTTTCCCACAATCAGCCCAGAATTAGAAATGAATGTTGTTTTAGGGCCGCTTAAGGCCACAAACAGACCTAGAATTTCCCACAGTGTTGTAAAAATGGTATAGACCTTAAAAAGTAATCTTTGTCATAGGACAAATATTTCTAATCCATTTACCAATTACAATCAATAGTTGTCATAGGATTAATATTTCTAGAATTCCTTTGCTTGTAATTGGTAATAACCCCATTAAGTTGGGATCACTTAGAACAGTAGGCAATATTGCAACACAATATACTATAGAAGATGGACGATAAAATGGCTCAAATGAAGACTAGACTAAAGGAAGATAAAAATCGTTAAACTAACTATACCAATACAAAAGGGGACTTACTTCCCTATAGTTGATTTATTGGTGTCTCAAGCCCATCTTGATGAAGAAATGGTTTCCTAGAAGATCAACTTTAAACTCTTCCTAGATTAACCGGTTTCAAAAAAAAACTATAAAGATAACCAGAGGGATTTTTGTTCTTCTCATAGAGCTGAATATTTTATTTTGGAAATGTATGTGACCTATATGCTTAGTGGGGATGAGTACTGAACCCAATAAATACCTTTTGTTGTTGGAAAAGGCTTATCCTTGTAAGTTAATATAAAGTACAAAGAGTGGGCCTTTACATCACTAAATTTCCTCTTTACACCACAGTGAGGAAGGAAAGCATATCCAACTGGCTTGTAATAGTAGAGGACATTGTGCACTCTCATAGAAATGCACTTAACATAAATTTTAGTTTCTTAATATTCCCAAAAACTTTGGAAATCCATTCATTTGAAGCCCTTTTTAGGATCCTCAAAGTTGCTTTATATATTTTTTTCCATGAAAGAATTTGTATAATTAATAGGTTTCATAATTCCACATGTCTCCATATGATTCTATATATGGACAGCCTTACATAACCCCTCTAATTTGGAATAACTTAAAATACCAAGCAATTTTGGTACTCGGGATACTACAAGAAATGGAAGAGCAAATGGCTAAGACAATGATTGTTTAAAGAACCATGAGCATACAAAAGGGGACTGATTTCCCTGTAGCTTATTTAATGGTGTCTCTAGACCATGTTGAAGAAGAAATGGTTTCCTAGAATATTAAGTTGCAATTCTGCCTAGATAACCAGATTCAGGAAATAAAATTATAAAGATAACCAGAAGGTTTTCCAGTTCTTCTCATAGAGATGAATATTTCAATTTGGAAATGTCTATGTCCTATATGCTTGGAGGGGAGGTGTGTTGAAACTAGTAAATACTTTTTTGTTGTTGTTTCAAAAGGCTTATCTTTATAAGTCAATATAATGTACAAAGAGTAATCCTTTACATCACTGAATTTCCTCCTACCACCACAATGAGGAAGGCAATCATATCCAACTAGTGGGATGGAATTATGAGGGATTGATGTCTACAGAAGGAATGTTTTCTCCTTGTGTTGCATAAGTAAGTATTGTGGTTTTAAAACAATTGATCCAACATAAAATTTCAATAATGGTATACTTAGAAAATCCTACCCTTTCCTTTCAGGTTAAGAAATTTTCCTCATAATTCTATACATCCTTATTCACCTTAGTGGTGCCATAGGCTAGCTAGGGTGTGGAATGGACATTGTATTATAAACGAAAGAATTATTCCATGACATTTTTTAGGTGTACGTTTCCTTTGTCTATCCTCTATGTTTCCTTATTTTTGTCATATTCTTACACCTTAGATCTGCAAACTCAAGACTGCATTATTCATTTTTTCCAAAACCTGCAAACCCTAATTTCCCTATTGCTTGTCTATTATTATCTTTCATATACCTCTCAACGTTTTGTTGTAACCCTAAACGATGGAAGTTCTCCATTCCATTCATGAATAATTCCATTCAATTGAACCCTAAACATGAAGAATAACATTCAATTCAACCCTAAATGATGGTTTTGGATGCATTTGATACAACCTCAAAACCATAATGGCTATCATGACAAGATTTAGATGGGAGTTTGTTGTGATGAGTTGGAAGTTTTCTAATTTATACATAAGCCTATGGGTGTAGAGTAAGGATAGAGGAGTGGCCAAGAAAATGAATAAGCGAGCCAATGTAGACTAGAGAACTGACCTAGAAGATGTGTGATCAGGTCGTTGTAGTGTTAGAATCTCTCAAATGTGAACTCATCTATAGAGGTTGGAGAAAGTAATGCATTTTTCCGGATACACGACATATATGCTATACTACTGACATCTTAAATTCATTTATATGAATTTAGACATGTCTAGAGGGAGCAAAATATGAGTGCATACCGTTTATCCAAGGAAACTTTGAATATGAGGCTGGCCTCCTCTCCTTCTCATAACTTTTAGAAGGATAAATCATTGAGGAAGGCATGATAGACTTAATTTAAGAGCCTTTTGATTTGTTTGGCATAGTATTTTTTGGTTCTTTCTACTATGGGATATGCTAGCATCTTTCTTGTTTTAGCTGGGGATATAGAGTTTGTTTTCATCCCCTCAAGGGTGTGTTTTCTCCACCATCGATGCCTCCTTGGATAAGTTGTTTGGGCTCCTTATGTTATTTGTGTGGTATTGCTACTTCATTCAACTTGGGATTGTGGGTTCCATCCCTCCCCTTGAGATATTTTTTGATACTTATGATCTTCACTCGTTAATGGAATGACTTATTGCCAGGAAGGTGTAAAAGTTACCTTTTATTCACTACTAAATATCAAGGAACACCTCTTTTTCTTATGAAAAAAAGATACAAAATATTTGCAAATGATTTTATCACATATATTGAGATCTGTAAACTGGGTCTTTTATATTTTTGGGTGAGGAAACAAACTAAATTAAAATAGGTACACCTAAGAATATTGTAAAATACATAGTTTGTATTTTGAGATTAATTGGCTAAAGCATTTGATATGGAACGACTTGATATCTATATCGTGTTAAAGGAATATGTGATGAATTGTTATAATAGGGAATTATTGATATTATTCAGGATAATGATATCACCATTATGTCATGTTTATAAGTCTTTCCAAGTTTTTTGCTGGTATTTTTCTATTATTTGCGAATTTACTTTCCAACCATGGTGTAGGTAGAACCAAACAAGTATTTGTCAGACCTTTCTTCCTCCAGCGAGGGGAGTTTGGGAATGCTAGAGGAAAATGAGACATCTAGTAGGTCTATAAGGGCTAGATCAACTAGACATCATAAGATCATAATAAAATTCCATAAACGCATGGAATTTTTTCTCAAATGAGAGGGGTCATGTTCCTATGATGATGAGACAGTAGGAGACATTGAGGTGCTCTTAAGGTACAAACACCTAGTGAAACAATAGGTTACTAGGGATATTCCTCAAGTAAACACTGATTTTTGTGTGAATGAAAGGATATATAGAATTGCACCTTTGTCATTACAAGGATTGGGGTTGTTTTGCTTGGATGGCATAAAGGTTGGATACGACAAATGTACGGAATTGATGGAGTATGTTGGACCCTCTTACAACTACAGTGATTGGATGCGCGGTCCAATATACATGAAGTATGCGTAGATATGGGTTGTCAGCAAATTATATACAACTGAAAGACAAAGCTCAAAATAAAGAAGCAACGTTGTACATTGACGGAAGGCCAAAAATAGCTGGGAATATTGCAGGGTTTATAAATAGTACACAACCAGGGTCTACAGTTAAGCAACCCAACTGCATATTCGAGTCATGTGAAGGAAACCATTTCTATGTATGTGCCATTAAATCAATAGTTTCTCAAGAAGAACTGCTTATTAATTACAATTTGAATCGTGTAAATACAAACACGGTTAGTATGGTTGTGGTACATCCAACAATTTACCCAACCTTTTATTAATTATTTTAACATCTATAGGATTTTTCGTTAGCATATAATTATAATTTTCTATTAAATTTCCTATGTTGAATTTGCAGGGAGGTGATGGGGGGCTCATCACCCCAGCAGAAGGTGAGAAGATTACACGATCCATGAGGCAACAGGTATACATCACAATTTTATGTTTTAAAATTGTTTTAGTGAATATTTTGGTTTCGTTAGGTAATTTTTAGTATGTTTTTGATGCAGGGTTCTCTCAGGGGCACCTCCCTCATAGTAGATGTTAGTAGATGGGTGATTCCATGAAGGTGGGTAACACTTTTTGGCCAAATTTGGCAATGAAAACCTGATTTTTTACTCATGTGCTAGATAGAAGCCCTCGAAATGCATATATGCCATGTGAATTTCAACTTGTAGTAAAAAAACAAATTGTAGAATATTATGTTGGCTTCCTAATGATATTTTTTTTTAAATATTCCGATGTCATTTAATGTGTGAAAATTTTCATTTAATGAACTGTGTGACCTTAAAAATTTGAAGAAGTTAATAAGTGGCTCATGTCCATCCCCAATAATTCAATCTTACATTAATAATTTAATATATATATATATGAGCATGATCGACACAAAATGTACTATGGTCTGCATATTTTTTTGTTAATTTATTTTGCAATATACAATTATTTATTATTTTTCGAAAGTGACCACATCTGATTTCAACATCATTTTATACACATATGTGTCCATCCCAGTTTTTTTTTTCACTGTTTTCAAAAATTGAAAAACCAAAGATACCCTTTTGAAGAGGACACATTGATGTGTGGGCTTCCCATTTTTAAGAAATTTTTGGATGTGTATATTTTACCCTGCGAATTTTTCTTTGAGCTGCTTCGAAGTTGTTGTCTGGTTTTCTATGTGTAAGTTTTAGAACTAATTAAAAAAAACCCATATGAATTCCAAAACGCATGCATGATATCTCAATGGATATAGTATTCGGTGACAAATCTATCGGTATGAACTCTGCTTAGTTGTTACCATGAATGGAAGGGTTTACACCCCTAGAAGACACAAAGAAACATTGATTTTCCTGTAAGAGGGCTAATTCTTTGTTTTTCAGTCCCTTGATCGAGGTATTAGCTCGATCAAGGTATTAACATCCATTGATCAATGTTTTTAAATAATCTTTATCAAGGTTTTTAAATAAGCTCGATTGAGGTTTTATTAAACCCTTGATCGAGCTACCATTTAAACCTCTTTTTATAAATGTTTTTGCACAAGAACCTCGATCACGGCCTTAAAACCTCGATCAAAATTTTCTTAAAACATAGATCGAGGTCTTAAAACCTATATCGAGGTTTCTTTAAAACCTATATCAAGGTTTTTTTAAAACCTAGATTAAGGTCTTAAAACTTAGATTGAGGTATTCTTAAAACCTAGATCGAGGTTTTGTTAATCCCTCGATTGAGGTGTTATGACCTCGATCAAGAGTTTAAAAATTGCTTGATTGAGGTACATTTTTGTGTTTTTCCCAAAAGTGCCTTGACAAAAAGTGTAACCAACTCCATGGATGCACCCAGACCTGAATCAAGGTAGCATGTATACATCGATATTGCCATTGTAAAAATTTAGGATGGACAAACAGATCTGTTGTTATGTATTTTCATTAGTAAATTTGGTTTCTTTATATAATATTTTCTATTTTCCATGTAGAGTGTTAATTAGGGAAACCAATCGGCTATTGATCAGCTAGCTGCAACATCAAGGAAACATGTAAACATGAATATAATTCTACATTTGAAATACTTTAAAATCGTACACATGTATATAGTGTAGCATAATGTTTATTTTGTTCTATTTTTTTTCATTTTTATGTTTGCGTTCATGATAATAATGTTGTCTACTTTTTTTTATTGGTTGATGACCGGGGAAAGTACCCAACTGTTGATCAGACGACTGGAGCCTCGAGGCAACCTGTAAAACTAAATGTAATTCCACATTCTAAATACTTCAAAATTGTACACATATAAAACATGTAGCATAATGTTTATTTTTGTTATGTACTTTTTGGTTTTTACATATTGCGTTCATTGTGATAATGTTCCCCACTTTTTTTGCAGGTGGCTGATCACGGTAAGTCCCTAGCTATTGACCAGACCACACCCTCATCTAGGCATTAGGTAAACCTAGATGTAATCCTATGAATCTATCATGATAGACAATTTTTGTTAATATAATTTTTTGCGCAGACTATTGCTTCAAAGACTAACCAATGTTTTATATATTTCTGTTACAGACAGGGGATTCGATTTATGAAACACCAACTCATCACTTTTTACAATTTGAGGTCTCCTAGTTGATCAAAAATAATGAAATTAGTAGGTTTGTAGACCCGTCGAGGGTCCTACAGAAGACCATGGAAAACAAAATGAGGAAATGGTTCTTCTAACATTGACAGTTCCACAAACAGAAGAGATCAAATCAAAGATTCAATTGTTGTTACAGATATGTCGACAATTGCAAGTAAGTTCCCAAATAATAATGTAAATTCATTTAGAACTTTGTAATTTTTAATTTTATATGATATTGAAATAATAATACAATGGTTTGTATTTATTGGAAGTTATGCATCTTTACAGTAATGGTCAAGTCGTTGTTGGTCCCAATGACCAAAGCACTCAACATGCACCACATATTGCTCCCTTATTGTCCACAACAGTCGACAACATGCTCTGCAACACCCCCAATTCTAGCAGAGTGTGCAGCCGATCCTGACTAACCCACAACAAATGCTACAAAAGAAGGGGTGGATGTAGGGTTAGATAGAGAGGTGGATGCATTTCCTGGATCTTCTCATGTCAGTAGCATTTGTTCAGTAGTGAAAACATTTTTGGTGAACGAAGAACTCATTCCAAGAAATATGGAGAAGATTCCAGGTGATTATAGATTGTTTAATTTATTTTTTATAAATTTTGTCTAATATATCAATAATATTTTTTAATGTTGACTAATGATGGAATTAATGTTTTATAGGAAATGATGTATTTTATAAACATCTAAATGATTTGTCCTTGGATATATCCGGGCCCACCATCCGGACAAGGTGGGACATACAAGCAAAAGCTTTAAAGGATGAGTTGACTAATCGCTTCGTTGGTTTGTTCAGAAAAGATACCTTCGATACATCGAAGGTCCTACAGAAGGCTGGACAACATCTGAAGATTGTCCGAGAACAGTATAGGGTTCAAGTAGAAAAGAACCCTAGGTATGAGCACCCTCCGATGATTCCATCTAGAGATTGGAAATCCCTAGTGGAAGATGGAAAAGAGAAGGGTTTGAGAAAATCAGAAAAGATACCACCAGGAACAGGGAGGTATGCAATACATTCCAAAATGTAATGGTAAGCCTTATTATTATTAGTTTTTATATTGAATTTGTAACATCAGATAATGTAATTCAACACTTGATTAGGCTATCAGACACATCTAAGGCCACCAAGGAAAGAATTGAAAAAATTGGTCCACACAATCTTGGGCCTAGTGGTTATTCGAAATTGACGACCCGATATGTAAGTATCGAAAACCCAAAACTACATCCAATTAATATATAGAAAATTATTTTAGTTTTCTTCTAGAAAAAAATGTAAAACTAATGACATAATGCAAATATGCAGGTCAACTGGTTCAAAGAATTTCGCACTGCAAAAGACATGAAGCTTGGCTTTGAACATGGCTTTGACACCGTTGTTGGACGCCGGAGATGCTTGTCTGGGCATACTCCACGATCTTCTGTTGATCCATCTGGTGCACAGGTATATAAAAACTATATAGTTTAATGATAATTTATTAATTCTCGTGCAATTTATTCGTTATAAAAAATTAACATAATTTATTTATTCCTTTTTTAGCAGGAAAGTAATGATTCCATTCATATCGAGGATGTACACCAACCGGACGAAGATCATGCTTCAATTCCTGGTAATGAATTTATCAATATGCTACTATTTTGTATAGATAATTGTAGATGATGAACATTAATTCTAATTCTACACAATTCAACTGCAGAGCATGTAGATGCAGATAACACTGAACAGATTGAGCTTGTATAGGATAATGATGAACATGCTAATGTTCCCATGCCAGGTAAAAAAACACCATTGTAATGTTTTTTTAAATGAATTAGTTGTATTTATAAAAATAAAAATAAATTAATGAAATATTTTGACATTATTGCAGAAATTCAGCACCCCTCGCCGCAAGTTCAACCTTGTGAGTAGTCTAGTAGGGAGACCGAGGATCAGATTCCAAAAGATGCACTTTTGACTAACTATTTAAACTGAAGAAAAGTAAAAAGGAAGTGACTAAACAAATTTTGAGTAATTCTTATTTATAATAAAAAAATTTACATGGTTTTTTCGTGTGTTTCATGAATGAATGGTTAAATGAATGGTTTACTAATTTTTTTAATCAGCTATTGACTAAATGAATGGTTTAATGAATGATTTAATGAATGGTTTAATTAATGTTTTTTTCAACTGTTGAATGATTGAATGGTTTAATCAATGATTTAAAGAAGGATTTAATGAAATCTTCTTTCAGCTATTGAGTGAAAAAATTTGCAATAAATTGTTATTTGCAAGTAGATGCATTGGGTTTGGGGAATTGAGAGTGATGTGAGAAAGGGAAGGGGCCATAAGAGCTTCCACCTTCATGTGGTTGGTCCTTTTTAATAGAGAATATTAAATTATTCTCGAAACCAAGAGGAGCTCAATGAATGGTAAGGAAGAATACATTAAAAACAATTATTTCTATAATTTTAGTGTTTAAATTTTACTATTGCTATTTGAATCTTCCATTGGAACTTCTTACAGATAGCGTTGAGAAACATTTTCATGGTTAAGAGGCAAGAAATGGTGATTTGATGTGATCGATGGCCTTATATACATTGTGTTTTTGGTTCTCCATGTTTTATCAGGTGATCTATTATTAACAATTAATTTACTTGAATAGTTGAATCAATATTATAATTTACATTGTAATAGTATTGTATTTATTTAGATTGGTTTTGTTATTTTCATAAACAGACAAATATTTATTTGATGGGTCCTAACATGAAATTATTGCAACATGACACAATTTGAAGTATGTTGAATACTGTTTTGAAAGGTAAAGCAAAAGAAGACAGTGTAAAGCTCCACAAATCAAGGTATAATTATGTTTTTTTTATTTGATTGAACTGTGTATTGGGTATTTATGCATGTGCACACACACACATTTAGTTGTTGATGGTGATTACCATACATTCAGGCTAACTTTGTTCTATCTGGTCTATAAACTTACCTTAATTAGTTTTATTTATCAAGTTGTTTCTATGATTGAATAACTTGGGAAAGAAGCTTCTGAGCTTTATGAGTTAGTAAGTTGTAGAATCTAGTCTTTTCACAAATATTTTTAAAAATAGATCTAATGTATTTGTAGGACAAGAGGTCCAAGAGAGTAATTTTATAATGTATATATATAGCATTTCCTTTATGTAATTCCAGTAGTAGCATTAGAGTATGGTACTGGTGATCTATTAGCAAACCCTGTTCTTTGCTTGAGTGTATGAGGGTGGGGCCAAGTTTCTTTTTGGGTTCACTGGACACAAAGCATCAGTATGGTTTTATTCATGGCTTGATCTACATATAAAATGTAGGTTTTAATAGTCCACCCAATATGATAAAATTATTTTGACATCACATTAATCATGATTCAACCATCCACATATCCCGTAGATCGAACAATGTTAAACTAGGGAACTTACCAACAAGCTTTGTCCATAAACTAGGGCACTTAACAACAATGTGCACTATGTCATACTCAGCCAAAAATTAGAATAAAAAACCCTTTGCATTAGGTTGGATCGACACCATATTCTCCAATAAAGAAACCCATAAGCCTTCTACAGATTTTTTAGTGATGTCCATAAGCTATGAAACCCTCGTATCATGATAAGTAATAGTCCTTGTGCTCCTCCTTTAAGGGTTGTAGCTGCTGAACATTACCACTATGTGGGGGCTTAGATTATTCCCATGTATGCCTTTTCTATGGTTTTTTATGCCGAAAGGATTTCCCATAACTTTGGATTGAATGCCCAAATGCATTCAGAATTGTCCAAACATGACTTGGGACTGACCGAAATTCATGTTTTAGGGTTTTTATTATGCTGAGAATTGTTTTTTAGATATGAATTTCGAGAATCCACCTCATGATGCATAATATAGGTTTGAGAATGACCCTTAGTAAATGCAAAAAAATTTCCCAATGTTTATTATAATAAGGCTGCCGTGTTTATGATAATTCGAAGAAAGTTTAGAACTTATCTTTAGCCATTATTTGCATAGAATACTAAGAAATACTTTGGAAATAAGAAATCAAATTTTGAGATTCATTATAAGATTAACTTGTCTTTTCATTAAACACGTTGTTGTGTTGTACTTGTAGATTGCCAGTGTTTTTGTTGTTGTTGTTGTTGCATTGGATGTTGTGGCATGGTTGGGCTGGTAATATTTTTCAGATCCGTTCCTAACATAATTTTAGTTCAGAGCATACGTTCTTATAGTTTTATTTTTTTCATATGCTTTATTTTTTATGTAAAAGAACAATTGAACAAGTTGATTACTTTAGTGCCCGGTTTCTGTAGGTATCTTGATGGAGTACTTTAGTGCCCACTTTCTGTGCCCTCATTGAAGCTTCCAAGGTATGCACGTTACTTCTCTTCTTTCACTTCATGGAAATTGGTAGTGTTTTTTTAATGAATGACAAGATTTTTACCCTTGGATTAGTCATCAAATGGATAAAGTGCTTTTAAGTTTGTTGTTTTCCCATTGTTTTCTGTTTTTTCTATAATGTTTATTTCTTATTTATTCTGCTGTCCATGATACCCTATTCTAGGTTGGCATACTTTTTGGTTTGTCTGTGGACTTCTAAGAGTATTTTACTGTGTTGGGACCTCCTATTTTCCACTTTATATGTATATCTTATAGGCCTTACTGAACTCTAGCTAGTATCACTATCTAATTCTTGATTATCTCCATGTATGTGAGAAACTGTGAAGGATGTTTTTGAGATTCTTCTAGGTCATTATACGTCAGGATTTATGCCACATTTAGTTCATATTCATGGAGGTTTATATTATAGATATCCAGTTGAAATTTTTCTTGACCAAGGTGACTTAATAAATGAGTGGGACCTGTTAGGTCATGTTTTTGTTTTCCATCTTTTAATACGTTTGTTTATGTTTTGAAGTTTGGTTTTACTCTTTATTCCTAGAAAATTTTGTTGATTGAGATAGTTTGAGTTTTTTACCTTTAGCTTTCATGTTATTTGATTTTTTAGTTTATTTTTACAAGTTTTGGTTTGATTTCATAATCAAAGGGATTATATAAGGCTTATATGGATTTAAAAGTCTAAAAAATAACATAAAAGTTTAATTAGGACTCGTAAACCAAGTTTAAACCTATATCATGAGATTAATTTTTGAAAATCATTAACTTGAATTTTCTTGTAGTGCAAGCCAAAAAAAACAGGCACTACAAAAAAGTCGTGCAAGTTAAAAAAAATCATCATTCAACATTTTGGAGAATTAGTTCTCTATATCGCTGACACTATGGTAGCATAATGGTTTAAAGCGTCGATCAGAGATTTAGTTATCTAAAGCGTTGACACTACGGGAGCATAGTAGTTTAAAGTGACAATTGGAAATTTAGTTATTTAAAGCACTGACACTGTGGAAGCATTCCGGAATAAAGATCTGACGAGATAGTTGATAAAGCTTCCGATCACTGATCGCGAAGCTAGTGGTTTAAAGCGCCAATAGGAGATTTAGTTATATAAAGCACCGACACTGCGGCAACATAGTGTTTTAAAATGACAATCGAATATTTAGTTATCTAAAGCACTGACACTGCAGCAACATTCCAGAATAAAGCTCCAACGAGATAGTTGATAAAGCTTCCGATTGGTGATCGTGAAGTTAGTGGTCTAAAGCGCTGACACTGCGATAGTGGTTTAAAGCTCCAACGAAATAGTTGATAAATATTCTGATCACCGATCATGAAGCTAGTGGTCTAAAGCACCGACACTGCGGCATCATAGTGTCTTGAGGTTCCGATGCATTAGAGATTACTGCTTTCGATCATCGACGAGTTAGTAATGGGAAGTGTTGTTTCGTTCAGTCTTGGGGCTCCGATCGCCGATGCTAAGAAATATTATTTGTTACTGATGGAAGACGCCAATACCATGACAACATTCAAATATTAATCACTGTGACAAGTGTCAATATCATCATGAAGGTGAATCGTGGCGGTTCCTTGTAGAAGTGAGGCAATAATGATAGCAGACCGTAATGAGACTGTAAGAATATAATCCGTTAGGGATTATTGTAAATAAATAAATAAAGAATAGGAAGCTGAACAGTTACGTAGGAATATGGATAGGATGGTCGAAATCTCAACCACCGCCTAAAATGTATAAATATATGCATTGGCATTGGAATAACATCAATCGGGAGTTATTACCTATCGGTGGTATCAGAGCTTGGCTATTTTTCCATAACTCCTGCCTGCTGCATGTTGTTCTGGCATTTTGCAATTCTGCCCAGTGCATAGTCTGCGCCCTCCTGGCTGCCAGACTGCTCACTCATTTTCTCTGTCAAAACTGTTGAATTATTTTGCTGCCAACTTACCTAATTTTGGCATCTCACTACCTCGTGAAGCCGTGAAGAGCTTGCGTGTAGACTGCCTGGGAGATATAATGTTGAATACTGCGTGAAGCTGTCTGCGCTCTTCCTATGAACGGAGGTAACCCTTTTTTGTTGACTGCATATATAGTGTGATTGCGTTGAATACTGGTGATTGATATATATACATATATATTGCTGCGGCTGAAGTATTGGAGAGTGAACCTGTTGGTATATGCTTTCAAATTCTCCCAATTCAAGTCATATTGCAGTGCTACAGCCTCATCTCTTATCCACCATGGCTGACTTGATTCCATTCCATTCTCGTACCATGGTTAAGAGAAATACCTGAAAGTAGTGCTGAGCGAGTGCAAGGTCGAGAGTTCGAATGAGGGAAGCGAGTTTGTCGATGAGATGTGCCTGGACTTCATACTTTTCAGCGTGCCAAACGCAGTAGAAGACGCCCTTTTAGATCTTCTTGAAGTCAATATCAGAGACGTGCAGGGTTTGGTCTTCCATCCATCTCCTGAGGAGCTCGACTGCTGTGTCGCGAGTCTTCTTGTTGTAGGAGGCCAAGTGCTTTGCAAACCCTACCCTAACTTTATCATTCTCTTCGCCCACTTCATCCATCATCCCACAATTAATGGAAGGAAGAAATCAATAGCCTGACCTCAGTCTCCAACGCGAGAACCCTAGCAAAACGCGGGAACCCTAGAACCCTCGCTATATAGCTGGAGCTTGAAGGCACAATGTTTAAGATGGTTTCGTAGTGAAGAATAATGTCTTTGTGAAGAATCTCTTCTTCCTCGAGCCTGTGCTGAATTGAATACTGTCGCGTTGTATTGCTAGCGTCGCCTGAGAGATTTGAACCCTCATGAAGTGTGTTGCTGTGTGTGTTGCTGGAGTTGCGACCTGCTTGTCCCTTTTCTCAAGCTGCGTGAAGCTTGAAGACATTCTTGTGACTCCATTCTTGTGAGATTGTCAATATATATTCCAGAATCATGACTGTTGAAGACTGCGTTCAAGACTGTTGAAGAATACTGCGTGTGACTACGTTGGAGAAATAATACTCTTACTGCGTTGAGGAGCTGCGTTGAGGATTTGTCTCTTTCACAAAACTGTGAAGTGGTGCTGGCCCAAATCGACGTCAAAGCCTGATCTGTGCAGAGCTTTGTAGCTGTAAAAACTACTCTTGGCAATATGGCTTGCTCTCTATTGCATGCATTAATAATCTTTGTACTTTTCCACATTCAAGGTTTTTAATCTAGCTATCAAGGTCGGATAATTTGAGCTAGCTGCCTGCGTTGAAGTAGAATGCTATTGGTCTAATTGTTTGTGACCGATAGAATGTATAAAACCTATCTTTTGTGCCAGACTGATATGTATGCTGACTGATATATTGTGACTGATATATCATACATTGAAAAATCTTGTTATTTTGTTGGTGTTGATTGCATTGAGACTGCTCGTGCAATTGGGAATATTGACACTGTGCAATTATTCTGCTGCTGCAACTAGAAGTACTGCATCAAGCTGCTGGAGTCGCGACCTGCCTTGAAGAATAAAGTCTGTGTGAAACAATTGTATTGAAGAACCCTGTAAACTTGCATTGTATTCACCTTGGCAGAGACTGTAGACCTGCAAGGTTATTGTTTTTCTATTTCTCTTTGTCATATTAAGTTCATTCTTGTAAATTACACTAACAACTATAAAAGATGCAATCTTTGTCATCAATAGTTGGTGCCACTCTCTTTGGCAAAGAGAGAGGCAGAAGAAATTTCAAAGGCAGAGGGGGCAGAAATAACTTCACCAAAAGATCAGATTTGCAGTGCAAGAATTGTGGAAATACTGGGCACACATCAGATCAGTGTTGGGCTTCATGGGACTCCATCAAAGACAAACATAACCAGAAGAAAGATGACAGTAAAAATCAAGATGCTAGTAAATCTTCTGATTCTGCTCATTGTATTGTTGCACATTGTAATCTTGGAATTAATGAAATGACTTCACTTTCATCTTACAAAGATTGTTGGCTGCTTGATACTGGTGCAACATCACACATGACATTTAGAAAATATTGGTTTGAAGAACTTAATGAAACAATAGATGGCATAGTTTACTTTGCAGATAAATCAAGTATTAAACCAAAGGGAATGGGCACCATTCAACTGAAGATGCCTAGATTCCCTAATTTCTTGTTGAAGAACATTCTTTATCTTCCAGAGTTGCAGAGAAGCCTGCTGTCCATGGTGGAAATTCGACAGCAAGGCCATTCCATCCACATGTTTGATGGAATCGTTGAAATAAGAAAGTATTCTGACAACCAAGTCATCATGACTGGATACGAAGATGGAAAGTTGCTAAAGCTCAAGGGTTCATCCGCAAGATTTTAGAAATATGCCTACCTCTCTCAGCATGGAGAAGGTAATATGTCATCTAGCTCATTATGGCATGCAAGATTTGGTCATCTAAATTATAACAGTCTTCGTTTGTTGAGAAAAAATGGTGTATTTGGTTTGCCCACCATTCCCAAAGAGAAGAACAAATGTGATGCATGTATATTAGGGAAACATAGTAAGCTACCATTCTATGAATCTAATTTCAGAGCAAGTAGGAAATTAGAGTTAGTGCATTCTGATTTGTGTGGCCCAATGCCAACTCCTTCAGCAAATGGGAATAAGTATTTTATGACATTTGTTGATGACTACTCAAGAATGTGCTGGATTTACTGTTTAAAGACAAAATCAAAAGCATTTCAAGCATTCAAATACTTTCATGCATTGATAGAAAAACAAGCACAATAAAAAATTGGTACACTTTGTACTAATAATGGGAAAGAATACACTTCAAATGCTTTTGAAGATTATCTTCGCCAACATGGAATTGCACATCAAACTACAGTTCCCTACAATCCTCAACAAAACGGTGTAGCAGAAAGAATGAATAGAACCATAATGAATATGGTTCGCTCAATGATGTTTTTCAAGAATGTAAAACTAATGTTTTGGGGTGATGCAGTAAAATGTGCAGCCTATTTGAGAAATAGAAGTCCCTCAAATGCGCTTGATAACAAGACTCCACATGAAATGTGGTTTGGCCATCTCCCTTCAGTCAGGCATCTCAGAGTTTTTGGTTCCACCTGTTATGCCTTGATTCCAAAGGAGAAAAGAAACAAGCTTGGTGCTCCAA